>OY757309.1:266644249-267247548 GCA_963583905.1 Stenurella melanura
CAACTACCTATATTAATCTCTGCTTTAAAGCCTGAATATTTTTATAAATGAGTGGTAACCTGCGATTTTTGGAACTAGCAAAATGGTTGATTATTTCATCATAAAATGAATCGCGTTTCCTCAATTCTGACAAAAAACGTTTTTCTATTGAAATAAGCGATACATTTGAAAGGCGGTCTTGACTCATTTTGTTTCTATTAAAAATGTTCTTATGCGTTGCAGTGCTGAAAATGATCATTCTACAGAAACTTACCGGAATTGTCTCAAAAAATAGTGGCGTTATTCAAAAAGTTCTCTAATTTTTGGTCATAAGTTTTTAAAAAATCTACCAGCTCTTTGAAATTTCCTTTATTGCACGATTCTCGTTTTTCGTCATGTCCTCGGAAAGAATTTTCTTGTGAAGATAACTATATAACGGCATCTATTAACCTCTTTAATATTTCCCTATTCTCACGGACCTTTTCGTTAACATTTTCTATTTCTCTCTTATGTGCAGAATCCAAGAAATTTACAATATTTTGTTCACCAAACATTTCGAATGTAATTCAAGATGAAATGTGGTCCTGGGATTTTTCGTGCCTTTCTAAAGCTCGCGACAAATAATAAATAATAAACATCTCCAACAATATAATTTGTTTCTAACTGTTGATGCCGTTAACCACTCGACTTTTTTATAATTGTTATCACAAAACCCTCTGTTTTGTTTACCACTTTTAAAAACTAACGAAAGCATTGCTGGTGTAGGCCTGGCATTTCTTTTAATTCTTACCTTTTCGTGATAAATAAGAGTAGTAAATCCATTTAATAACAAATAATCCACCACGTCTGGACAACAAGACATGTTGTTGGGAATATTTTCACCTAGAGCACTTATTTCTAGCCCGCCTATCAAATATTTTATGTATTTATACGTCAAGTTGTTCTTAACCGGCTAAACGCAACTGTCAGACGTCAGTTCGTTTTCTTTGTGAATCACCTGACTCTTGAATGACCTGTGCACATGCGTTATAAAGAACTGAGATCTGAGGCTAGCCTCATACTTGGCTATTCCAAGTGTTGCTATTTTACACAGCGCAAAGAAATTCAAGGTCATTCATGTTATAAGTAAATGCGGTAAAGTTGGAAGCTATTTCGTATTAGCCTCCAGCGAACCGCAGTGTTCATTCAGTAAAAGACCGGCCGACCGGGAAATATGCATACAAAGACTATCCGGACTGTAACGTTATAGGTATATTTGTGGAAAGGAAATGCAAAAATGTTATATATAAACTGAAAATTAATGAATAATAAACAATAAAAAATATTGAAAATTGAGATATACCTAATAGGAATTTCTTAAGATATTGCTTTTGAAGATATGGTGGTTCTTCCAAGGGGAGGCTCAGCCTCCCCTGCCTCCCCTGACGAGCCGCCACTGCTACTAAGATAATTAAATAACGCTAGTAAGTTGCTATTTAGTTGTTTGTTTACATCATCCTGATTTTTATTGTATGCAACCAGCGTCAAATCATCCGCAAGCTCGCAATGAGATATAGATCATCTATATCGTTACAATATCGTAAAAATTGCATTGAGTCCAAAACACTTCCCTGAGGAACCCCAACGTCTATTGCCATCCGAATTTTGACCAAGATAGTTAACAAATTGCTTTTGATTGGTTAGATATGATCCTAGTAAATTGTTGCATTTACCGCGAAGCCCATAGTTTCATTTTTTTCAATAGAACTTCATGGTCTACGCAATCAAAGGCTTTTGATAAATCTACAATCTTTTTATTTTTATCCAGTTCTCTATAAATCTATAAATTATATCCAAGATATTTAGTAAGGCTAACAATGTCGATTTTTTATGCCTAAATCCATGTTGAGTGGTTGCTAGGAAATTGTTTTCCAAAAATGTTGTAATTCTTTTAGCTAGAATTTTTCCCATCACTTTAGAAAACACCGACAGGAGCGAAATTGGACGATAGTTGGCGAGTAATTTTTTATTTCCTTTTTCATATAGAGTAATAACTTTAGAGATTTTTAACATGTTTGAAAAGCAACTCTAAGGGATACAAATATTGATTATATGACATAGGGGCTTAGCTAGCTGGATTGCACAATTTTTTATAATTGAGGTAGAGAATTAATCTGGACCAGTAGAGTTTGTGTTTTTTAAATCATTTAATATGCTAATAATCTATACCACCCTCGATATCACCGTTGTCTAATAGGCGTACAGTTTAAAAATGAATTATTATTTGTTTGCTTATAATTGTATTGAAACATTCTTTATAGGATTTTGCAAACAGCAGGAAAAATAACTATCTATGACTAAAAGAAAAACTTTGTGTAGAAATATTAATGAAATATTTGCATTCTTTCGATAACCTGAATTCTGGTTATGCTAGCAAATTAAAATCCTAAAATGAATTTGTCTAATTTCTTATTTGACAATTCTCATTCTAACACTAGCATCCACACAGTCCCCTACGGCCATGCAGATTAAACTAGTATCCACATAACCCCCTACGATTATGAAGATTCAGTTAAAAATGAGAACAAAGACCTAAAATGAATTTATTTATCTACCTTGTCTTCATGAAAATGTAATCCATTAGAAGGAAAAAAAATTTTTTTTAAAACAAGGTAGATAAATAAATTCATTTTAGGTCTTTGTTCTCATTTTTAACTGAATCTTCATAATCGTAGGGGGTTATGTGGATACTAGTTTAATCTGCATGGCCGTAGGGGACTGTGTGGATGCTAGTGTTAGAATAAGAATTGTCAAATAAGAAATTAGACAAATTCATTTTAGGATTTTAATTTGCTAGCATAACCAGAAATCAGGTTATCGAAAGAATGCAAATATTTCATTAATATTTCTACACAAAGTTTTTCTTTTAGTTATAGATAGTTATTTTCCCTGCTGTTTGCAAAATCCTATAAAGAATGTTTCAATAGGCGTACAGTTTCACCAAAGCTTCTTTAGGCAAACATTTTAAAAAATTTTTGCCTAAAGTGTTAGTTCGATATTTATTATAATTTTTGAAATATAGATGATGTTTTTGCGCAAAGTGCTAATATTCAAATATTTTTTCAGCATTTATTTAAAATTATGTGAAAAATTGAAAAATGCAGCTTTGTTCCCATGTGTTTTAAAATATTTCATATTACGTTATCTTAATTAAAAATGCAACGTTTATATTTTCTCTCTTTCATCGTAGTACAATTAATTTTGTTCAATAAAGGAATACCTTTCTAGCTAAAAATTGTCCACTAGTATTAGATGACCGCAAAAGTCGCCTGTTTCTTCGCCCATCGGACTTGAATTTGGTCCTGAACGATAGTTTATGGTATTATGATAAGACATTAAACCCTGTTGAGTCTCATATTGAGCATATTTTTAGTTGCTGAGTTGTGAGACCTTATAGTTGCTGTTATACACCATCAGCCTTGTGGTCTGATACTTCAATGAAAAGTAAGAAGGGCCTGCTATATCCAGAACACTTTAACCATATAATTTTTGTGGTGGAAATTACCAAAAAATAGATTTCACGATCTCTCAGGGGGTAGGACACCTTTAAAAATGCAAAAATCACCCCATCAATGCAGTTTCTCGCGGGTCTAGATACAAATTTTTTGAATAATTTTTTTTACAGCTTTTATTATAAATTGAGTAAAATTCATGTAAATGAAAAAAGAGTTATTTTTGGCTTGAATACTGCCCCAATATAGCACAAACCTACGAAGGCGTAGAAAGGACATAGTAAAAATATTTTTATAATTGTCAGTTTAAACTTGCAATTATCTATAATTGCAACTTTAAACTTGCAATTATCTATAATTGCTACTTTAAACTTGCAATTATCTATAATTGCTACTTTAAACTTGCAATTATACATAATTGCAACTTTAAACTTGCAATTATACCTAATTGCAACTTTAAACTTGCAATTATCCATAATTGCAACTTTAAACTTGCAATTAGACAATTATACCTAATTGCAACTTTGAACTTGCAATTATATCTAATTGCAACTTTAAACTTGCAATTATCCATAATTGCAGCTACTTGCAATTATCTATAATTGCAACTTTAAACTTGCAATTATACATAATTTCCTTAAGGTATAATTGCAAGTTTAAAGTTGCAATTATTGATAATTGCAAGTTTAAAGTTGCAATTAGGTATAATTGCAAGTTTAAAGTTGCAATTATGTATAATTGCAAGTTTAATGTTGCAATTATAGATAATTGCAAGTTTAAACTGGCAATTATAAAAATATTTTTACGATGTCCTTTCCACGCCTTCGTACAAACCCTCTCCAAATTGCTGAAAACTTCGAAATAACTTGTAAGTAAAATCCCAAATGGGTAAAATATACAGTGTGAACCTAAAGAAGCGCACAAAATTCAAATCTTTGGTATGTGTAATTTCTCAAAAAAATCCTCGAACAGGTCGATTTTAGTTTTGTAAATGCTACATTTTGTTATTATACCAAAATTATGACGTCATTGGTTTTTGAGTTATGACGCCATCATATTTTTTTTTTAATAGAAACAGGCATTTTTGTTTCCTGTTTTTGGTGGTATATTCCTTTAGCTTTCTGGTGATATAAGAAAAATGATATTACCTGAGTCAATCTTTAGGAAAAATTACATTTTATGTAAAAATAGCTTATCTTTCGCAAATTCACGAGTAATGTTCCACTTTCTTATGGACTGATAAATCTTGTTGCCTACATTTTTGTTCTAACTATCATGTAAACATTTGACATAAAAACAAAACAAAGAAAATAATAAAAAAAACAATCACCTTAACAACAGAGAGATACAGGCCTTTTTGTGTAAAGTATCGATCACTTTTTTATTCCTGGCACGTGTGCAACCTCACTTTTGTGACACTTCTCAGACAGTGTAAAACTAGTGAATGCAATGCCACGTTTAAGTGAAAGAGAACGCGTAGAACTTTTGATGATGGTTGGATATGGTGATAGGCTGAGAACTCAGCAGGAAGCATGTGATATTTTCAATGCAAAGTATCCCGAAAAGCAAATTTCTAGATCCACTGTAAGTAGATTGGTGGCTAGATATGATGAATCTGGCAGTGTAGTTGACCTCCCTCGATGTGGTCGCCCTAGCACAAGCAACGAAACCAAATTAAACATTCTTCTAGAAAGTGAGGAAAACCACAATCTTTCGACAAGGCAGCTGGCTTTAAATCATAACGTGAGTCAAACTTCTGTTGTACATCTATTGAAAAAAGAAAAATACCATCCATACAAAGTACAATTAATCCACGAATTGAATGAGGACGATCCAGATCGGCGCTTACAATTTTGTGAACAGTTGATGACCTTGTGCGATGAAAACCCAAATTTTTAAAACATTGTTTTTTCTGATGAAGCTACATTTTTTTTAAACGGGACTGCACATCGGCATAACTGTAGGTATTGGTCACGGGAAAATTTTCATTGGACTCAAGAAGCCCATACACAGCGACGAGGCAAAGTAAACGTGTGGGCGGGTGTGATTGGTGATCGTTTATTGGGACCTTTTTTTGAAGAAAATCTTACGGCCGCAAGATATTTACAGTTTTTGCGATTGAGTTAGTGCCAGCCTTAGCAGTTATGTTTCCGAACAATGGAGATAATGATATTCCTGCTGAAAATGTCTGGTTTCAGCAAAATGGGGCCCCACGTCATTTTGAGATAGGAGTGCATCAGTTTTTAGATGGCACTTTTACTGGAAGGTGGATAGGTCGTCGAGGTCCGATTGAGTGGTCCCCGCGTTCACCGGATTTAACCCCTTAGACTTTTTCTTTGGGGTTACTTAAAATCAAGGATGCATTTTAACAGACCGGATACCATAGAAGAATTGAAAGACAGAATTAGCTTGGAGATGAGACGAATGCCCATGAGATGATTCAGAATAGTGTGCAAAGTGTCTACACCCGTCTTGGTCAATGCCAAATGGTTGGAGGGTCGCAATTTGAGCAATGGAAATGATTTTTTTCTCACAATTATTTAAGTAAGGTATCAATCAAATATATTTTTTTCCAAAAGAATGGCTTAGGTAATATCAATTTTTTTCATATCACCAGAAGGCTAAAGGAATATACCACCAAAAACAGTAAACAAAAATGTCTGTTTCCATTTAAAAAAAACTATGATGATGTCATAACTTAAAAACCGATGACGTCATAAATTTTGGTACAGTGACAAAATGTAGCATTTACAAATCTAAAATCGCCTGTTTGAGGATTTCTTTGACAAATGACATGTTCCAAAGGTATGAATTTTGTGCGTTTCTTTATGTTCACACTGTATATTTCGTATATTCGCCGATTTTGATTATTCAGTGTGCAACGCAATGAGCAAGAATTAAGCTTAATCTTGATATAAAGGACAATAAAATAGCATTTTTTAAAATAAGTGCCGGGCATCTTTGCACCTAACCTATTTAGTTACCAAAGTTAGCAATCTTTCCTTTTGTAGTACAATAATACTTTCACTGGTCAACATGCCGGGTGCTGGAACTGGTGCACTAATGCAGAAACAGTTGTTACAAAATAATAGATTGTAATTTTTCTACACCTATTTATCTAATGAAAGGTCAAACGTAGCGTATTCGAATTTTAACGCTGTAGACTTTAATGTACTGAGATTGACTAATTAAATAACATGTTTAATAGATTTGTAGGAAATTGTATGTGTGATGAATAAGGTCGGATTAATTGAGGCACTTGACCAACTAACGGTGAGGTAACAGCGTTTCTTTGCCTTCCCAACACATTTTTAAAATTATTAATGCGAGTGTTGTAGAATGCAAACCTAATAAATCTCAATCAAAGAAATATTTCCGTTAGTAGGTATTGCCTTCATTATGCAACGTTATATTGGCCGAGTTAACTTCATTCATTTCTCAATAAAACGTTTTTAAATAAATCACCTTAGGTACCCATTTCTTTATGTACTTTTAACAATACACTTACTTCATCGATAATTGCAAAAATTCAATTTATTACCTATATTTATTTTTTATTTTATTTATTTAATCGTTATTTATTCATAAAAGTGTATTCAGAGGCTGTTATATGTATTGCAAGAAATGGGGTTCCAAACATTTGTTAAAAATATTTCTCTTAGGACTTTAAAATCTAATACTTCAGCTGAAATATTCTGAAACGGGCGGCTTTACTCTCTCATTTTGGAGCGTTTTTCTACTACCGTGCGTAAAAACTTACTCTGCACGCGCTGCATAAAGTTAAACTTTTTTGCTCCAGTGCGTAAAGTAAAAATTAAACGCTTTTCATTCATGTAACAAGTATGTCTAGGCGGTTATGCAACAACTGCCTTGCTATCTTACGTTCACTTTACGCACTAGTGCGAGAAAGTAAGTACCTTACTCACTAGGGCGTATATTGTTTATATTTGAATGTATGTTTATATTTTGTGGTACCTTAACCATTTCGGTAGTAGAAAAAAGATTGTCTGTCACTCGTGTGTAATGTACGTTTTTTCACTGATTTGATTGTCGAACTCGCCTACGGCTCTTGTGAAAAAATTCCCATCCCCGAAAAAAGTATTACTTTACTTTGCATAAATGACTATTTTGAAAACTGCCTATTTTTAATAATTTTTTAGGAAAAGAGGATTTTTAGAAAAATGTTATTTAAGAATATCTGTGAAACTTGGTTTTACAGAAAGACAAGCAAGATAAAGTATAGCTAATTAAATTTTCTTTCATTTGTTTTTTTTTCTCATCTCTATACGACACTGACTTTCCTAAAATTAGAGAATAATATACTTTGTAAATATAAAAAATCGGTAAAGGTTAAATACCTTTCCCTTTTTACTTGTGATGGCGGTCACTCAAAAAAATTATTATTTACGATTATTTACGATTTCATTAATATTTTTACATATAGTTTTTCTTTTGGTTCTCATAGATAGTTTTTCTTTCCGCTGTTAACAAAATCCTATAAATAATATGTTTCATTACTATAAGCAAACAAATAATAAATAATTCACGTTTAAACATGCATAGTTTTAAAATGTCATGAAACGTGGAAATTTTAGCAAAATTTTGTTTTTTCATTTTATAGTAGTGGTAAAAAAAGATTAGATTCCTTCAAAAAAAATTTTTTTTTTAAATATAATAAATGAAACGAAAATTTTAAATTTGAGCAAAGAAAAATTTTGTCCATCTATTCTAGTGGTTTTTTTTTAATGGTAAAAATATGTTCCAATTTTTCTTTGCCGAAATAGGTTTAGAATTAAAAAAATAATGAAATGAAATAGGTTTAGAACGCCATGAAACGTGAAAATTTGAAGTTTGAGCAAAAAACATGTTTCTATCTATTCTAGTGGTAATTTTTTTTTTAATGGTAAAAAAAATGTTTTTTCCGAAATAGGTTTAGAATGTCATGAAATGGGGAAATTAAATTTAAGCAAAAATAATTTTTTCATCTATTCTATTTATAGATGTGATGAAATAAGACAAAAAATTTACATTTTTTTTTAAATAGAATGCCATGCAACGTGAAAATTTTAAATTTGAGCCAAAAAACTGTTTTTTTCATTTTATAGTAGTGGTTAAAAAAGATTACAAAATTTTTCAATTTTTTTTTTTTATAGGTTTAGAATGCGATGAAACATGAAAATTTTAGATTTGAGCAAAAAAATTTTTTTCCATCTATTCTAGTGGTAAAAAAATTTTCCAAAATGGTAAATAAATGTTCCAAATTTTCATTTTGCGAAATAGGTTTAGAATGTCATGAAATTTTAAATTTGAACAAAGAAAAACATTTTTCCATCTATTTTAGTGATAAAAAGTCAAAAACGGTAAAAAAATTTCAATTTTTTTTTTTCTGAAATAGGTTTAGAATGTCATGAAACGTGGAAATTTAAAATTTGAACAAAAAAAATTTTTTTTATTATTTATTTCCAGTCAAAGTCTAACCATTTCTTCGTTGGCAGTGGCGTCAGCAAGCGCGGATCCACCGTTGTGGGCACGGTGGGCATGCCCACAACCCTAATTGAGGTCGACAGGCTAATATTATATCCAATGTCTTAATAAAATTTTTTTAAAAACACGTGATCAAATTTTTGTCGTAGTATCATGATCATTTTGTTTATTGTAAATTATTTTATTCCTTCATTACAAAAAGTTAAAAATGAATCGTAATATTCTTAATTGTGAAGAAGTGGAAAAACGAGTCCGTAGTCCAACTCGCACTTGGCCAATTTTCGGGTGGCCGTGACCACAACCTTTTTTGGGGGCTGGGAGTCAGCTACCTACCTTTGACTGTTCTCCGTCAGGTAGTTTTTTAGTTAATGCACCAACAGACAGACAGACTGACGGAATTGAAAAACCTGTATTTTCGTAATCTACATGATCTATTGATCTAACTGACTTTTTCTCGAATACAATACTTCGCGTATGCGAGGGAAGTAAAAATTAACAAATGCAAGCGTTTGTTCAAGTATTGTATATTATGGGAAAAATTTCAACCTTTCGCTCGGTGAATGTACAATGATACAAATAAGAATGTTTGTCAAATAAATGTAGTCCGCGTTTCGTTTTGCATGGAATGCGCAATTCATAAAATGTTTCATAACAATGCAACTGTTTTAAATATTCAATCTAATTCGGTTCTAGCCGATATTAACAATTTCTAGTTTGTTAAAAGGTTTATTGTTACTACAATTGAACATCGTCCCGCCAGGCTATTTAAATTGTAGCTTTTGTTTCTCATTCCACTAGAGTGGTAGCTGATTTCAATTTGTTTATATCGATAAAACAGTCCTTTTAGGTATGTGACCAGCCATACGAGTTTTAGTTCTGTTAATAACATAATAATCACATTTTTTTTTTCGAACGCACCCAGTGCCACCTATATATGATCAAAATAATAAACAAATAAACTGATGAACCCACTAAACTAATATATAATGTGGTAGTTCCACATATTTAAAATATTTAGCGTTTATCATAAGGGCATGCATAATAATGATGTGTGAACTATTCAATCTAACTCGGTTCTAGCCAAGGTGAAAACTGGATACATGCTAAATACCAATACTAACAACTTTTAATTTGCTAAAAGGTATTGTTACCATAATTGAATGTCGTCCCGCCATGCAATTTAAATTATAGCTTGTGTTTCTCGTTCCATTGCAGAGGTAGCTGATTTCAATTCGTTTGTATCACAGATCAAGAAATTATTAATCTGTGCATGGTTTATATAAAGTAGCCCTTTTACGTATGTGACCAGCCAAACAGTACTTCTGTTAATAACATAATAATCAACCTTCCAATTTTTGCATTTTCTTTTCACTCCTATGAAAAGATAGTGAGAAAGAACCACTCTGGTGTACTCTATTTCTCACTCTCAGTCAAAATACATGTCTAGCAATCCAAGAATTGTAATCTTGTAACCATTTATACCTTCATAGTGGATAATATAAAATCAGATTTTTACAGTGAATAAATTACTGCATTCAAGCAAAATCTGCTTAGATAGGTACCAGATAATCTTTTGTCCAACTGTTTCAATTATTATAATAAATTATTAGGTACTCACCTCTGTAGTTTGAAGGCGTTGATTTCTTCTGCAAGTCCACGAAAGCATCCAAAATTACAAACTCTACGGTAGGTATATTATATTCAAGTAGACACAGTACCAAGCACTATAACAACACATGAAATCACAGTCAACCCCGAATATCTATCTACCTATGCTATAATACAATAGTAGGAAACAGATCACTTTCCGCTCGATTTATGTTTAAAATACTATAACGATTAACGAATCAACATTAAAACTTAATTTCATTGTAAATGAAATAATTTACATCGGTTAAATGTACCATCACTCGGAAGCGCGCCTAACTAACCTCGATTGTGTTTTGTTTTTATGTCATCGCCATCCTCGATCTGTACCGCATTGGTTACCGATCTAGACGTGCAATATTTCTAAGAATTGCGAGGACCGTGATATATGCGATGTCGACCAAAGAGTTATAATAATCACTTTTTTTTTTTCGAACACACCCAATGCCACCTATACATAATCAGAATAATAAACTGATGTACCAAGAGTACGTACAAGTACCTAGTTCCATATATTATTGATTGATTGATTAATTTGCCGGCGTAAGGTAGGCATTGCTGCCGATTCCGGGCATCCATGAAATCTATCATCTCCTTATTTTTCTTTTTCTAAGTTTTCCGTTTCTTCTATTTCCGAAACTGGCAGCTTTTTTGCTTTAATTTATTAACTATTCCGCGGGTACTTAAATATCCATTTACGGTGGGAAGAGTCCTATCTCGCGGTAACAATAATTTTTGCGCGTATGAGAAAAAGGTACAAAGGGATAGGTTGCTCACCCGCCTATAGGTATGTTGTTTCTTTGAAACAATCGGTTTCAATTTACATTAATTATTTTCAACTGCCGCCTTTCAATTCCGGGTATTTTCTATTTCCTTACCTATTTTTTTTCTCTGTTTAATAAACTGTCCTGTGATAAGGATTAATAAACCCATAAATAAATATCTTTTCAATTTTAATTTCTAATTTTTCAATTTAAATAAAGAAATATAGACTTCATTAATAAGCTAAACTAAGTAAACAATAACTTATCTGTTTCATTCACATAGACATATGGCTGGCTGTTACCACCCATTTCAAAAAGGGACCGCATCCATTCAGGTATAGATTTTACAGTCAAGCTGTACACTTTCTCGGGTTGTTTATATACAGTCTTTTGTGTTGATTTTAAAATATTATTTATAGGTAAAGAGCCGGCTGTATAGATTTCCTGTGAATAAGATACATGAAAAACTTGAGTGAGTGAGTAAGTACTACCATAGATCTACAGCGAGCTACTTTTCATAGAAGCAAATTTTGCCCATTTGAGTCATAGAATTTTGTTTCGAATACATGAATAAACCTTACGTCAAGATGTAGGCTTTGAGGTATACAATGAGACTATAATGGGTTACCATGCTTAATTTGCCCGCAACCCTGATGCACCCTCAATTAAAGTTTTTTTTGTTTTGTTTTCTTAAGTCATCGGATACTTACATGAATGATTTTTTTTTGTAAATGAAAGTACAAACCTTCTAGTTATTAAGAAAAATAGGTGCCTCTTCTTATTTGCCCGCACCCCCTCATGGCTGCTTAGTTCATGCCAAAATTCTATGACGCGGGCAAAATTCACTTATATGAAAAGTGGCTCCCTGTAGGGCTGTGGTAGTACTTACCCACTCACATAAATTTTTTCATGTATCTTATTCATAGGAAATCTATACGGCCGGCTCTCGGCCTATTAGTCTTTACTATAAGGGCATGCATACTAATGATGTGGTATATTTTCCAGCAATCAAGCAACTACCAAACTGAGAAACTGATTTTACAAGTTCCTTTGGGGAAAATTGAAACGTACAACGTGACTTTATGAGATTAAGTTACAAATATCTAAACGTAGACAAACCATAACCAAAGCAAGGCTTAGAGTATGAAGAGTAAATATATTATACTATATAATCATAGATTAAAGAATAACAAAGAGAGAAGACGAAATAGACGAAGTTCCGAAGATCGTTGTTAGTTAACTTTAAATTAAAAGGAAATGGTTTCAGGATCAATCAGAAAGACATTAAATGAATTTGACCACAGTAGATATTAAGCTGTGGTTTGATCAAGGCACAGAATAATAAATTACTTAAAAGACAGACATGTCGTCTTGTAAGACAAGTGCTACATCACGTGTAGCACTCGATGACTGTTTTCTCTGCATTCTATAAAATAAATTATAGTATAGATAGAACAAAGTTTTATTAATATGTCAATGAATAATTCTATAGATACCTACCTAACATATGTGGACACATGCAAATACACATCTAGATAATAGGTAGTAGTAGGGCCATTGCACCTGAAAAATTTAATCACAGATTAATAAATCTGTGCCAGAGAGCCTCATCGATGAATATATATGTTGCGAAAATGTGAAATGTATTATTATTCTCCGATAATTGGAAATTGGAAGTGGTTTGATACCAGGGACCCCTATTCAGCATGGGATCAAAGTTTAAAATATTCTTGTAGAGCGATAGTAAAATTCACTGAACAAAATATCAGATTTGAAATACTTTGGCTCACAGGAGCACTTAAAACAGAAAACGTTTTATTAATTACATTTCAGTGACACGGCCGGGAAAAGATGCAAATGAAAAAACTGGCACTGTTTAATTAGTCATCAAGGATTTAACGGATTGTTCTACGAGGAGCCCTTGAAACACTTAGTTGAGAAGGCCAAAAAAAATGTTGCAAAAACAAAATAGAAACCTGCGTAATTTTTGGAGAAAAGAGCCCTTGAGACCACCGGTCAGGGGACCCAGTGGGCAAATGCCCAATGCACATCTGTTAAATTCGCCACTGCAAGTAGTCTCATCTGCTTCTTGACCGAAATTCATGTGTCTATTATATGAAGATTCTCTAGCAGTGCTGCCAATAATTCAATAAATGTAATTAATTACACAAAATGTGTAAATTTAATAGGCAGTGTGTAAAATTCTATATTTATTTTCTCATTTATCACTGAGATTAGATTAAGAAATTGTATTTCTTTCTTGTAATAAAGACCATTTTGTTATTATTATATCAACAACGTTTTCACCAACTAAACAAATTATAGCGACATCTGCAAAGAATTAAATACTACATATTTTTGCTTCGTACAATATTGTTGATATTAATAATGAATAAATTTGGTTCCATGACTGTCCCCTGCAGTACTCGATAGATGGGTTGTTTCTGTGATCACACACTATTATAACAATTGGTAATCTGTTGCCTGTTTCCCAAATATTTACCTAACCACTGCAAAACTGTCGATTTATATCCATAGGTCTTTAATTTCATTGATCGTAATTTTAAGTAGAATCAATAGAGGCTCAATTGTAAGGAACTCAGAGTAAAATTGAGCCCACCACAAATCTTACAACCACTTTCAGCAGCGCTTTTAGAGAATTGGATAATAGACCTAAACAATATTAGTAGAAGTGTTGGCGGTTTTGAAAACCGGTTTTACCGGAAGTAATTATCTTATCTATGAATAATGTGTCATGACGCATGTCTTTGTGTCTTATCACCTCATAACATCCTGCATATTTTAATAATATCTTATTACGTCATTATCAATTTCCTGAGTAAAAAAATAATTTTAAATAGTGGAAGTAAAAAGTTTCTAACAATGCAATTAAGATCCGTGTGTCACCGGAATGTCATAGACTGCAGGATGATTTTCTACATATTTTAACTTATATATAAAACACAATATATTTTGTATTTTACTTCATGCGTTTGTTAAATACTAATTAATAATATGTGATGTATAGAACGTACGCGGGTCCGACAGATTTAAAAATTTCGCGATGTAGCATTGGATGCTGACATGAGAGCATATTTAATTCATATCTAGAGGAGCTCAAAGAACAATATGATATAACCATACCTAAATGCTGCGAATATCTGAATAGTAAAATTATTACTAACGAATTTTTGTTAATCACCGGAGGATAATTATCTAAGAATAATGTGCCGTGACGCAAGTCTTTGTGTCTTATCACCTCATTATCAGTAAATTTTCTGCATGTTGTGCTTAATATGTGATTATGATGGCACTATGTCTTATCACCTCATTATTAGGTTAATTTCCTACATATTTTAACAAAAAAATAATACTACAAAAGTGGGAAGTAAAAAATTTCTATATCCTTAAGAAGTATAAAATCAGTGCAGTTTTAGAGTCGTACAGTATTCTATAAATCTTTTAAAATACAGCTACATACGTATATTTTAAGCAAAAGCAATATTACGTAGTGTCTGATTTTATTAGATTGGTTTTCTACATATTTAACTTGTTAATAATACGTAATGTATAGATCGTATTCAAATGCCTACAGTAAAAAGAAGAGACGTGATGTACAGGGTGCGAGAAAAAGTAAACCATATTTAAGAGTGGTCGTTAGTGATTATAAAAGTAGAGCTATACCAGAGTTAAAAATGAGGTTAGAGAAACACTGCAAAAACTTGGAAGAGTTGAAAGAACTCATACACTTTTACGAGGATATACAGAGCATGTTCTCCAGTTTCTCAAATAAAATGTACGTGGGTGATTAGTGGATGTATGGAAAAAGTTTCAGAAATATTTCAACACCTGACCTGGTTTGATTCACCGCATAAGATCCTACAGCTTTATTAAAGTTACATGTGTTTATTATATTATAGTAAATAAGAGAAAAGGAAATATATGAGTGTATCCTTGTTATATATTTTAAATATCACTCACATGCATCTTTGAAAATGAATGTATTAACTTTTTACGAATAAAAATGGCGATCTAGATATGTATTTTTATTAACGAAGAATTAATCTCAGGCAAATTTTAACACATAAAATGGCCTGCCCATATTAGGAGCTCTATTATACAACTAATACATATTTTAATGAAAGCATTTTCTACAATACCAAACTGAAAAACATGTATTAAAACTTTCCAATGTGGACCCGTTTGACATCGTTACTAAAAATAATAACCAGTGAAAATTTAGCATGAATATATTAAAGTATGAGTTTCTTTTAACACGTTGAATACACTTAAATTCTAAAAAGCAAATTACTTATGTATACTGCTTCTATGATTTAAGAAAAAAAAAAAATATGTTTCTTGAGTGCATTTTAAAATAATAGTCTACAACAACAAGAGTCTTTATCGCCATTTCAGGACGTACATAGATTTAAAACATTCCTAAATGATATAGGGACTGATATCATTGAGAAGGGTGCCAGCGATACTTTAAACGATAAGTTTATTTTAAACATTTTTTAGAAACAAAAACAAGCAATATCAAAATGTTAGCTGTATCTATACAGGCTTGTTATTTAACTTTAATAATTTTATTTGTAAATCTATACCTAAGGCTTATATCACATATGTTAGAAACAAACCAGTTGTTTGTATGTGTGCAATTATGTATTCTCAAGAAATGAAATGAAAATGATCTATGAATTTACGTGTGTGTTTATTATATTATAGCAAATAAGAGGAAATGGCCGCTTTGATGTTAAACACTACGGTGTAAATATTACAGCTAAAAAAAATAATAATCATTTAAATTCTAACATAGAAATTGTATCAAGCGCTTTGGAAAGCCTACGTTTGGCTGCTGTACTTAATCTGAACTCTATTTGCTTCAACCAAGAAGTGCGAATTCTACAAGAACTCATATTCTCATGAGGAAAGAATAATTATATTTATTTGTCATAAATATTTGTATAATATTTTAAAGAAACGTGGTAAAATATGTATTCAAACGCCTACAGTAAAAAGAGTTATGGCGTACAGCGTGCGAGAAAAAAGTAAACCATATTTAAAAACAACCGCTAGTGATCATAGAAGTAGAGCTATATACCAGAGTTAAAAAATGAGGCTAGAGAAACACTGCAAAACTTGGAAGAGTTGAAAGAACTCATACACTTTTACGAGAATATACAGAGCATGTCCTCCAGCTTCTCAAATAAAATATACTTGGGGAATTAGTGGGTGTATGAAAAAAAGTTTCAGAAATATTTCAATACGTTGGCTTGATAAAACATTAAGCATCTCACGTGTCCTACTATAGGCTTTTTACGAAGTAGGCATTCAGAGGTTAGCTGTATGTCACATTGAGATAGGTGGCACTAACCATTTATGCTCCAAGCAGAATACAAAGAATATTTTGCACCGGTATAATGAATACTTTTCATGAAGAAGAAGAAGAAGAAGAAGAGCCATCAACGTGTAAGATCTACTTCCTTTATTACTATAGGGCAAATGTGTAACAGCCTTCTTGATGGTGTCGCCAAACTTTTGTGAAATGATATTTTTAGGAGCTCGGTATATAATAATGTATATGTGCAAATATGTATTCGCTAAAAATAAAAAATATTTTTTTAAAATATATGTTTATTATATTATAGCAAATAAGAAAAATAGTCCCAACACTGTGTGGTCAAACGCCAAATTTTATTTAGAATATATTAGAATTTTATTACATTTAAATGCATAAGACGCGACATCACTTTAAACAATCTATTTTGTAAAATAAATAAAAACACATGGGCCCTGCAATGTGCCGCCCAACTATTGACTTGGTAAGTAAAATAATGAAACCACAAAATATCAAAAACACAACAGGTGAAATTAGAGAATCATAAAATTAAAATTGTAAAAGTGACATGCTGTAAACATATTTTTAAATAAAACACACACACACACACATACTAAGTCTTAGTTTAATTACAGATAAAAATGAACCATTTTTGTAGAACTTTCTTTAAGAACGATTTCAAATAAATAAAAAACAATAGTAACGAATTAAGCATTGCTACATAATTGAATGTAAAAATTAAATGTTTCAATTCGTAAGACCAAAAAATGAGTTTTAATAATTATTAAGCTTTAGTTTGTTCTTTATTTTTGAAAAACTTTTTAACTATCTACATCAAAACAAATATGCAGGAAGAAAAATCACATCTAACTTTATTATGTTGTTTCTTCTTTGCATGTCGTATACATTTTATTTATTTAATTATCATAATTCCAGTTAATCGATTGTAAATCAACACACATTTCAGATTTAACTACTGATAGATTATATTTAAAATATCTGTTCATGAAAACAAAATTCGAACACACTAAAAAAAATACATTGGGAAACGATCAAGATAATATTTTAAAGCTTTATCTAAAAGTTTTAAGTTTTATACCTAAAACTTTTATCAATGAGATTATTTCTAACACGCAAAGGTCTAAAATTTAAAAAATCTATGCAAAGTCACTGCCGTTTCATGAATAGAATTTAACTGTATTCAATGGGTTATAAAAGTACTCATATATTCAGGTCAAAATTTAATTAATTGTTATTTTTAGTTAGGTACGATGTAAAATTCAAGATTCGTTAATAAAAATGGCTTCATAGTAGAAACTTTTAGTAGGCTATGTGTAAATATTACAAAAAAGACTACTTGACTTTTTTACTTAATGGTTTTCTAAGTTGATTAGTTATGATGCAAGCAGAAAATTACTTTCTCAAGAAACAATAACTGAAAAAATCTCCCAATAAATGTTTGTACTTTCTTTTTTATTCTTATTATAGTGCATACACCCAAAAAATTATACTTCATCTACAAACATTATTTGTTAATCAAAACCGATTACAATAGACAGTATTTGATTTTTAATTGTTGATTTTTCTAAACTTAGTTGGTTGTGATACAAGCAAAACAAAAAATACTTTATTGTTATAAAACGATAGTTGAAAAACATATCTTAAATCAAATACTCAATAAATTTTTGTTCTCTTGAAAAATTATGAACGATACTTACTTAATATTTTTTTTAAATAATAAAAGCATAACTTTTTTACAAACGTAAAATTACTTTATCATCAAACAATAATTGAAAAAACCTATCTCAATAAATTTTTGTTCTGTTTTTATTATTATAATGCATACACTTAGACACACTTCTAACACTATTCGTATTTACCCAATACTGTGAATGTAAATACAAACGAATAATGAAATTTCGTCTTAATCAGAAACGAAAATTTTAAAAACTGCAGTTATTTTTCTACGACTTCTGAAAAAAGAATGTTTCTTCGTTAATAAAAAATCATATCTAGGTAGCTATTTCATGTAATTATATTACACAGACTACAGAAAATTTCTGTTCGATGTTCAAATTCAACTAAAATCTCCAAATTATTTACTAGGTGCCTTTATTGTCATTAACTGTTATAAAACCACATTGAGAATCAACCTACGATATTGTTTGGAAAATGCTACTTATGCTGTTGTGACTTTATTTTTCATACAGATACGAACTTTATTAATTCATAAAAAATGGTTTTGCGACCTTCATATTTCAACAAAAACAAATTTTTGTTCTCTGTTTTTATGTTTTACTCAAGATACTCAAAAATTATATTTCATTTTCAAATATTATTTGTTAGTCAAAATTCAATCAGTCAATTCAGTTTCAACATTAAATGTTTTAATTAATGTTTTCCTAAGCTTGACTAGTTATAGTGCAAACAAAATTACTTTATTATGAAACGATAACTGAAAAAAATCTATCTTAAATCAAATACACAAGAAATTTTTGCTCATTTTTATTTTTATCACACTGCTATACTCAAAATTAAATTTCATTTACAATTATTATTTGTTAAACAAAATTCGATTACAAAAAGTTCAAACAGTACTTGGCTGTTTTAATCGATGGTTTTCTAAGTTGATTAGTTACGGTGCAAACAAAAAATACTTTATTATGAAACAATAACTGAAAATATCTATCTCAAATCAAACACAATAAATTTGTGTTCCTTTTTTATTTTATTATTATACTTCTATGCGCAACAGTTATATTTCATTTACAAATATTATTCGTTAATCAAACTCGATTACAAAAAATCTTCAAACACTATTTTCCTATCTTAAATCAAATACCCAAGAAATTTCTGTTCGTTTCTATTTTATCATACTGTAATACTCAAAAATTATATTTCATTTGCAAATAATATTTGTTAATCAAAATTCGATTATAAAAAAGTTCAAACTGTACTTGGCTTCTTAATTAATGTTTTTTTAAGTTGACTAGTTATGGCGCAGACAAAAAATACTTTATCATGAAACTATAATTGGAAAAACTAATCCACAATAAATTTTTGTTAGTTCTTTTTAATTTTTATTAATATACTTCTACACTCATAAATTATATTTCATTTACAAATATTATTTGTTAACCAAATTCGATTACAAAAACTTCAAACAGCATTTGGATTTGGATTTTCTAAGTTTGATTGGGAATGATGCAAACAAAAAATTACTTTATCATGAAACAATAATTGAAAAATCTATCTCAAATCAAACACACAATACATGTTTGCGATCACAAAAAAAGTTCAATCAGTTCACATTTAACACTATAACGTTTTCATTAATGGTTTCCTAAGCTTGTTTAGTTATCGTGCAAACAGAAATTACTTTATTATGAAACGATAACTGAAAAAAAAAACTATCTTAAATCAAATACACAAGAAATTTTTTTCGTTTTTTATTTTATCATACTGTTATTCTCAAAAATTATATTTCATTTGCATATATTATTTGTTAATCAAAATTCGAATATAAAAAGTTTAAACAGTACTTGGCTTTTTAATTAATGTGTTTCTAAGTTGACTAGTTATGGTGCAGACTTGAAAAATACTTTATCATGAAACTATAATTGAAAAACTAATCCACAATAAACTTTTTTTCCTTCTTTTTAATTTTTATTATTATACTTCTAAACTCAGAAATTACATTTCATTTACAAACATTATTTGTTAATCAAATTTGATTACAAAAAGTTTGATTTAGCAGTTAGGTTGGTCGCTGCCTGACCGGTTAGGGTAGGTAGAGTGGCCGCGCAGCCACTCTACCTACCCTAACCGGTCAGGCAGTGACCAACCTAACTGCTAAATCAAACTTTTTGTAATCAAATTTGATTAACAAATAATGTTTGTAAATGAAATGTAATTTCTGAGTTTAGAAGTATAATAATAAAAATTAAAAAGAAGGAAAAAAAGTTTATTGTGGATTAGTTTTTCAATTATAGTTTCATGATAAAGTATTTTTCAAGTCTGCACCATAACTAGTCAACTTAGAAACACATTAATTAAAAAGCCAAGTACTGTTTAAACTTTTTATATTCGAATTTTGATTAACAAATAATATATGCAAATGAAATATAATTTTTGAGAATAACAGTATGATAAAATAAAAAACGAAAAAAATTTCTTGTGTATTTGATTTAAGATAGTTTTTTTTTTCAGTTATCGTTTCATAATAAAGTAATTTCTGTTTGCACGATAACTAAACAAGCTTAGGAAACCATTAATGAAAACGTTATAGTGTTAAATGTGAACTGATTGAACTTTTTTTGTGATCGCAAACATGTATTGTGTGTTTGATTTGAGATAGATTTTTCAATTATTGTTTCATGATAAAGTAATTTTTTGTTTGCATCATTCCCAATCAAACTTAGAAAATCCAAATCCAAATGCTGTTTGAAGTTTTTGTAATCGAATTTGGTTAACAAATAATATTTGTAAATGAAATATAATTTATGAGTGTAGAAGTATATTAATAAAAATTAAAAAGAACTAACAAAAATTTATTGTGGATTAGTTTTTCCAATTATAGTTTCATGATAAAGTATTTTTTGTCTGCGCCATAACTAGTCAACTTAAAAAAACATTAATTAAGAAGCCAAGTACAGTTTGAACTTTTTTATAATCGAATTTTGATTAACAAATATTATTTGCAAATGAAATATAATTTTTGAGTATTACAGTATGATAAAATAGAAACGAACAGAAATTTCTTGGGTATTTGATTTAAGATAGGAAAATAGTGTTTGAAGATTTTTTGTAATCGAGTTTGATTAACGAATAATATTTGTAAATGAAATATAACTGTTGCGCATAGAAGTATAATAATAAAATAAAAAAGGAACACAAATTTATTGTGTTTGATTTGAGATAGATATTTTCAGTTATTGTTTCATAATAAAGTATTTTTTGTTTGCACCGTAACTAATCAACTTAGAAAACCATCGATTAAAACAGCCAAGTACTGTTTGAACTTTTTGTAATCGAATTTTGTTTAACAAATAATAATTGTAAATGAAATTTAATTTTGAGTATAGCAGTGTGATAAAAATAAAAATGAGCAAAAATTTCTTGTGTATTTGATTTAAGATAGATTTTTTTCAGTTATCGTTTCATAATAAAGTAATTTTGTTTGCACTATAACTAGTCAAGCTTAGGAAAACATTAATTAAAACATTTAATGTTGAAACTGAATTGACTGATTGAATTTTGACTAACAAATAATATTTGAAAATGAAATATAATTTTTGAGTATCTTGAGTAAAACATAAAAACAGAGAACAAAAATTTGTTTTTGTTGAAATATGAAGGTCGCAAAACCATTTTTTATGAATTAATAAAGTTCGTATCTGTATGAAAAATAAAGTCACAACAGCATAAGTAGCATTTTCCAAACAATATCGTAGGTTGATTCTCAATGTGGTTTTATAACAGTTAATGACAATAAAGGCACCTAGTAAATAATTTGGAGATTTTAGTTGAATTTGAACATCGAACAGAAATTTTCTGTAGTCTGTGTAATATAATTACATGAAATAGCTACCTAGATATGATTTTTTATTAACGAAGAAACATTCTTTTTTCAGAAGTCGTAGAAAAATAACTGCAGTTTTTAAAATTTTCGTTTCTGATTAAGACGAAATTTCATTATTCGTTTGTATTTACATTCACAGTATTGGGTAAATACGAATAGTGTTAGAAGTGTGTCTAAGTGTATGCATTATAATAATAAAGACAGAACAAAAATTTATTGAGATAGGTTTTTTCAATTATTGTTTGATGATAAAGTAATTTTACGTTTGTAAAAAAGTTATGCTTTTATTATTTAAAAAAAATATTAAGTAAGTATCGTTCATAATTTTTCAAGAGAACAAAAATTTATTGAGTATTTGATTTAAGATATGTTTTTCAACTATCGTTTTATAACAATAAAGTATTTTTTGTTTTGCTTGTATCACAACCAACTAAGTTTAGAAAAATCAACAATTAAAAATCAAATACTGTCTATTGTAATCGGTTTTGATTAACAAATAATGTTTGTAGATGAAGTATAATTTTTTGGGTGTATGCACTATAATAAGAATAAAAAAGAAAGTACAAACATTTATTGGGAGATTTTTTCAGTTATTGTTTCTTGAGAAAGTAATTTTCTGCTTGCATCATAACTAATCAACTTAGAAAACCATTAAGTAAAAAAGTCAAGTAGTCTTTTTTGTAATATTTACACATAGCCTACTAAAAGTTTCTACTATGAAGCCATTTTTATTAACGAATCTTGAATTTTACATCGTACCTAACTAAAAATAACAATTAATTAAATTTTGACCTGAATATATGAGTACTTTTATAACCCATTGAATACAGTTAAATTCTATTCATGAAACGGCAGTGACTTTGCATAGATTTTTTAAATTTTAGACCTTTGCGTGTTAGAAATAATCTCATTGATAAAAGTTTTAGGTATAAAACTTAAAACTTTTAGATAAAGCTTTAAAATATTATCTTGATCGTTTCCCAATGTATTTTTTTTAGTGTGTTCGAATTTTGTTTTCATGAACAGATATTTTAAATATAATCTATCAGTAGTTAAATCTGAAATGTGTGTTGATTTACAATCGATTAACTGGAATTATGATAATTAAATAAATAAAATGTATACGACATGCAAAGAAGAAACAACATAATAAAGTTAGATGTGATTTTTCTTCCTGCATATTTGTTTTGATGTAGATAGTTAAAAAGTTTTTCAAAAATAAAGAACAAACTAAAGCTTAATAATTATTAAAACTCATTTTTTGGTCTTACGAATTGAAACATTTAATTTTTACATTCAATTATGTAGCAATGCTTAATTCGTTACTATTGTTTTTTATTTATTTGAAATCGTTCTTAAAGAAAGTTCTACAAAAATGGTTCATTTTTATCTGTAATTAAACTAAGACTTAGTATGTGTGTGTGTGTGTGTTTTATTTAAAAATATGTTTACAGCATGTCACTTTTACAATTTTAATTTTATGATTCTCTAATTTCACCTGTTGTGTTTTTGATATTTTGTGGTTTCATTATTTTACTTACCAAGTCAATAGTTGGGCGGCACATTGCAGGGCCCATGTGTTTTTATTTATTTTACAAAATAGATTGTTTAAAGTGATGTCGCGTCTTATGCATTTAAATGTAATAAAATTCTAATATATTCTAAATAAAATTTGGCGTTTGACCACACAGTGTTGGGACTATTTTTCTTATTTGCTATAATATAATAAACATATATTTTAAAAAAATATTTTTTATTTTTAGCGAATACATATTTGCACATATACATTATTATATACCGAGCTCCTAAAAATATCATTTCACAAAAGTTTGGCGACACCATCAAGAAGGCTGTTACACATTTGCCCTATAGTAATAAAGGAAGTAGATCTTACACGTTGATGGCTCTTCTTCTTCTTCTTCATGAAAAGTATTCATTATACCGGTGCAAAATATTCTTTGTATTCTGCTTGGAGCATAAATGGTTAGTGCCACCTATCTCAATGTGACATACAGCTAACCTCTGAATGCCTACTTCGTAAAAAGCCTATAGTAGGACACGTGAGATGCTTAATGTTTTATCAAGCCAACGTATTGAAATATTTCTGAAACTTTTTTTCATACACCCACTAATTCCCCAAGTATATTTTATTTGAGAAGCTGGAGGACATGCTCTGTATATTCTCGTAAAAGTGTATGAGTTCTTTCAACTCTTCCAAGTTTTGCAGTGTTTCTCTAGCCTCATTTTTTAACTCTGGTATATAGCTCTACTTCTATGATCACTAGCGGTTGTTTTTAAATATGGTTTACTTTTTTCTCGCACGCTGTACGCCATAACTCTTTTTACTGTAGGCGTTTGAATACATATTTTACCACGTTTCTTTAAAATATTATACAAATATTTATGACAAATAAATATAATTATTCTTTCCTCATGAGAATATGAGTTCTTGTAGAATTCGCACTTCTTGGTTGAAGCAAATAGAGTTCAGATTAAGTACAGCAGCCAAACGTAGGCTTTCCAAAGCGCTTGATACAATTTCTATGTTAGAATTTAAATGATTATTATTTTTTTTAGCTGTAATATTTACACCGTAGTGTTTAACATCAAAGCGGCCATTTCCTCTTATTTGCTATAATATAATAAACACACACGTAAATTCATAGATCATTTTCATTTCATTTCTTGAGAATACATAATTGCACACATACAAACAACTGGTTTGTTTCTAACATATGTGATATAAGCCTTAGGTATAGATTTACAAATAAAATTATTAAAGTTAAATAACAAGCCTGTATAGATACAGCTAACATTTTGATATTGCTTGTTTTTGTTTCTAAAAAATGTTTAAAATAAACTTATCGTTTAAAGTATCGCTGGCACCCTTCTCAATGATATCAGTCCCTATATCATTTAGGAATGTTTTAAATCTATGTACGTCCTGAAATGGCGATAAAGACTCTTGTTGTTGTAGACTATTATTTTAAAATGCACTCAAGAAACATATTTTTTTTTTTTCTTAAATCATAGAAGCAGTATACATAAGTAATTTGCTTTTTAGAATGTAAGTGTATTCAACGTGTTAAAAGAAACTCATACTTTAATATATTCATGCTAAATTTTCACTGGTTATTATTTTTAGTAACGATGTCAAACGGGTCCACATTGGAAAGTTTTAATACATGTTTTTCAGTTTGGTATTGTAGAAAATGCTTTCATTAAAATATGTATTAGTTGTATAATAGAGCTCCTAATATGGGCAGGCCATTTTATGTGTTAAAATTTGCCTGAGATTAATTCTTCGTTAATAAAAATACATATCTAGATCGCCATTTTTATTCGTAAAAAGTTAATACATTCATTTTCAAAGATGCATGTGAGTGATATTTAAAATATATAACAAGGATACACTCATATATTTCCTTTTCTCTTATTTACTATAATATAATAAACACATGTAACTTTAATAAAGCTGTAGGATCTTATGCGGTGAATCAAACCAGGTCAGGTGTTGAAATATTTCTGAAACTTTTTCCATACATCCACTAATCACCCACGTACATTTTATTTGAGAAACTGGAGAACATGCTCTGTATATCCTCGTAAAAGTGTATGAGTTCTTTCAACTCTTCCAAGTTTTTGCAGTGTTTCTCTAACCTCATTTTTAACTCTGGTATAGCTCTACTTTTATAATCACTAACGACCACTCTTAAATATGGTTTACTTTTTCTCGCACCCTGTACATCACGTCTCTTCTTTTTACTGTAGGCATTTGAATACGATCTATACATTACGTATTATTAACAAGTTAAATATGTAGAAAACCAATCTAATAAAATCAGACACTACGTAATATTGCTTTTGCTTAAAATATACGTATGTAGCTGTATTTTAAAAGATTTATAGAATACTGTACGACTCTAAAACTGCACTGATTTTATACTTCTTAAGGATATAGAAATTTTTTACTTCCCACTTTTGTAGTATTATTTTTTTGTTAAAATATGTAGGAAATTAACCTAATAATGAGGTGATAAGACATAGTGCCATCATAATCACATATTAAGCACAACATGCAGAAAATTTACTGATAATGAGGTGATAAGACACAAAGACTTGCGTCACGGCACATTATTCTTAGATAATTATCCTCCGGTGATTAACAAAAATTCGTTAGTAATAATTTTACTATTCAGATATTCGCAGCATTTAGGTATGGTTATATCATATTGTTCTTTGAGCTCCTCTAGATATGAATTAAATATGCTCTCATGTCAGCATCCAATGCTACATCGCGAAATTTTTAAATCTGTCGGACCCGCGTACGTTCTATACATCACATATTATTAATTAGTATTTAACAAACGCATGAAGTAAAATACAAAATATATTGTGTTTTATATATAAGTTAAAATATGTAGAAAATCATCCTGCAGTCTATGACATTCCGGTGACACACGGATCTTAATTGCATTGTTAGAAACTTTTTACTTCCACTATTTAAAATTATTTTTTTACTCAGGAAATTGATAATGACGTAATAAGATATTATTAAAATATGCAGGATGTTATGAGGTGATAAGACACAAAGACATGCGTCATGACACATTATTCATAGATAAGATAATTACTTCCGGTAAAACCGGTTTTCAAAACCGCCAACACTTCTACTAATATTGTCTGTGAAGTAGTTTCCACAAACACCAAATCGGTTGAATACTAACACCCTCCCAGTTAATATTTAATACGACAGAGACAGTGTTCACCAAAGATTCCAACCCCTTTAGTACTAAACAATATTGATTAATAACAATAGCATAATTACGAAAAATGTCATTTAATTAAAATTATTTATGCAACAATGAACTATCACGTTTAAAAATAATAAACTAAGCATACAGAAAGAATCATTCTGTGTCCATTTCAGAATCAGATTCCTCCTCCTCCTCCTCCTCCTCCTCGCTTTCTTCTTGTTCTTCCCCTTCACTTTCCTCACTATCAGAACCTAACCATTCCATGGCCGAGGTATCATCTGCAATTAAAGTTTTCCACTCATCTAACTTTTTCAAGTCCAATGCATAAAAATCACTGAATGTTATTTGTTTATCTCCAGCTTCAAACATGCCACCATACAAATAAAGAATACCATGTTTAATGGCTAGGCCACAATTCATCCTTGGGGATGGTTGAAAAATATTGGTTGTTTGTTCACTATTGAAATTGGCTGTACTGCCTGAAGTTGTCGGAGCAGGCCCAACGGTAACTTTGAAGATACCATCGTCAGAGATTGTCGTGGATTCAATTTTCTCCTCAATTTTTTCTATTTCCATTTCCTTGGATTCTTCCTCCTCTAAAAATAAGTTAAATAAAATTAAGACGTGCAAGCTAAAAAATTATAAAAAACTTTACCATCTCCTTCTTCTTTATTTTTCTTTCTCCTTGCTTTTGCATCCTTGTCTCTTTTCCCAACCAGCGTAATATTCTTCCAAGCTAACCTCTCCAAGTCCACCTGATAGAAATCATTAAAGAAGTTGCCAGCGATATTCTCCTCATCGTCTTCAACATCAAACACACCCCCGTAACAATATGCTGATAAATTATTTGGCGCAACAGCAACGGGCATGCTACATCTTGGAGAAAAATGTGTGCCGCCTAGTTTAGTCTGTACCCATTTGAATTTGGTTCCAGTGGTATCGTTTTCTAGAAAAAATTTCATTCTGTTAATCAAAGGGAGTCTCACTTAGAAAATGTGTAAGTATCTTAAATACACAATAGTATATTCTACAACAAGTTCTGGAATGTCCCATATTCCACACGAGCGAAAAGTTTGTGCCGAAGGCGAGGAGTATGGTTCGCGAGTGTGTTCTCTAACAAGATTTTAGAAATTATGCAAAAAAACTTCATAACGGTGTAAAACAAAAGCTAGATAACCATAGCAATCGAACCACTAAGTGTGGCTTAACGGCTTCTGATTTGTCGAAAGCCATGCGGTATTATACCATGACAGTGTGTTGGAATGATATTTGTTCTGACATTATTTTTAGTTGTGGAATTTGTAGTTTCCGAAATAGTGTTAAAGAAATTCATTTCCATACTCTCATATAACTACTGTTTTTTGAAGGCACATTTAAATAGTAATAATAACACAACACAGTTGTTGCAAAATATATTGAACAATGCTGTTATTTTCAAATGCGCAATACAAAATTAATTGATTGCAATAAGCCCCAGCAGAAAAAATCCTGCTCAACCAAATAAAAATATAAACAGATAATAATAATTATCAACTTATAAAATAGAAAATTAGACTTACTCTCTGGCGTTAACAGAAAAGCATCTGTAAATACATGCCCTTTATCCACATCCTTCTTCAGCCGTTCCTTACTATAACCCCCATAAATGAGCACCCTTCCATCATTTAATGCCACCATGCAGCATCCAGATCTTGGTGCTGGTGCTGTACCTGTCGGTTCTAGTTTAGTCCATTTATAGGTTTCGGTGTTGAAGCTGTAAAGATCATTGAAATATTTGTAGTCTCTCAGATTGTCATGAAAACCACCGAAAACAATCAATTGTTTCTTGACAATGACCATCCTGTGGCCACTTCGTGCACTAGGCCCATTTGGGGCGGTTACTTTTTCCCATTGCTTTGCGGCAATTTGATATACCCACAAATCTCTGTAGTGGTAAAACTGCGATTGAGTTGGTGATGCAAATTCTCCGCCAAATATCCACAACTGACCTTTATTTGCTGAAGTTACAACCATTTGATGACCACATCTAGGTGGAGGGCCGGCAGGGGCCTTAATTACAGTCCATGTGTTGTTCGGGATGTTGTAGAAAAAGAGATCATTATAGATGAACGTCTACAAAAATAAACAAAAGGTAACAAAAACGGTATTTAAGAAAACACTGCATTCTTTTATGAACATGATCTTAATCACCAAACAAATTATAAATAAGACAATTTTAGGAAATGCAAAACTTTCGTCTACCTTCTGTCCATTAAAAAATTCGCCACCATACAAAATGAGCTGCTCCTTGTCGGGATGAGCTACAAAACTAAAATTAAGCCTCCGGGAAGGTGGTTCTACAACAGACTCTGTGACTTGTAATCTCTTCTTTTCTTCTTGCTCAATTTGAGCCACTATATTCTCAATGTCATCCTGAAAAGGTAGGTAAATAAATGGATTTGAGAAAATTAGTGATAGTTTTTTTTACCTCTCCTAACGCTTGCAATTCTTTTTTCATTTTATTGGAAAGTTTTTTATCGGTTTTCGCCATAGTTTTCTCAGCACCTTTCCCTTTTTTCTTTTCCTTATTCTTCTTACCCATTTTAATTAGCCTTTGAAATACAGAGCTTAACAAAAAAATACGAAAACAAACTTTTTGGTTAGAATCATGGATGAAATGAAATAGGTTAGAATTTTGATTTTTGACAGAGAAATGTGTTCGATCCATCGAATTTCAATGGTTCGTTCAGTCCAAGTCTAACAGGTGAACTCTACTCTTCATAGATCCAATCACCACTTCTTCTTCTTCTTGTATGAAGAGTGATCTCTACTCTTTATAAGAATCGGTAACTGCTACGTAATAAAACATATTCTTTTTATGATTTGGCAAACAGAAAAAGTAATCTATATGAGAAATAAAAATAAAAACCAGTGTCCTACAAACAGTGTTGCTATTGCTAGTACAATTGTACTAGAACTAGTACATTTATGTTTGGAAAAGTACGCTAGTACTCCACTTGCAAATCTAGTACACTTTTAAAGAATGTTATGCTTTAGTTTTTATAGTCGTATATTTTTGTTACCAAAGAATGTTATGTTTTAGTTTTTCTAGTCATAGGTTTTTGTTGCCAAAAAATGTTGTTTTAGTTTTTCTAGTCGTAGATTTTTGTTACCATTAACAGTTTAGGGTAAATAGGTAATCTCTACATATCTGTGTTAATATAATAAATATATTTATTTGGTAATCTCGTTTCAGTATTAAAGTTCATTTTACACATGTAATCCAAGACAGTGCGACAAGTAGGTATTGTCTAACTGCCTGGCTGTAAAGTACTGTATATTTGGTTACTGAACTAAATGTAAACAACCAGTAAAACGTTAAGTAGTATATTGGGTTGCAGAGTCGAGAATAATAAGTTTATTTTGGTTTTCAGAAAAAAACGGTCCTGGGATGTCAAGAGCATGCGCAGTTAATAAAACGTATTCTGTTTCGCTAACTGCGCATGTTCATGACATACTAGAGACTTTCATTTCTCAAAACCAAAACAAAGCTTAAATGTCATAATTCTAGTACAGTTTTCTGGAATCTAGTACACTCTATAGTGTTATTCTAGTACCAAACTGAGAGATGCTTGTAGCAACACTGCCTACAAAGGTATATAGTCAATAAACGTTTTCATTTTATAACATTTTAGAGATATATACTTACTATGAATGCACTAGTTTCGAATAATTTTAATCGTTCAAGTAATTAAGCAGGCTTGCACTTCTTCGCTGTATCTGAAATACTATACAGTGTGTAACAAAACGATCGGGACGAGAAATACACTTCCTATCAAAAAATAAAATAACAACTGTTACTATTTTCAAGACAGGAATCCAATAATGCTAAACTGAAGCAGCAGCTACCGTGCCCCCTTGTGGGTGGGACGGGACACAACTTTGAAATGCGAACCCTCATTTTTTATTGCCGGATTCTACGGAACAATACATAACTTTACTGTGAAACATTTTTTCAATTCGCAACAGATGGCTCTGTGATCACAAAAAATAACTGTTGCGAACATCTGAAGAAATACTTTACCAATTGATTATTGAATAGACACGAAACACCTCAAGTCGAAATTAGCAGTCTCCAAAAACAGGATGAAAGTAGGCTAAAATTGAATTAAAAAGATGTTGAAAATAGAGCAACAGAAATCAGTTTAGCATAATTGAATTCCTCTCTTGAAATCATTCAATGTCTTCTTTACATTTTAGCCTGATGCAATTTATGTGATAATCACAAAGGAAAAAAAATTGATTTTTTGCGATGACAGCGCCATCTGCCACGAATTGAGAAAAATATTTCACATTAAAGTTTACTTAAATAAATAGAATTTTATATCAATTTTTTGTGATTTTTTAATCATGTGTCTGATTTTAAGGAATTAAAAAACATTTATTAAAAAAGTATTTTTATTCACATTACAAAACAAGTATGGCAGTTAAAAGTAATACTTACAAACAATTGAATAACAGTAGATTAAAAGTATGTACAATAAACAACATTAAATAAATAAAAACTATAGATCTAATATAAATAAGTCCGTTTCGATAAAATTTTGTTAAAAACCTGGCCAGTCTCCTTAAGAAGCATGTTCATAATCTCATTCGTAGCTTCGTTCATAATGAGTAACTCGTCCTTGTCATAATTGGTCCACTGAGCCTCCTCCACTTGAGATTCCATCACCAAAATTTCGTCAACATGGTCCCTGTTCTTCCTACTCCATTTGATTATTGCATTTTCCCGACGTTCGGGTTTCTCATACCCAAAGAGCTCTTTTAAGTTTTTGATCAAGTGCCTTTCTAAACCACCGACATCCAGCGGCCTCACCACAGTTAGCTGCGGCTTCTTCGTCACTTGCAACCACGAAGGACACTTTTCCTTTTCAAACTGCTTGTAATGCTCCTTGGAGATTTCCTTGCACAGATCGAACACGAATTTGTAACATTCTTTGGTGATGTCTTTAGATATCAGACCGAGGGTGTTTTCCGATATAGAAATATTGTCTAGGTTGTGGGAAAGGTAGGCTTTGTGCAAGATCTTGGCGGAGTATTTTGAGATTTCTTCTATTTCGTCTGTGGTGGGCACGATGGTGATGACATTAACGGGGGGTAGAGATGAGGGTGGGATGTACGGCGGAGGGGGCTTGTTTGGTATCTCCCTGACGAACAAATAGGGCAGCTGCTCCTTTTGCTGTTGTTCGGTAATCTGTTTGATCTACAATGAGAAAGAAATAGGGCATTTTAATCTAAATAATGATTTTAGTTATTTTTTGGTATTAGCAACCATTGACAGCTGAGCTATAAAGTGTAATATTAGTTTGCTAAAGCAAACATATAGTCTAATAGTCTGTAATTTTTAATTGTCTTTACACGATGTGGAATTTCAGAACTCTAGTTTTCACCTTAGAATGGTCAATATGTTGCTGAAATTAACAGAAAATATCTGATTTCCAAATGGTCTTCTTTTAAGTATTTATTTATAAAAACGCAAGGACATTTCCCACTTGAAATATATACAATATTTTCTCTATGACCGTAACAAAATTGGCAGACTGATTTTTTAAATTATTTTATTAAACTTCTAGCAATGCGTTTTTGAGGTTCATCATGCCACATCATTTCTAAAGAAAAATGTTTCGCTTAGCGGCGCATGTCGACTCTCAGTTTTCCAATGACAGATGAAAGTCTATTTTCAAAGACAGCCACAAAAAAAACTTTATTACCAAGAAAACAGAAATTATGTTGTTTTTTTATGGAGAGTATTACATAGTGAATACAGTATTCACTATGTAATACTCTTGATAAAGGCCTAATAAGCCGAAACATATGTAGAGTATTTATAATATATTGATTGATTCCTCTAAAAGCAGTGTTCAATTTATTAACAATTATTTTCAAGATGTTTCACAAGGTACCTACCACAACTTCAGTTCAGTGTATTAAAAATTTTATGATATTTGATGTATAGAACATTTTTTTAAAAATTAGTTATAAGATAGATATGACATATTAAAGGTTTTCTAAGAGGAAGCCGTTAAACATTCAACATAAAAAGTATTGCTTTTTTATTCTGGAAAGGAAAAGTGGTCAATAAAATCAGATTTACATTTGACATTGCTTATACAATGTGATTCCGGAAGGGGTACCGCATTCTACAAGAGTGTGGTGCCCCTTCTTATTATACTCTTCGCAAATACCATTTTATGAAAAATTTAATTGGCTTAATCTTCAATCTAAATGGCAATTACATCTGGTATGTCTTGTGCACAACATATTAATATATCAGGAGCCTAAATACCTTAATAAGAAATTAATATTCCGGGGTTCCCTGCATAGCTCTCGTCTACGTATTGTAGACACTACATTAAATATCCCAAGTCATAGTTCCAAAAATATGAATCTTTTTCATTTATTTAGCTGCCTTCTTATACAACGCAATTCCGGATCACATCAAAAGTCTGTCTTCACAAGGATTTTTAAAAAATGCTAAACAATTATTTTTAAGTAATTAATTAAAATTGTTTAAATTTGCACTTTTTGTTATATGTATATTTAAATAGTTCACTACATCTTTCCACCTTTTGTTTTGTATTTCTACTTTTTTACATACTTCTGATTTTGTGTTACTTAATGTAATTTTCTATTTTTACATTACTTTTTATTCGTTATTACTTTCATATTTTTATGTTACTGATTTTGTGCTTGCTTATCTTTTACTTTCTGTACTTAATGTAATTTTTTATTTGAGTTTCTGGTTGGGATTAATACCAGCATTTGCTACCACACCCCGCCAGGTACGAAAATTGCGCAAACTTCAAGGTGGAGATGATTCTCATCGCTTGGACTTTTGCTTAACAATTGGTGACGCAATTTTAGCAGATACATTGAAACGTTTTATTCAAGGATGCAACTTTTATGATGAAGTAGTCTCTTCTCACAATTATAGGTACTGAACTCGGGAAAATCCTAATTTTCGAAGTACCACTAAATATAAAAATGATACATGCATGATAAAGCTGTAATCTTATTCGCACTAAGAATGAGAAACAGAATGTAAACCATTCCTACAAAAGAACAATATCAAACCCCTTAATTAAACATAAATTTTTCACAAAAACTATTTGTCAACTTTTCGCATCTTTCACAGACCCAACATTTTACAAGAAACTTCCAGTCTCTGTAAGATCTACGGATAATATAAAAAATGTATTTGCCTTGCCAGAGGTTATATTAAGATCAATTTTTAATATAACAATAGTTTCAAGAAGTGTCTACCAACAATCCATGCACAATCTTAGCCTCATTTCATTCCATTCCATGTTTGTATATTGCAATACAGTTAACTAATTTTCTTTTTCAGTAATTTGGTATTATTGTCGTCATTGTAGTATGATATACTATCAGATTATCAGTTCGGATTCAGAGAGGCTAGATCCACTCAGGATCCGATTGGTCTACTTGCAGAAAATATATACAAATGATGGGAATCCCAGCGTCTGCATTATTGTGGATCTGGCCAAAGCGTTTGACACGGCAGAGCATAAAAAACTATTAGATATTATGGAAAGAATTGGTGTCAGGGGGATTGGAGCTGGAGCAATGTGTCAGTATAAATGGAACTTATAGTGAATTTAATTCAATTGAATATAGCATTCCTCAAGGCACAGTTCTGGGTCCTACCCTTTTCAATATTTATATCAATGACTTGTTTTCTCTGTCCAGGGTGAGTTTAATAAACTGATCCTGCTTTGTGGACATTGCAGACATTTTCTATACAGGACCTATATGGGAAGTTGTCATAGAAACAGCACAATAAGATTTTCAAATGATAAAACAGTGGTTTGATTCTAGACTGATGACAATTAAGTCAAAAGTTTAGAAAGGTAGGTAAATGTTTCGTGCTGCACAATGCATCACAGAATAATTGGTCCTGGAAATTTGAATTCAGACACTTATTACAAAATTTTGTTTTGGGCAAACTAGATAATGAAAATTAAGAATTTAGAAGACAAATTTCCAACAGGGTGGACATTCGACAATCGACAATTCAAGTTCGACCATTTTCTCTGGCAAGTGCATTGCCTACTATGAACCAATAGCATCACCAACACGGGCGCCAGATTTATCCCCATTAAATTACTTCTTATGATGATACTTGAAGAAAAAGTCTATGCATATTATTTCGATGGAAACATAGATTTATTCAAGCAAAAAATTGTGGATGCTGTTGCGTAGATAAATGAACATGTGTCAAAAATTTAGAAAACGATTATAAAAATGTGTAATAGTTATCAGCTTAGCTGTAAAATGATTTCTTTTTTGTGAATACTGAAAACAGATTTATTCCTATTTGGCAATTAAACTCTATAAAGTTAATTTGCTTAAGGCCTATTTCAAATTTTCGGTGCGGTACCCAATTCGGAAACGCACTGTATATGAGAGAGAAATGTCACTATTAATTTTTTTACCGACTCTTTTGTTTTTGTAACTATTATCTGTTAAAGAGTTTGAAACACTCACCTCTTGTTCAATAGCTAACTGTTTCCTTAAAAGTTCCTCTGCTTCAGTGCCAAATACAGATTTTGCAGCAACTAGTTTATTCTCTTCTGTTGGAGATCCTACAATATACAATAGAAGAATATAAAAAAATGTTGGCGATGTTAATTTAAGAGAAAATTATTATTTGGACCAAGACAACAATACAGCTTTACTTCGCTTTCGGTTTGTTTACTGTGAACTTCTTCACATCTCTGAGTCAACACTAAAGTTGGAAACTTCTGATTGGCTTCTTATTGCTGAAGAAGTTCACAATGACTCCTCTAAATAAACGGTAATGATTATTACCAACCTTTATAAGTGGAATGTTGAAACAGTACAAACAAATAAGAAGTTTCACCAGCTGTTAGGGACAAACCATTCTAGAGGTCTGATCAACTAAATGAACTTTTATAATGATCACGCATTAGAGTTCATACAAACACCCCCAGGACAGAAGTGAGGAACAGTCATAACTTGAGATTTTTTGATCAGACTGATGGTGATATTATGGACTGGATGACTACATTACCTGATCTGAATCTCATTGAACATATGGGACAGCGCTCTTCTAAAAGGAACCAACTGCCATTTGAAAGTTTTTAGAAATCATCACATTTAAATAGCTAATAAAAAATTTACAACCAGTTATTTGCATGTCAATTTACTATTTATAAGAGAAATATTATCAAGCTAAAAATTTAACTACTTGAATCTATTTATAAGATTTAAGTTACCATTTTGGCAACAACTGGATGCCTTTTACTTAAAAACTGTTCCTTTTAGAAGAGCGCTATCCACATATGGAATGTATGTTGCGACCAAAACCTTATAACTCTCTACAGTACCTTTGATCAATATTTTAAAAATTTAGAACTACATGGGGTAACAGCTAACTGCAAAAAAATATTTCTGTTCAAATATTTTGGTCAGTCGTTTCAAATCTCTACAATCTATCTTAATTTTCTAAAGCATCTACGATTGCAAGCACTTGACATTAACAGAATCCTCGATAAAAGTAGGTAAAATTTACTGAACAAAAAAAAAAGTACCCACCTAATTCTGGAGAGTTAGCCGGAGAAACCAAGTCATACGTGGTAACATATAAATCTTGCACCCTCGGGCTCTTGTCGCCCCTGGAAAGCTGGCTCGCATCGGCCATAATTTCTGACACCCGCTTCTTTACATCCATCACCCCTCTTTTGGGTGATTTTTGTTCAGAACTGCAACTCTTTGACCTTGTTGACTTGTCATCCTTTTCAGTAACCACACTGGTCTGAGATCCGCTTGTAGCTGATGACGAAAGAGAATCTTGTTCCTTTTCCTCATATGAGTTTTTATCTTCTTTGCTCAGAGGAGCAGACTTATTGGTCTCCTCGAATTCAGTATACACATCTGAAGCAGTATGCAGGGATAAATCTTCTTTATTTGATGTATTCTGCTCTGGAACTTTACTCAACTGTGCTTTCTCACTAGCTTTAGTACTGGATTTTCCAGTATAAGTTTTTCCGGAGATTATACTTTCCGCTCCTTTGGACTCACTTTCATCCTTGGATTCAGTAATTATTATTGGCTCACTGCTAATATCTCTGTTCGTACTAGTTACTTCCTTACTTATCTGATCTGTCAGTACAGTTTCCTTATCATTAACTTGGCTGATCTCCATTTCATGATCATTCTCTTCTGGCATATCTTCACCATCTTTAATATGGCTGCTTTCTTCTATTGGAGATGTTCTAATCTGTTGTTCAAGATTAGCGGCATTTTTAGATTTTGGCTCTTCATCTACAGACAATTCTTCATCTACATCAGTCTCTTTGAAGCTATCCAAGGTTTTATCAGAAATCTCCGCAGTTACTTCTTTGTCTGTTTGTTTCTCATCCTCTACTGCAGATCTATCTTTATGACTATCTTCTGACTCATTAGGAGTGGCCTTCTTTGAAGTAGAAACATCTCGTGTCGAAACAATACTGGTTCTATCTTCTTGATTAACTTTCACTAGGTTCTTCTCAGCTCTGTGTTTTTGGGAATATGGTTTTGCTCCTTCTGTTGGTGACGAAATTTTATGGGAATACCCATCACCACTTCCTTTTTCCTGTTGCATTCTCAGAAGAATGTCTTCAGATTTATTCAACTCATCTATGTAACTACTTGAATCTTCACCGATTACTGATGATCTAGAAGCAAAAGCATCATTTGATGCATCAATACTAGTTCTATATACTCCTTGGCTAAGCTTCGCTAAAATCTCTTCGGTTTTACTCAAGTTGTCTTTAGATTCATTAGACAGTTCATTTCCTGCTATCGGTACCAACATCTGACTCGACGATATAATACTGGGAACATCAGTACTTACTTTGCCCTCTGACTGACTTAGTCTTAGAAGAATTTCTTCGGATTTACCTAAATTATCTTTGCCTTTCGCAGACAGTTGATTCTCTTCCATCACCATTGATTTGTTACCAGATAATACATCGTCTTCAGAGACATCTGTACTGACTCTTACTTCTGACGGACTTTGCAGGATATCTTTATTTTCCATCGAGTTATCCTCATTTTCAATAGATACATGGGATTCTTCTATCGTAGGTGACCGTTCGATGGAAGATGTAGCAGTACTGATTTTCTCATCAAGTTGGCCGGGAACTTGTTCCGTTTCATTAAGGTTGTCCTTTTCTTCACAAGTAATTTGATGTTGGTGGTTGATAGAAGCATTTTTGTTAGAAGAAACATCAGTACTAATTCTGTCTTCTGTTTTACTCAAAAGCGATAGATTTTCTTTCTCTCTACTAGCACTGCCATAATCTTTTGAGTCTTCTTGTACCTCAGATGATGTTTTATTAGAATCCACCTCTGACACAATGGAACTGATCGTATTCTGCGTGTTCTTCAAACTTAACACAATTTCATCATCAATTTTACTCAATTTACTTTCTTCTGCACTAGCCACCAGATGTTCATCTATCAAGGATGACGTCCTGCTGTTACTCAACTCTGCCTCCCTTAACTTCAACAAAACTTCTTCGCTTTTACTTAGGTCGTTCCTGATTTCTTCCAGAGTAGATGAATTTTTATTGGATGTGCTGACTGGAGCTTCCGAAGTTAGCCTCAGTATTACCTCTTCTTCTGATTTCTCCTCTTCCTCCTTTGAAGTTCTGTTCGTTTCGATAACTGAAATTTCTACATCAGAATCGGTTTTCTCAGATTTCTGCGACTCGTCGGATTTAAGAGACTGTTTAAGGCTGAGCGAGGATATGTCTTCTTTAATTTTGCTGAAATTACTTATTAGCCTGTTTATGCTTTGGTCTACGATGTCCATATCCTCGTTGACGATTTCCTCGAGCGATTCTACGTCGAAGTCAGAAGTGTACTCGTTTAGAGTTGCAGTAGGAACGACTTCGTTCCTGCTGGACGTCTGCTTATGAGATTGTTCAACTTCCATTCTTATGCTGGCACTTAATGCGTCTTTCTGATCTGGAATGTTTTCACTCACACTATCTTCCGATCTTGGTCCACTGTAGTCACTGTTTACGTCACTGTCACTGACTTTCCTAAGAATCTTCTTGGTTTTCGCGGAATACTGCCTGGCACTTTTGCAAAACCGTTCCAGGGCTATCTGCGACATCGGATAAATTTTCTCCTCGGCGAACTTCTTTACCTCACAGCCTGTCAAGTTGAACCACAGCTGGTTGAGCTGCTTGCCCTTGAACTTGTACTTCTCTTCGACGTCTGTGCTGTTCAAGGCGTTGTTAGGTATATGAGAAATGATGGCGTTTGCCGCCAACTCCAATTCTGTTATCCGCCTTTCTTCTTCGAGGAGCTTCTTGTGCCATTGCAGCAGCTCCTCGGCGGCCCTCCTCCGCTTCTGTAGGGCAGCTTCTCGCATCAACAGCGACCTAAAACATAAGCACAGCCATGACGTAATGGTTACGCAAAAGGTAAATATTGTTAAAAGCCTGCTGAACAGTTAAATTGAGTGGGAAGTTAAGTGCAGCTCCGGATAATTTATGTATTATTTACATGTAATGACAAATGTGATTGTCGTACAACTAATAACAGTCTCTCCCACTGAATGAAGTGCTGACTAATTTTAAAACATGTATTTCCTCTGTATAGGAAGCTTCCTAACACAAAACAGACTTTTGGATGAGTTCCAACAGGATATCTAATATTAGGTAGTTTGTTTTTAATCATTTCTAATTCTCATAATAACAACCTTTACTACCATAATTAAAGAGTTATTTTTAACACGGCTTTGTTGACAAACTTTCAGGCGTAGATAACCTGACGGCTTACTTAACGAGCAGAACTGTAAATAAATTACAATGTTAACTCACCGCTGAAAAGTGATTTAATTATAACAGTTGTTTTAGAGGAGTTTATACATTATCTTCAGATAATGAATAAACAATATTTTTATATAAATATATGATTATTTGAGATTTCTTTGCTGTATGTGTCCTGGTTTTGGCAAGATTATTCATTAAAAGATTATGTTAGTACTAGGAAATTTGAAATATACTTTTAGCAATGAATCTTCCAGAATAACCAATTAACAAACTTTTATGTACATAATAAAATATTTATAACTTGTTCCCCTTAATGAAATATAATACACATACTCAAATTTTTTTTCCTGTATATTGCTGTATCAAAATTTACTCGCTTTTAAACCGAATTATAAATAATAACATAAGTTTTATGAGCTGCAAAAAGGGGCATTTTTCACCATAAAAATAATACCACTAACTCCTTCAACGACACCACAAACGACATTTTCAATAATAATAATAAGAAGAAGAAGAAGAAGAAAATTAAATGCAGAATTGAAATGACAAAAATAGAGTAGTATGCGCAAAGCCGATGTATAGACAATTCCTCCGCGACCTTGACCGACCAGCAGTGGACAAGGAGGCGTCTGCATACTGGTTGAGGGAGTCTGGCTTGAAAGGAAAAACGGAGAGTCTAATAATAGCAACAGGACCATGCACTAAATACTAGATACCACCAGAGGATGATCCTGAAACAGCTTGTTGACAGTTGATAGCAGAAAATGCGTAATGATGAAGCTGCTAAACTGTACCAAATAATTCGTTTATAAAGACGTGTTTTTGTTTAATACAAATTTTAGAAAGTTTTATACAATATCTAGAAGATTTATTATGAAGGTTTTTAAGTTCTGAAAATATGAGCGGTGGTGCATAATTTTTTTAGTTTTTAATTTAGTTTAAGTTTTTTTAAGGATTTAGTGGGATAATTATATTCTACGATCAGTACTGGTTCATTTTTAAATATATATTTCATTATTTGAAAGGCATATAATTCTCGTAGATTATTTACTTGCATTTCTAAATAAAGTTGTTCGGTGGGATATTGAATTGGTTTCTTTAAAATTATATTAATAATTAATTTTAGCAACAAGTATGTGACCACTGGGTTATATGCAGTCCGCAGCAATCTAATGTGTAAAGTATTTCTTAATAATTTAAACGTATATAGAAGTTTCCTTAGCTTGCTGCAAACTGCATATACTGGTTCTTGCTATCTTAGGTTGCGGTCAATAATTACACCTAAATATTTTATTACAAATGCCTTTTCTATTCTAATTTTCCATCTACAGATATTATTTTGTCTGCACCCTTCTTCATGTATTAATAGTTTATCTATGAGATCAAAGAGAATGTTAAAAATTTAATTTCCTCATAGTTCAACTTAAAATGATTATCGTCCAACCATATTTTAATTTTTTGTAAATATTTTTCACGCTTTGCTTTTACTTTGTCCCGACTGTTTCCCTCGATGTATATGGCTGTCTCATCTGCATATGATATCCCATATTTTCTCTATGTCAAACATGTCATTGTTGTACAAAATGCATCAATTCTATATACTTTGAAAAGGGAAATGAAAATGATATAGATTATAAATTATTTTATTTTTTTTCGATATATTATTTGCTGAGATATTAAAAAAAAATGAAAATATTTAATTGTTTCCTCAGTTACATCTAATTTACATTAATAATTCTCAGAAATGTAGGAAACCTAAATTTGTTCAAATATATAAAAATATCTACAATCAACACAAATTTATGACAAGCTTCTTGAGGGTTGCATAATATACAAAAAATTCTGGTTTAGACGCTCAGGTCTGAGCATTTCTATTATAAGAAAAATTCAATATACAGGATGCTCCAGATAAAAATAATGGGAGATCAAAAGTGGCATACTTTAAAATTAGTTTTAGATCTACAGGGTGTTTCACAAAGTGGAGGTAAGCTTATACTATGATTTTTTAAAGGAAACACCCAACATTTTTTATATATATAAAATGTAGTTTGATAAAGTACACACTAATTTCTAGGCCTCTCAGAGTCAAATTCAATTCAATTCTTGTGTACGTAACACAAGCATAGGGAAATCATCACGCCAAATTTTTAATTCCTTTTTCTCGAATACTTAATTTTAGTCATAAGATCCCTTTTTTTTTCATGAAGGTCGTGTAATGGGGCCATGATATTTTAAATATCAATTATGGAGTTCCTCAGGGAAGCGTTCTAGGACCACTCCTTTTTGTAATTTTTGTAAATGATCTTATCAATGTTGCAGAACCAAATATCAAATTCACAATCATTAATTATGCAGACGATACAAACCTTCTAATAAGGGGTCACAAGCTTGAAGAAGTTACGGATACTCTCTTTCAACTGCGGCAAAATGTAAAAGATTGGTTTTATACCAATGAACTTATATTAAATGAAGCTAAACCAAGCTGTGTGACATTTAAAACGGATCGTTCATTAATAAAAGTACCAGAGTTGATAACTGATAAGGTGCCAATTTCAGACATAAATTCCACTAAATCATTAGGTATAAATTTAGACAACAATATTAAATCGTAGCTGCACTTTGATCAAATCGTGAAAAACCTTAACAAAACATGCTTCACACTCAGAGTTCTATCATGTTTATTTGATAGATAGATAGATAGATAGATAGATACTTTTATTGGTTCTCTGTAAATATATACAGTTTTGCCCAATGGGGCGTAGAACATGTCAAATAACATAAAAATAGCAATCAGAAGATACAGCAACAAAAAAATAAAAAGAAGTAAAACAGACAATACAAAATAAGACATACAAAGTTAAAATCTATGTAACTAAAATGTTTCTTTAAGAGAAATTTAAAACTTATGTAAGTGCTAACTTAGTACTTAATCCTTAAAATAGCAACACAGATAGAGTATGTTTATAATACAGTAAAAGTATATTTATAAAAAAAAGTCATCCAAGAAATATTCCTCCATTGTATAGTAAGCCTTTTTGATTAATATTTGCTTTAACTCCCGTTTTAGTTTGTTTTTGTCTAGATTTTTCAATTCTAAAGGTAATTTGTTATATATTTTAATTATTGAAAATACTACATTTTTTTGGATGTAAGAAAAGTTTATTTTGTTGGTGGACAGATTATTTTTATATCTTGTATTGTGATCATGTTCCATAGTTTTGAAAAGCATGATGTTTTCCTTAACAAAAATCACAGCTTCGTATATGTATAAGCAAAAGAGTGTGAGAATTTTTTTTTCACGAAATATGTTTCTACAGCTATCTCTTGGTTGCATATCAAGTATGTATCTTAAGCATTTTTTTTGTACATTAAGTATTTTGTGTGCATCACTAGCATTTGCCCAGAATATGATTCCGTATCTAACCCGGGACTGAATGTAAGCATGATATGCAATAAAAGCTGTTTCGATATTTACCATATGTGCCAATACCTTTAGTGCATAGCAATATTGCGCCATATTCCGTGCTAGGTCTTCAATATGACATTTCCAGTCTAGCCTTGAATCCAAATTTATTCCTAGAAATTTTACACTGTTGCTACTTTTTATGCTGTTGTTGTTGTAGGTAAGCGTGATTTCGTCTTGACCCAAATATGAAAATTTTATCATTTGCGTCTTGGCAACGTTTAGCTGCAGATTGTTATTTCCGAACCACTGATTCAACACATTTAGTTCATCTATTATTTCTTTTTTAATGTTTTTCTCAGGAATTTCGCTAAACATTATGGAGGTATCATCGGCAAATTGCACTACTTGTTGATGGGCAACAGAGGGTAGCTCATTTGTATAGAGAATGTATAGTAGAGGTCCTAATATGGATCCTTGAGGTACTCCCCTTTTTATAGTTTTCCTTTCCGATTTAATTAGGGTTCCTTCTTGGCCTCTTTCAACTACACATTGTTTTCTGTTTGATAAATAAGATTTCAATAGTTTCAATGCTACTCCTCTTATACCATACATCATTAGTTTTTTTATTAGTAGATCATGTTCGACACTGTCGAATGCTTTGGATAAATCAAGACATACTGCAATTGTTTGTTTATTGTTATTTAGAGATTCTAATATAAATGTCAAAGCTTGGTATATTGCAAGTATAGTTGATTTACCTTTCCTAAATCCATTCTGTGAATCAGATTTGACACACCGACTCTTAAAACGGTGTACTATGCCATCTTTTATTCCACCGCTAGGTGTGCACTTGAGGTGTCAGGTGGTTCTTCGGACCTCCACAAAGTATTTCAAACTCAAAAAAGGATAGTTAGAATAATGTACAAATTGAAAATTTATGAATCGTGTCGAGGACACAGGGAAAATAAAATGCTCACAATACCAGGACTATATGTATACTCCTGCTTACTACATTTCAAAAATCATCAGCTTGATTTCAAAACATTAGATCTAAATCATATCTATGATACTCGGCATAAAAGCAATTATGTATTTCCGATGCAACATTTAACTCTTACTGAGAAAGAACCATTTCTATTCCGCAATTTAATTCTTTAATGTATACCTCTTTTTCTCAAAAACAAAATTCTTCTAAAGGATTTCAAACAACAAGTTTTCCAATATATCTGTGACATAGAACCATATTGATTTCAATAATTTCTTGATTTTTAATAATTGCAATTATTTTTTATTATAGACCAAGATCCCAGAGCCGCCAGACCTACGTCATTTTAGCAAAGTTAATATTTTGACAATAAATAGTATGTAATTAAGAACGTATGCATATTTGCTGGCTTGAAAGCGGGGCCCTTTTACAGATAACAGGTACAAAAAGTACCAAAAACCATTACTAACTTGCTTTAAAAGTATGATAGCTGGTTTACATATATTTTTGACAGAATACTGTTAAAAACGAACGTTCATAATACATTTTTTGTTTTGTTTACATAGTTGGTGGTAGATATGATTCCACAGTTTCGTTAGGTTTGGTTGGGTTTTTTCTGAGCTTTAAAGCATCTAGCGGAAGTTAGGGCCCATGGAAATGGCAATAATAAACGTTGGTTTTTAAGATTATTCTATCAAACATACATGAAAACCAGCTATAATACTTTAACGTAGGTTAGTAAGGTCTTTTTGTACCTTTTGTACCTGTTATCTGTCTGGTTTCAAGTTAGCAAATATGCATACGTTCTTAACTACATATCACACTAGTCAAAATATTAGCTTTGCTAAAATGACGTAGGTCTGGCAGCTCTGGGAACTTACTCTATTACTCTTAATGCAGAATTTTATTTTTTTATCTTTATAGTAAGTGTCATGTGTTTAGTTTATACTGTTTGCCCCTTTGACCTGTTTAATACATTTTTTTTTCTTGTAATATGTCAAATGAAACTATACAGTGTATACAGATTGAATGCTTAGGAGTGAGCAACAAAATATTTCTAAACCAATTTTTTTTATATTTTGTAGGCATGGGCTTTCTAAGTCAAAGTTGACTGTCAAAATTAAACAAATACGTACCTTTTCATCTTCGATATCGGCACACCAGGACCTTCACTAGATACTTTGCTGACTAAATCTACCACGTCCACATCAGACTTAACATCCCTGGACCTCACGTCATCCCCAGACACCTCGGATACTTTACTCACAACTGAATGAGTATGTGAAGTTATACTGTACACATCTTTGTCCTTATCGCTCGAACTTCTTCTCGAGATCGAAGTTTCCGACCTTATCGACTCAGTGTGGCTTTGAACAACCTACATAAAAAAAAATTGTAAAAAATATGGAATCTTAAAACAAAAGGATAAATATGTTCAAGTTGTAAATACACATATTACAATACCTTCAAAGGACCAGAGAGTCTTCGTTCCCTTGGAGTATTAACTTTCATCTTCGACAGCATGTTGTCCGTGGACAGCTGATGCTTTATCAAGTTTCTTTGCTCCTTCAGGATGATTTTTCTTTCGAGTGACGCTGCCTTTTGCATTTGTTTCAGTCTAGAACATATAATAATAATAGTAATAATAATAATAATCATTTATTGTTATCAATACATTAAAATGTTTAGAGGGCCCTTACACGTTCCGTAATTATGTCATTCCAGCACATCATTACTAAAAATTTCCCACTCATTCCCTATCATTATTTTCCGCTCCTTACATGTTCATTATTAATAACATTATTTTTTCGTCATTATATTTCAAGCGTCAATAATAAGGGTCCTTTTACACAAGTCCAGAAGGATGGAAAATAATACAAAAATATTAATGTAGGTCAAAATCAATCATGAAAAAGTTATAATCTATTACAAAAATAGTATACAACAAATATTATGGAAATACACAGAAGGGTTGATTGTAAAATACACATACATATTTTTTAATTACTTCTTTTTTAATTGCCTTATTTATTTTAACGTCTTGGCTAAGTTTATGCTACTCTACCACTTAACCAGGACGGCGACATGAGGTACACTCACCTTTCTAAGTGACAGACTCGACTGGCGTGCCTTAACTTGGCCGATCGAAATCTCGTCACTGAAACCGGCACTGTACCTCACCTCACATATAATTTAAATAGATTTAAAATAATTTAAAATATTAAGGTAGTTATATCGCGAGAGGTGCGACATCTGTTAGCGAATCGATCATCTTGAGACGTGCATCTATATACATGGGATCACCTGTGTTTCATGTCTATTTCGTTCATAAATTCCATTTTATCTTCAATCATACTTGTTTTTCCAAAATTCTTTTTAGACAAGGCGAAAACCTCGCATTCATATGAAAAAAATGTCCCAAGCGATTTTTTTGTATATTCACGTTCAGAGCATGCACCTGAATAAGAATCAAGATTTTGCCGGACGAAAATCTGGTCCCAATTTGTTTCAACTAATTTTTTTTAACAATTGACCCAAATTATTTTTTTTAGGTTTTTTTGGATCATTTTAAACAAAAAAGGTCTTTTGTCATTTTTTCGTAGTCAGCCGTTTCTGACTTATAAATAATTTAATGTTTGAAAAAACACAAAAACGATCATTTTCAAGGTTGAAGTACAATATTAAAAAATGAATTTTTTGAGTTCGCCAAAATTCTTATACAACCTTTGAACACCCATTAATAAAATCCTGAAGAGCAAGTGCGAATTTCTTCATTCTCAAGTTTAAATTTTTAATTGTTAAATGGACGTTTGTAGCCGGGCACGCGCTCTTTCAATTGTTTATAAATCAGAAACGGTCAACTTTACGAAAAAATTACAAGAGATCTTTTTTCTTTAAAGTGACCAAGAAAACCTAAAAGTAATTCAGGTCAAAACAAGCGATTTTTGTAATTTGTTAAAAACAATTAGTTTAAACAAATTATAAAAATCGCTTATCTTGACCCAAATGAATTTTTTTTAATTCTTTTGGTCATTTTAAACAAAAAAGCTCTCATCATTTTTTTCGACTTATAAAGAATTGAAAAAGCGCGCACCCTGCTAAAAACGCCTATTAACAAATGAAAATTTAAGCTTTGGAACTCAAAAAATTTATTTTTTAATATTGTACTTCTACTTTGAAAATGACCGTTTTTATGTTTTTTCAAATATTAAAATTATTTATGTCAGAAACGGTTGATTTTACAAAAAAATGACGAGACGTTTTTTGTTTAAAATGACCCAAAAAAACCTATTAAAAATAATTCGGGTCAATAAAAGCGGGGCACCTTTATAACTTTTTTCTTTTTTGTCCGACTTGAAATAAATTTTACCAAAAGGTAGGTAGGTAGGTAGGTAGGTATTTTGTTTTTGAAGTCCAAAATTTCGACAAAATAAAAAAAAATACAAATAACTTGACAACTACCTGGCAGCTTATGTTTAATTTCAAACAAAATTGTTATAGCACAATTTTCTAAAGAAAAAAAACAAATAAAATGATATTCTCGGACTCGGATATTGTTTTAAACAAAATTTCAATAGTCTTTAATATTGCTGAAATTTTGGACTTTAGGTTTTTGGACAATTCTGAACAACTTTCATTAATAAAGTTTTTCGATAAAAAAATGCCTAATATGATTTCTTTATTTTTTCCATTTATTTTGGTACCGCAGGTGGCTTTGTATTTGTAAGACGCGAATGTTTTTTTGGTCATAAGTAGATCCTAATTTGTTCTATCTATTGGTAAAATTTGGTTCAAGTCGGACAAAAAAGAAAAAAGTTACAGAGATGGATTCCCGTTTATCTTCCCTCTCAGAATTAACAACCCCAAAGTGCATCTTTCGGGTCCTAAAAGTTTTTCAAACCCTTTTTGGGGGTTTGGACAATTTTAGAGTATATAAGGCGCGATTCCCGGCGGAAGAGTGAGAAGTTTTACTAAAATGAAGTTTGGTAGCGATAAGTAAGGTTAAATATTAGGTAAACAAAGTGTAAAGGTTATTTTGGTTAATTAAGAAGTATTATACATCAGTAAATTATTAAAAAACGTGTTAGTGGTTTACCCCTTATTACAATTATTTAGAACCCACGGATTCATACAGGGTGTTTCCTAAGAGGCGGAAACACGTAACAGTATAATAAAACCATATTATCCATTCCTGTACACGAAGAATAATGTGATTTTTTGCGTTTCTCTAATCACACTTATTTTTCTTTCCATTAATTCTTATTATAATAAAGTGTTCCATAGTTTTTAAATAAAACCAAATTAATTTTTTTTCAAAATGGCACAGTGGACATTCTGATTCCGCTTTGAGAGATAGCATTTGTCACAAAATAAAAGACATAGCACTTATTTTCCAACTACCACACATATGACGACTCAGAAAAAGGCACTTCAGCAGCAATACAAAAAAATATTAGCACTTTGCAAATCACTAATTTGTAGTTTTTGTGTACAAGTATACATTCGAGTAAAATTGAAAATGTAAAATGTTCACCTTGTTCAACCTCTCTCTGTTAAAACCATAAAGTAACTGACATTCATTCTACAACACCTAGATTAACACAATCATTTCTACCTGTGTAGAATATTTTAGCATTGATTCATGCAACAAGTTGCACGAAACAGTGCATTAGACGTGCGTTTGTTTTGAATTTTTTCCGCACTGCCTTCATCGCAATATAAAAACTTTTTAAACAGTCCGAGTTTGATTGTTCGTGTTTATGTTAGGTCCTGTATATATGCTGATAAATTTGTTATCAGTAATGTAGAGATAAGTTTTTCTATTTAATTAAAAGTAATCAGACTGAGGTTTAAATCACGTAATCACAATGTGCTTCAATTCACTGATAACAAACTACTGTTTCACATTAAATTGATTACTTTTATGGTCTTAGGTGAAAAATTTGATAACAAATCAAAATATTTCCTTCCCTTTTATATGTTTCTTTCATACACTTTTCTCGGTTGTGTAAATAACAATTATGGTTTTTTAAATATATTTATAATTACCTTTGCATTTCATGTTTCTCCTTTTGGTGGTTTACCAGGATGCCTCTTTGCTTCTTTTTAATTAAAGACGCCTCATGTAACTTTCCAGTCTCTCTTAAATGCCTGCAAGGTAACACAGTTTTTGAAGAAATATTACTAAAAATTGTATTAAGTGTTGCAAGTTTATATCGATTACATGTGACAGCAATTAACAATTAGATTGAACAGGTCAGTAAAAGAAGAACATAGAATAGTATATACAGGGTGCGCCACTTAAAACTCTCCAGACTTGTATCTGTCTTATTTTTTAAGCGACAACTATGTTGGGCACATCAAATTGTAGATATTTTTAAGACCTTTAACCATGCATACAGAGTGATCGAAAAAAAATTTTGTTGGAAGCATTGAAATGATCGGATTGTAAAACAATATATTCATTGCAAAATTGAGGATTACAGCAATAATATTACAATATAAATTCAATCGGCAGCAAAACTATTTTGATATTTTCAAATGATTGTAGATAAAATCATATCTTTGACGTGCTCTGCTTCGTATTGCTTGTCGATTTACTCTCTTGAGCGACGAGGCTGTAACGGGTCCATTTTATTTCACGTAATAAGGAGATTAATTTGGTTAAAATACTTATTTAAATCAGTAATTAATCTTAAAAGTTACCTTAAGCCAACCCTGGCATGGTATCTTCCCGCGAAGATGCATTGTTATTTTTTAAAATCCCGTGCGATAGGAAGCGCTCCTTTCAGGAGAGAGAGAAAGTAGCGTTCGGGAAGGGAGGCAATTCGGGAGTCGGAGAAAAGATATCCAACGAAGAGGTTGTAAAAATTATTCAACTGGTTGGGCTTTTACAAATTTGATAAGTATGGTGATTAAAACCTGCTAGCTTCTGCAAAGTTATTACTATCATAGATAGTGTCAATGTTTTGTAGTTTGTTAAATTAAGTAGTGAGTGCCTAGAACAGAAAAATCGAACTGTAAGTAGCATTTTCACTACATTTGTTCCTGTTTTGGTGATGGCCGCCATAATTAACGGCGTCTAAAAACGTTTGTATTACGTTTCCTGTTTTAATTCCTTGGAGGTTTGGAACGTGAATTAAAAAGTTCCAAACATTATTTCCTGTGTTGGAAATTAATGGTGTTCTTCAAAGACAAACTTTTATTAGTGCATTCATCACGACATCGTTGCAAACTTTTTATTTCAAGTGCCGAGTCGTAAGACTTCCCTTTAGTGCCGAAAATCCATGTTATTTCGGTAACGAACTATCGATGTTGTATTTGTCGGGTTTTCTATGTAATTATATTACTGAGATTAAGATTTTTGTACCATTTTATTGTTTAGTAACGTTTATATTAGTTTATTCATTTCGCTTGGATCTGGCCAGACGCATTTCATGTAATACCTATATTTTGCATATTTTCAGTCTACTGGAAGTCAGTATTGCCTTTCAGCATATTTGTTTATTTTCCTATATGAAAATCTATATTGTTTTATTGTGTTTTAAACAAAGGATGTTTTGTGATTCGCCTACCCCTGTGATCTCATGCTCTTAAGTTAAATAGAGTTACTTATTATAACTTTGTTTTATTTATTTTTTTATATTTTCAGGTTCCTTTAACTTCCATATAATAACTTAAAAATTAATATTTTAAAGGGGTTAAACCCCCAATTTAAATTAAATAAGTTATAAGGCACTTTGCACTCTTAATATATTAGTGATAATGATATAAAAGGGGCTGATGGGACAAAATGGGTTTATTTATTTTTTTTTAATTTTATTTTTGTTTACCGCTTTTTATTAAAAAAAATTGATTTTATAGGTGTGAATATGGAAAAATTTCTTAATCATCTTTGTTACACATTATTTTTTATTAATTTTTAAATTATTAATCATCAGAGATCAGGAGGCAAGATAAATAACGTCAAAATCAAGGTTGCCGCTAGGTGATGTATCACCGCATAAATATTTTCATGTAAATATAACAGAATGGTTAATGTATTAACACATATGCATTAGATTGCCTGTTATTTCCCAAATTGAAGATTTTGAGAGTCAGATGGATTTCGAATATATAACCTGATAGATGACGTTTCACATTTACCCCAGTCTGATAACTTCAAAACTCGCGTGCCAGCAAGCATTTCAAAAAACGTGAATTTACAAATTTTTGTTGTTTTGCACCAATATTAATGTTTATTTAAACCAATTTTGCTAGTATGTGATATAAAAATAGGGCCTAACAGGTCTGAGTAGCATAGATCAATGACCTATTAGATCATTTATGTTGCAGTGTTTGTGATATACAAAAATCCAAACATAAAATCCAAGAATTTTTTTGGCTCCCATCAAATCATTGGAAAAGGTTTCTGTTCATTAATTATGGATACAGAAAATTTACTATAAAAGACCGTCTTACCGTCAAAAAGAACACAAGCAGCACTCGCTAGCTTCTTTTCAGTTCAATTTAAAAAAACATGTAAATCAACAACAAATTTTTAATTCATGTTTTTTTAAATACTTGGCAGCACGTGTGTTTTGAAGCTATCAGACTGCCTGTAAGGTAGAAAAGTCTTAATAAATAACTAACGATCACAAAAGAATAAAAGTATGTTCTATTACATACCATGTCCAAGCCCTGAAACGGTCCCCATTTCAATTCTTTGTTACATTTCTAAATAACTTTTAAGATTGTTCTCATATAAGTACCGGGGGCAACACTATCAGTTTATTTTTAAGATTCGTCATTTCTGTTATATGCTGCTTCAATCTAATTATAATTGAATGTTTTGTTTGCTCAATAAAGTTCAATTTAATTCACACTAAATAAGCAACTGTCATATCGTTGTCATTAAAAACTTACTAAGGTCTTAAGTCACAAAAAATTGTTTTAAAATTGGGATTACCTCGGTCAACATACGAGAAATGCCAAAAGAAAGAAACATGTTTTGTGATGCCCTAATCTGAATTTACTTTCTAGACAATTACATCAAAATAGTACTTACTTTCTCTGTATTTCTAGCCACGCTAATTCTCCTTTCGTCCGATCGAGAAGGGCTTGCTCTCTAATCTTCAGGATAGTTTTTAAATTCTCCAGTCTGACATCCTCGTCTTTGATAAGTTGCTCAAACTGTAACGAAGTAAATATTTACTTACAACATAAATATTGCGTCAAATTAAGATTCTTATCAGGAATGGATCATATTGTCAAGTGTAAATAAAACTGTCACCTTCAAGGTCATCATGAAGGTGTAATTACTTTATATCCATTGGAGTGCTATTCCATTAATTAAAACAAAATATAAAAGGCACAAATTCATATGAAATATGAAAGTTACACGTATGTGAGCGTTTCAAATGAAAAACCATGATGAATAGACAAAAATATAGATTTTCTTTGACACTTTATTGTTAAAATAAAATAAAAATAAAATGTTATAACTTGCCTTTTAACCTTCTGGAAGAGATAAATGGAATCAAAATAAAACGGACTTACAAAAACTAGAGTCGGAGTATATAATCGCAACCCAAAAGTAAGAATATCTTCGAGCCTGCGTGATAATACATCTATTTTTATATGGGACCATTCCAAGGAAATGGTAATTTATCAACATACACACGCCGGCAAATTTAAGAGAACACAGATAAAGTGGCATTCTTTTCAATACAATTTTTTTTTCTCGTAACAAATTTAAAGGTTTAGACAGCCATAAACCACATGTAAAGATCCAGTTGTGGTTGTATTATATTTGAAACATGCATTTTCTCTACATTGTCATGTCGATGGCTTTTCAAACCGAGTAGAAATATGGGCAATGATTTGGCCTGCATGTTCCCCAGACTTGAATACAATTGAAGATATATGAGAAATACTTAGCAGACAACCCAGGTAAAAAATTCCTGTTGTCCAAAACACAAGAAGTGAGACTTGCTCTAATTAAAATAAGGTAGAATCTTCCTCAAGAAATTATCGATAAGGTCATCACAAGTATGGGAAGAAAGATTATTGCAATCATAAGGGCTCATGTAATTTTGCTTGATTATTAAATGTTTAAAACAAGTCATTAATTTTTTGTGAAAATGTATTATTGTATTAAATATTGTTACGAGTTTACGCTCCCTAAAGATTGATGTTAATAGGTCATGGATAATAGCTGGAATTAAGTAGTTATAGGAAACTGCAGTATCATCAAAGCCTGTGGTGTGAACCACTAGTAGTACGTTTTCTAGAAGCTACAAACTTATAGAAGAGGATCGAGATTTCTACATTGTTCTGGATTGCCACACGTGAAGGTTATGGACTTTGCTAGATGGTTCTAGGAGGCAATTTGTAGGGTATATAAGCCGATGTAAACACACGGGAGGAAAGTTTTCTAAATGAATTGGGGTTAGATAATTCGGAAGTGATACAAAGTGAACAGAGAGTGAAAATATTAAATAATCAACATTGTGAAAGGTTATTTTAGACAGTAAACGTGTATTTTAGTAGTAATAAAAGTATTGTGAAGTTTTTTATAAGTTATTCAATAAACAGTGTTAGTGTCTATCTCTTTTGTTATAATTTTTGAATCCACAGATTTTAAAGGGTGATTTCCTAAGGGGTGGAAACACAGTTTTTTAATTAGCAATTAGCTAGCTAAACCTTCCTTTTTAAGACATTTCATTCAAATTTATTAGAAGAATAAAAAATCATGTAGTGAAAAATGCATATTAATCCTTTAAATTTGCTGGCTTGCGTGCTTTAACAAATAGCAAGAAAATTGAATATCGCAACTAGAGTTTCTGATTTCCCGACTTTTTTTCATTCCCGGGAATCGGGAAATAGAATTTGCCGTTCCCGGGAATCCCGACATTCTCGGGAAATAATAAATTTTTCATATATTTCTTGAAAAACCCAAATTTTTTGTTTCAAAATGTCACACCATTCAAATATTCCTTTTTTAAATGTTTGTTTTCTTTTCTTCTTTGGTCAAAAAAATAAATTCATCAGTTTTGTTTTGCTTTATTTATGATTAAAAAGAGACAACAACACTAACTACAGGAAATAATACAAAAACGAAATAAAACATAATTGATGACTTTGTGCCGTCCGACGCTCACGCTCGGTAAAATTTCGGAGCATGAAATTTATTATTTTTAAAACTTATTTTTATTTTCACGGGTCCGGGAAATCCCGACTGTTATTTCCCGGGAACGGGAACGATAAAAAGTGACACAATTCCCGGAAAATCCCGTCCCGGGATTCCCGGGACAGAAACACTAATCGCAACCCATGGGAACAAAGTGAAATATTTAGAAAATCATAACTTGTTTAATAAATTCCAGTATGGCTTCAGGGAAAAATTATCAACAGATGCAATTGTAAAATTCACAGATCACACATTGGAGTGCTTTGAGAAAGGTATGTACTGAGCAGCATTGTTTTGTGACCTAGGCAAAGCTTTTGACTGTGTTTCACATGCAATAATGTTAAAAAAGCTAGAAAAATACAACTTCAATCTAACAAGCATAAAACTACTTAGATCTTACTTAGAAACTTGAAAACAATCAGTTAGATTGAATGATGAGAGATTAAGGCAGGAGTCTTCTACGCTGATAACACAACTCTTTTAATGTCTCATCATAATCTTTATCAACTAGAAATTCAGTGCAAAAAAGCTCAGTCAACTGCTAAAACATGGTTTGCCTCTAACAAGCTTTCCCTGATTGAAACAAAAACGATAAAACTGATTTCATCCACACGGGATATTAGTAATGTATTTTTTTTTTTCATTTTTTTAATTTACATCAATTAATTAGTAAGTCCCAGCACGGCTTTCTGGGAGGCAAAAGTACAGAAACTGCTCTCTTTGAACTTACAAATTATATATATTCAGCATTAGAGGAGGATTGCATTACTTGTGGTATTTTCCTGGATTTGTCTAGAGCCTTTGACCTTATTGATCACACCATATTACTCACTAAATTATTTCATTATGGTATAAGAGATACAGCTCTAAAGTGGCTTAAGTCTTATCTATCGGATAGAAAACACGCAGTAAAAATGCTTGATATTAATAATGGTGATTATATAAGTTCAGAAGCGCTGAATGTAACCAGGGGAGTCCCACAGGGGAGCACATTAGGACCATTACTCTTCTTGATATTCATTAATGATATTCACACACTTAGTAGTGAAAACATCTCCCTAATCAACTATGCAGATGACACGAATATAATCATAAAAAATCATGAATCATTTATTGACTTAGTTACTGATGGTACACTCATTATGCAGGATATGGAAACCTGGTGCAATGAAAACAAACAAATATTAAATCAGAATAAGACTAATGCAGTATTTTTCAAAACTAATCAGAGGATTGATACTCCTTCTAATATTATTCTTAATTCTCATAAAATAGTTTTCTCAAGACATATGAAATGCCTAGGTATATACTTAGACGAAACATTGCGCTATAATGAACATGTCAAATATATAAATTCAAAATTAAGTCGAACCTGCTATGGACTGAGAATACTTGCCAAGTACGCTAATGACAATATAGCCAGAACATTTTATTATTCGAATTTTTATTCACATATTCGTTATGGGATAATTCTATGGGGTGATAGTACTAATAGCAATAGCACATTTAAAATTCAAAAAAGAGCAGTTCGTATACTAAGAAAATTGCCGCCTAGAGAGTCATGCCGAGGACATTTTAGGAACCTTGGCTTTTTAACCCTTAGTGGCTTATACATATATGAATGTATTAAATTTGTATATAACAATAGAGACAATTTTCAAATACACCTTATGAACCCGATGTATAACACTAGACATGGTGAAAGGTACACCTATCCTAACCATAGGCTCTCACTTACTGAAAGTAGCCCATTATATGCCTGTATAAAACTCTACAACCATCTTCCAAATGATATAAAAGTCAACGAACCATTTAATAAAATAAAAAAAACCACTTTTATCATTACTTTGTGAGTTGGAACCCTACACAGTTAATGAGTTTTTAAATAATAGGATTGAATAGCAATATTGGTATAGCCTCCTTATTTGTTTCTTTTTTTATTTTTTGTTTTATTATTATTGCTGTAACTATTTTAAACTACAAATAGTAAGTTTTAATTGTAATAACTGTATAGTATTTTTAAGATTTTTTCTTTTTCTTTTATTGCGATATTTTAACTTGTATAGTTTGTACGATGAATCTTTGCGTGTGCGTCATAAACAAGAACCGTATGAAGTAATCTGTTGAAGGTCGCTGCTTCTCTTCAGCAGTGACGTGCATCAAAAAAATGAGAAATTTGTTTTTACTCTCAGTCATCATCCGACAAATTAGAAGCCATATTTTTTTCGTAAATACTCATGAAATGACAATTAATTTTGTAGAATAATAACATGTATTATTTATCACTAAATATGGTTATAACAATGAAGCTTAAAAATGTATTTTCATCAAAAACGCAAGAACGCCACTGGATCTAAAATGACAGATATTATAGCCGTTGACAGCACTTCACTAGGACAACTGTTCATATCGACGTCTCTTTTTAATTCCTCTTGAATTTATCATTCGGCTGTCTTAGCATGCTCGAGCTGTTAGAAGACATACGTAACTAAATATTTGCTCGTCTCAATGCGTTCAGCAACCGCACATATGTCCTACCTAATTTCATACTCGCGCAAACATTCATCGTACAGACTATATACAGTACCTATAAGTAATTAGTAATATAATATTGACAATCCTATCAGTGCCAAATTTCTAGGCGTTCATCTAGACCCCACTTTGAAATGGGATGCTCATATTAATTATATCTCTGAAAATTCAACAAAAAGTATTTATGCTTTGAGACAACTTTCCTTTTCTGTCTCAAAAATAGTTTTAAGATCGGCATACTTTGCCTTATGCCATTCCAGACTGTCATATGCAATGCTCGCTTGGGGACATACTGCGGCTAAACGTAGACTCTTTGGTCTGCAGAGAAGGGCCCTCCGAGTTGTAGCAGGGCTAGGTTACCGTGATGAAACTAAAGATTTATACATAAATTAAAACATATTAACTCTATCGAGTATACATGCTCTGCGATGTTTGCTCTATGTACACAACCACATAAATGAATTCCAGACACATGCAGATAATCATGAACATGATACTAGAAACAGAAATAAAGTATGTACTGAGTACAGTCGATTAGCTAGAGGTCAAACAGGTACCAACTACTTTGGTATTAAACTTTACAATGAGGTCCCATCCAATATAAAAACCCTCCCTCCTACAAAGTTTAAATATAAAATAAAAGAGTTTCTCCTAAACATAGCGTACTTTTCGTTAAAAGACATAATTAACAATGTAGCCCGTAAGCTAGTTTTTAATAGTGATTTTAAGCTATACAACTGTCCTTGTCATTGTTACTATATACATGTTTATTAAATGATTTATTGTATGTATTTGTTTGTGTACATGCTGTTGACTTGTGTATGTATTTTTATACTTTAACATTAAATAAATGTGAATACGAAAATTATTTATGAAAAATTATTGAAAATCACTCACCATTCGAAGAGACATTCCTGCAAAATTACCGGATTGCAAATTTTCGAAATTAGACAATTCCTGGTTGCTTCCCGCAACGGTTGACATACTCTTGTTTAGATTTGAAATTTCCATTCCAGTCGACACTAAGCCGTCGGTTTCCTCTTGCTTGGAAACTGTGGTATCGAGATTTAAATTGCTCAAGTCAATGTCAATTACCGATCCCCTGGAATAATTTATAGTGGAAATTTGACTTTTTGTGGTGTCGGCAAGGTTTTCAGCAATTTTTGTGGAGGTTGAAGATTTCGTTCCCATAGAAGTTTGCGTATCTCGATTCTGAAGGATCTTGTGCAGAGTTACGTTGCTATCGTTTTTCGATTTCAAGGACTCAAAGGCCTAAAAAAGCGTTTCATTAATGTTGATAATTTTTTTCTATATCTACCTCAGAGCTGCCCCAAAGCACAGAGCTTAGTGCTCATACGAGTGTTTGAAGCACTTTTTTAAAATGGTGCTTAGTGCTTTGAGCAACACTCCAACGGGTTTAGTGCCTAGTAATTTTAAAAAGTGGTCTCAAGCACTTTAACTACTAGCGAGCACTCAAAGTACTTGCAAACGATACATCTTATTATTTTTGCCTAAGAAACAATAAAAAAAATTTTGTTACGGCACAGAACTATAGGTGCTTGTTATTGTTATTAGAACAGGAAGGTCTACCAACACAGCCATTTTTTATCTATTATACACAACTTATGAGGCTCATAAGAGTAAAGCACATATAATTGCCCTATATTTTATGACTTAAGTCGTGCTTCTGATACCGTTGAACACCAGTTGTTGCTGCATAGATTATATGGCATCGGAGTAACAGGAGTGTAATTGTAAAAGTTGGGGAGGCTCAGTCAGATGCAAGAAATATTGAAGTGGGTGTGCCACAGGGATCTATTTTGGGTCCCTTATTTTTTATAATATTCATAAATACTTTAACAGATGGTTGCACCACTTCCGATAAAACTGTCCTTTATGCAGATGACACCAGAAAAATCTTTATGCTGCCGTTCAAAACTGTAACACTGCATCACAAGAAATTGTAAACATGTGTTTAGACAATGGGCTAATGTTGAACCCAAATAAAACAATGTACATGAAGTTTTTAAAGAAACATATTCTAATAACAACTTGTTGATTACTTTGCGGTAAATCCATACAAGTTGTTCAGGAAATAAAAATTCTTGGCATAAATATCAATCATAAACTTACATGGGAGGCACATATTTATAATGTTTGCTCAAAACTTAGTAATATATCTTACATAATTAGAACGCTTAGAGATATAGTATCAAGTAATATTTTGAAAATGTTATATTATGGACTTGTGCAATCAACCCTCCAGTATGGTCTGCTCTTTTGGGGTTCGTCAAGCCACCTAGCATTTAGTGTATATAATAAAGTGTATGGTTGGAGCTCATTCTTTATCTAGCTGTAAACCAAATTTTAAAAATCTGGAAATTCTCACATTACCATGTTCATATATTTCTCCTCAGCTAGTTATGTACATTAGATCTAATAACCAGCATTTCTTAAAGAATAATGATGTGCATTCTCACTGTACACGCAATAATGATTCGATAAACCACCCATTCTCTAGGCTGAATATCTATAGGTCAAAATTTTCCTACATATATTTGGCGTAAAATGCTATAGTAAAATAATATTTTTTGAAACAAATGACAGTATCACTGCTTGTAAATATAAATTAAATACATATTCTGTGGATGAATTTTTGAATTATTAATAGTTGTAACTTTGCTGTATAAATATGTATTACTATTTATTACTACTTATTTATATGAATCTTATTAATTTTACTTTTGGATGTTTTTTTAAATAAGTGTTTTTAATCATATATCTTTATAATTATAGTGTTGTATACTTTTGACTTGTCAGATAAGTTGGCAATGCTTTTTTTGTTAGCTTTTATGACTAATAAAGCGTTTTATTATTATTATTATTATTATTATATTACTTAATTTGTTTTTGGGGCTACATTATTTGTAGATAAGTCATAAAAAACTGTAAAATATAAAAGTTAAAAATATACATCGGCATATAGAGAGAAAGAAATACAATAAAAAGACCTAAAAGCTACATTAAAAGAAAAACGTTGAGGCCAAGTCCCTAGTACAGCTAACATAGAAGTTAGCCGCGAAACAGACGTTGACGGCGTTGGCGCTGCTAGAGAGTAATTCCTCAAGTAATAAGTTAATTAAAAAAATCGAACAGCCTGGGCCTTTTCAGACCACTTTTAATCGAAGGGAGGGTTCTTTAGCTTTAATTAAAGAAAAAAAATTAAGCCCCAGTACATCTAACATGGAAGTTAATCACAAAATATACTTTGACAGCGCTTTTGCTGCTAGCGTATTTTTTTTATGGTAAACTAAAATAAAATGAGATCTATTAACCTGGCTCTTTTTGGACCAGAAGGTAGGCTCTTTAGCTTTGATTAAAAAAAAAAAATTAGTCCCTACTAGATCTAACATAGAAGTTAGCCGCAAAACGGACGTTGACAGCCGTTTCGCTGCTAGAGCGTAAATGTTAAACTTAATTGTAAATTTAAAAAAATGTAATAGCCCGACTCATTTCAGATCACTTAAACTTTAGCTTTAATTTTTTTTAAATGTAAGTCCCTAGTACTTCTAACATAGAAATTTTTATTTATGATCAATTGATTGTTAAGACACCAATCATAGAATTAAGATATGGTAGCTTCAACTTTGTTTACTATTTCTCTGCGTACAAAAACAGTTTACCTTCACTTATGTGGTCAGGAAGGTCATTAAAACACAGGAGGAAGATTAGTGGTCCAAGAACGCTCCCTTGTGGTGTACCAATGTTAATATTAAAGTGTTTGGATTTCGCGTCATCACGTTTTACATAAAATTTCCAGTTATATAAGTATGACGAAAGGCATTTATTAATGTTACCACGAATTCCTAGGTTATTAAGTTTATCTTATTAGTGGACAGAGAAGTTTCAACTGCAAGATGCTAATTTGCTGTCAATCCTTACCTTCTCTACTGCAGAAAACTGCCGCAGTGATTCGTTGAAATCATTTAAAAGGTGAATCTCTGCCTCAAATTTCAGATGAATTTCATTCGTGTCATTCTAGAACAAAAAAAATCATTACTATCTACTCCCAAAGATAAAATGTTACATCATTTAACTCACGAAGTCCTCCTGTTCTCTATTTCTGTCTGGTCTCAAAGCGATATTCTTTGTTAGCTTGCTCCTCTTCCTGCCATCATATTTGCCCTTAGTTTCTTTTTTGGCTATAGTCAGTGAAAGCATCGGCTCCTTCAGAGGAAGAACTTCAGTCAATTTATCGCTTTCGGAAAAAGTGCCAGAACCTCGACGAGTATTAATATTCTGCAGATTCGATTCTGACTTAGACAATCTGCTAATGTTATTTGCAGAAGGGTAAGTTTCTGTGTACAAGGACGTATAGTTCTCAGATCTCTTCGAATTCTGGATGCTACTCTTCGACAAGACTTTGTCAGACTCTTCAGAATTTCTATCGCTGGTATGAGATTCTCGTTCGGTTGCAATGCTAATTGATGACGAATTTTCGTTACCATTAGAAGTTGTAATACCACCATTTGTTAACTTTCTGCTGCTGCTGGAGTTCCTTGGTTCAGTGGTCCTTGATGGAATACTGTTGACTATATCTTCAGTTCTGTCTCTCTTTGTCGTAACGTTTGAAATTGACTTCGAATATTTTTGCTGATCACCGTTTCTTAATGTAATACTTTCTGGTATGATTTTGGAATGCAAAGATATACTTTCTGGAATGTAGATGGAATGGTTCTCCGTGTGCAGGCTATTGTCTGTTTCGACAGATTTCCAATCTTCTGGATCTCGATTGTGGGAATGTACCAGTAATTTGTTATATGTTGGAGCATTAAAAGAAATTATAGACTTTCGACTTTTACTTGATTCACTTCCAGACTGAAAATCTGAACTGTACTGATTTTCAACAGTACGTATACTGTTAGTTTTTCTTGATTCCCTCTCTCTATTTACTGTATCCCTAGATTCAGAACTGCGACTTTTAGAGTTTCTTGTTGGTTTTAAGAGAAACTCAGTTTGTCCCACTTCTGAGGAATTTCGTCCCACTTCTGACTGGATGGTAGTGGTAGCACTTTTCACACCGTGAGGTACAAGCTTCATACTACTTATCCTTTCAATGTTCAAGATGGACGTGCCATTTTGTTTCACAGACTCCGTGCTCTTCTTCAACGAATGATCAATTTCGCTAGAAATATCAGGAATATTTTTTGAAGTATCCGATTCGCTTTCCGTTTCTGAAATTTTAGTCACAGTCGGAGTCCTATGGATGGATTTCCTTGGAACGAGTTCGAGGTGATCCATAGGCTTAGAATCCAAATTCGGGCCCTTGTGTGAAATGAATGAGTTCAGATCTGATTTCTTGCTTGATTTTGTGCTATGTTGAAGAAACTCCAAAATTTGCTCTTTTGTTTTGGTACTTCCAGGGGTTTGTGGCTCGGAAATTTCTTTCACAAAAGAACTTTGTACTCCAATTTCCACCGCTGAAGGTTTGGGGATGTTTACTGCGTATTGTAGTTTTCGCTTAACTGTATTTATGAAGTTGAATGGGTATGCTTGCACGGGCTTTTCTTGAAGCCATAATGGAAATTCAATTTTTTTTTCTACATTTGTCTGCGTTTCTTTGGAATCTTTTTCCAAATTATCAGTACCTGTTGCCACTTCGGATTGCTTAGATTTTGGTTTACGATAATCATGTCCCTGATCTGAAATCAGAGCGTTTGACTGAGCTAAATTAATTTTAGTGGGCTCCAAATTTACTTTAGGAGTTTGTAGAGTTGGGTTGCAGTCAATTTTTGAACTCTTGTAATCGAGTATGTTACTTACGGGCAAAAAATTCTGATTTTCGGTACTTTTCTTAATATTTTGTGATTCTTCTTTAACAGTTCCACTCTTTGAATGTGGCTGATTAAAGAGGTTCACAGGCTTCAAAGAAGTTCGCCTGATATCAACATTAGAATCAAGTATCAAACTATGTTTTGATGAATCATTGTCCATCTTCTTATTTTGATCCGAATTGCATGGTTCTTTACTAGATGTAGGAGTCGGTCCTTCAACCTGGCTACTTTCACTTTTTGTTTTCTGTTTTCTTGCCATGTAGTCAGAAGAACCTATTCGTTCTACTGTTTCAAATTTCAGATTTTTGGAATGTTCCCCTAACTTCCCACATTTTTTATAATCACTTACAGAATGTAACTTAGTACCTCCTGGAAAATTTCTTTCTCGAGATGACGATCTATTTCGTGTTGGAACATTTTGATCAGGTCGTATATAGTCTGTTCTCTCTCGTGATTTAGACCTCTCCCTTTTAGCTTGAACATTCTTTGTGACTAATTCCAAGGATTTTTTATGTAATTCTAAAAGTTTTTGTTTCTGAAGTTCAGCCTTTATTTTCTCATTTTTTTGAGATTTCGCTTGCTCCAAACGTTTCTCTCGCTGCTTTTTTATGTACTCTCGAGCCTCGTTTACATCATAACTTCTGATTTTTTTTTGAGATTCTTGCTTTGTACTTGCTTGAGCATTCTTGTCTGTTTGCTTCGCAACTGATACAATGTTGGATGAACTTGGTTTATTAACGTGACGAGAATACTTGGCATCATACGACTTTATAATTTGCACTTTATTCTGAGACTCTTTTACGTTTTCTTTATCAAAATTGAAATGTTCTGATGCTTTATTGACATCGAGAGAATTGATACCTGAATCTATCAAGTTTTGTAATTGTGCCTTCAATTCTTCAGTTTGTTTTCTCGTTTCTAATATTCGTTTACTGATATCAGATCTCCTGGGACTGCTGTCCATCTTAGATAGGTATCTCTAAGTGTTATGGAATGTAGTTGACATTTATGTATGAATATTAAACACTACGAAACCAGAAACCAAACAGTAAAAGTTTCAATGTCCGTATTCACATAACACATTATTTAAAACATTGTTAAGACTTATCACAAGAATTCTCTATTAAAAACTACATCTGTTTTTCTTCTCCGACAAATACGTCGAACCAACCATCAACAAAACCGTTAGCAAACATAACCTGCAAAAAGTGACAAAACTAGTGACAAAACAGTCGAAAACACCAAGGATTTGAAATGGAATTCAATGCAAAATTTATTCTGTCCTCAGATTCTGGCACTCAGATCTCTATTTTTGTTTCTCCTATGCATTTAGAAAAGGAAGATGATACTGCATGTCACTTATGTGGGCAATTCTCACGATTTAAATAGATAACCTTACCATAAGAGGAGACATTTCAGGATCATTCCTTAGGTTAATGGGTAGTTATCCACTTATTTAGCAAAAAATGATCAGTTAGTGTTGAATTCTAAAAATAAATCAAAGACCATGTGAAATATTATAAATAGCACATTAGATAAATCAGATAATCACGGGTGCATGGAACTATAATATAATGATGAAATTTTAAACGCTAATAAGTGTGCTGAAGCATATAAGTAATAACTTTGTTATATACCCAATTTACCTCGTGCTACTGATCATTAATTTATTGAATCTAGGTTTAAAAATTTTACAAACAGATATACATTATTTACAGAGAGGAAGATGTTTTAGAGTTATACATAAATTTAAAAAATCAAATTCTTCAGGAGTTATGATTAGATATCCAACTCAAGTGTTAAAAGAGATAGGTGTGTATTTACTAACACAAATCAGTTAATCATTCTTTAGAACAAGGTGTCAATATCTAACCTGAGATTGAAAATTTCAAATATAATATATCATTTGGTATATACATTATAGGACATTTCTGATTCTCACTTGGCTAATAAATTATGAAGCCGATAAGGGATCGATATTTCACCTAGCTTATTAAACATTTTTGAATCTTCAGTAAATATTTCAATAAAACCCTTTCTTACAGACAATAAAATGTTTTATCTAGTCGTAGTCAACATGGCATTACAACACATAAAAGTACTGACAGTGCTCTCATATATCAGTGTTTTTGTTGATGGCATTGTAAGATCTGATCAATTTCAGGTTACACTGGGACTCTTTTTTAGGCTCCACAATAAATGCTTTTGACTGTGTCGATCACGTACTCCATATTGTCTACCATTTTAAATTAGAGAAATACGCGTTTAGGGGTATAGCTCAAGAGTGGTTCAAATCATATTTACTTAATGTACCCAACAAGTTAAAATTAAGAATATTATGTCTAGCTTATGCTCTGTCGACTGTAGGGTGCCTCAAGGATCCATATTAGGGACCTACATTGTTTATTATTTATATCTTGAACATCAATTATGCTTGATAGTGGCATGTATTGAAGGTACCAATATTTTAATAAAATCTAGTAACTTAACCGATACTGAAAATTGTTTTGCTTAAATGTACAAAAAAATGACTGTGTGTGCAAAAAAATAAATTATATATGGTTAAATAATGAGGAAACACCATGTATTGTATTTAAAACATCATGATGTAATATTAAACCTATTAATTCTAGACAATATACAAGCCTACTGAATCAATTTCAAATCAATATTATACCTATTCTAATAACTCCAAACTAGGTTTAAAACGAAACTGTAGTCTAAAATGGTCTTACCATGTACTTTGCTTATACAAAATTGTCTAAAACTTGTTTTGCCTTGGCGGTTGCATCTAAGCACTGCAATTTATCTATATTAAGACATTTATATTTTGCCTGCTTCTACTCAACTATTAATTACCACTGGTAATTAGTTAATAGTATATTTGTTTTGCAAAAGTGGGCCATACATATAATGGCTAAATTAAAACGTGATGAATCTTGATACTAATTGTATCTGGCTCAATTTTGTACATAGGAAATTACATTCATAATTCCACAAACATGTAGAAAACCAAGGACTATTAATGGAAATAAAAGTAAACGCTTAAATTTCTATATATAAATTATGTAATCAAACTTTCTGAAGTAGTAACATCACAATGCTTTTTCTTAATATGCTTAGAAAGAGTTCCCTTTGTATTGAATTTCTTTTCACAGTGCTCACATTCGAACTCCCTCAAATTGTTATGTATCCGTAAATGTTCCTCGAATCCAGTCGTCATCGTTTTTCCACAAATATTGCAAGTATTTCTCTTCACCGATCCCTCGTGATATTTCAAATGAGCATCTAGGTTTTTCTGCGACACAAACTTCTTCTCGCAAATGGTGCAGGCAAAATTTTTTACACCATTATGGTTGTTTACGTGTGCCTCTAAATACTCCTTCCTCATGAACCCCTTTTGACACACATTACAACTAAAAGGCAGTATGTCGTTGTGAGTTTTCATGTGGAAATTCAAATTACTTAGAGTTTTGTAACTTTTATTGCACTTGGAGCAAGAATATTTTTTGTCGGTGCTATGGGTGATCATGTGACTTTTGTAGTCTGATACTTTGGTAAATCCTATGTTACAGATAGAACAGATCGCTATAAATTTCTTATCGTGCTTAAGTTTGACGTGGCTTTTTAATTTCGTGGCTGATGCAAATTTTTTATCGCAATACTGATTTTTACATTTAAAAGGCAACGTTCCTAAACAGTAATTTTCATGCTCCTTCAGGTTAGATCTTGTTCGAAACGTTTTATCACAGTTTGAGCATTTAAAGCAGTCTATCTTGGTAGTAACATTCTTATTGTGTCGTTTGTTGTGCAGCATAAATTTTCTTCTATTTGAGCATATTGTACCACATAACTCGCAGAGATATCCACGATTTTTATGTTTCCTTATGTGGTAAAGGCAGTATTTCTTGAGGCACATAACTTTTTTGCAAAGTTTACATTTGTATTTTGGAAATTTAATAATGCAACACCTTTTTAACCGTCTATTTTGACTTTTCTTCTCATACTTTATGTTGTTTTCGGCACAAGTTTTCTCAAATTTGGTAACCAGTTCGGCATTGAAATTGTCTAGTTTCAGCTGTAAGTGATCTATGGTGTTGATGAGCCCCAAACACTCGCTACATAGGTAATTTCTAGTAGTGGAAAGTGTTCCTATGATATCGACTATTTTATTAAAAACAGGTTTCTGGCTGGACATTGTAAGTGGATTTTCTGACGTCAAAAAGTAGAACTGCATACCCAGAGGTGTGTACATGACATTACAGATTAGGCATTTATTCATTTGGTAGTAAAGTCGTTTATCTTGATCTTCGCTATAATCCGTGATTTCCTCATCTGATTCCTCAACGATTATGTCACTCTCCTCATTTGAACCTTCGGTTTGTTGATCGATTGCATTAATTAAAGGCTCGAAAGGAATACTTGCAGCAGAGTTGAAGTACTCGTTATTTTGAGAGACTGCCTGATTTTCAGTAAATTTACCGTCGTAGTAGTTATAAGCACTGTAATCGGGAATTATTTCATTTGGAACTGTTCTATTACTTGCGCTTTTGTAAAACATGTCATCGGGAAGTATAATATCACTATTATAACTACAACTCTTTGTAACTGTATCCAAGTCCTGATTTTTTGAAAAGGTGCAATATTTCGTAGATTTCTCTTGGGCACAAGATGGGTACTCAAAAGTTTTTTGATTATAATTATTCTGGTTATAATACCAATGATTATCATATTTATTATAATAATTTACATCTTTACCTGATGCAGATTTGTAACAGTCTGGAACTAACATGTCTATATTACTGCAATAACTAGCAGGGCTTAGATCTTTGCTGGTAATTTCAATCATTTCCATCTTATCAGGAACTTTTATTGTCTTTTCTACTTCAGGCAGCATTCTACTTTCCCAGGCCAGCAAATCAGGCTGTTCCTGAAACATGTTAACTGGGGTACATGTATTTTGCTGGCTGCGGCCAATGTTTTGTGGTGCAATATTATAAATATCCATAAAATTTGGAGTTGGTGAGAATGTGCTGGTTAACGGAACGGTAGAATAAGAATAGTAGGTTTGTTGATCATTTTGTTGTACCTGTTTTGCACACTGAGATGACTGATAATAACTTTCGGCATATAGTTTTCCATTCATTTTCTATCTAAAAAAGCAACTTTTTATCATTATTAATACTTTTGCAGAAATCCAAATATTTACAAAAAATTGCCTCCTATGAGTACACTTCGTACATTAAAATATACATAGAAAGTACACTTACAAATAAAAAAATAATAATAAAAATCAGCTGATTTTAGTTGTTTATATATTCCATTTGAGGAAAATATTTGCGACCTCGCGCTTTACCAACGTCGTCAGGCGTTGTCGGGAAGATGACGTCATAATTTGTTCCGTTCCGGAAATGATTTTCTTTGAAGCATGACCTATTAGGACAGTTGTTTAATTCTGCATTCAACGTTTGCATGAATCAAATTCAGCCAGTTAGTATTCGCTGGTTTCAAAGTCGATTAGTACTAGTACATAGGTAGGTATATAAAAGTTATGAAACATTTTCAGAAAAAAAATGCTGAAGAGTGTTATAGAAGAAATTGAGTTTTCTTAGAGCTACCATCTACACAGACTCTATCGGCTGACTGTTTGCCATTCGTATTCGATTCTTATGTATGTTCGTAGTAGTGGCCGGTGTGTCCTTAGAGTAGGAAAGATATATATTGTAAGGAGTCGTAACGCTACTGCCAATGGTGAAGCCACCTGCCACCAGACAGCAAGCGAAAGTGGCGGAACATATGTACAATATGTAGGTGTCAAGTTTATCACATCAAAGGAATAAAACGATACAAAACTGGTATTTTTCCAAAAACAGCTTCATAATAATACAATTAATATTCACTGCCATAAATATATTTACTCATATCTTACATACCAGAATTTATTCTACATTCTATATAATATAACACCATAATCGATATATCTACGCCCATGGAAAAAGTGTCTTTTCGGATGCACTGTTCTATATTCAATGAAGAAAAGATGAATGAAAATTTCAATCAAATAACGTGCAAATTGCATACCAGAAAATGATATACTATGCTTCTCATTATCATTGCATGCACACGGATATAATTAAGTAAATAATAGGCCTACAGTTAATTTAACTAGGTAAAGTGAAAACTGCATATACTTTAACCTGCAAAGCGTCACTCCTTTCAATTTTTTTCCGCTGTGATTTTTACAGTAGTTTATAGAATATGATACCATCATGTAGGTACATTACATAAATTAGCACTAAATCACTTATAAATCACTTCTATTGGAAAATTTCATTTTGCTCTCTACCGTTTGTGTGCCACCACCGCAATGGCGTCTTAGGCACAACTTGTTAGCGTGGCGATTATGCGCTGTTACGAGTCCTCACCATCTATCTTTCCTAGTCTAAGGGTGTGTCGTATTTGTATGAATCGTATAATAATACGACTCTTTCCGATGAATCGTATGGTACGAATCTTTGCAACCGATACGGTTTCGTATTCGTACCAAATGTACATATTCGTACACATAGGTACACCAAATGAGATTTAATAAATACTTACCGATCAGGGATTACGCATCGGTGCGATTCATACCAAAGAGAAAATTATTTCGTATTTGACTGATTTGTATAATTGAGTTGGGGCAATGGTGGCTTTGTAGTATTAAACTTCTATTTCTATTCATTTTTAATATTTAATAATTAGTTTCCGCGGCTAAAAATAAACTAAACAATATAACCAATAAAGTTCAATATTCAACTGATATTTAAATATTAATATTATGTTTAGACTACCTGTAAATAAAATAATAAGAATAAAAGAATAGTACAATAATTATGTGCGGTATGATGACTTTTGTGCATGTAGTATCATGAGATGCGGTTAGTACGAAATACACAAAACTACTGGTACGAATCTTTGATCTTTGTATACGGACCATACGAAATACGTAGAGTTAAATTGTACCATAAGTATAATTCTGTGCATTCTGACTCTCGCGCATCTAGCATACCCTAGCATCATGAGATACGTTTAGTACGAAATACGAATACGAAATGTTTGGTACGACTCTTTTTGTATACGGAGTCAGTACGATACGAATCTTTGAAAACAGTCGTATTGCCCATCACTTAGTTCGTAAGTCTCTTAGTTAACCATACAAATTGACCGGTCGACCGAATCTTCAATCTGTTGACAATTGAAAAGTCCCGCGCTCTTTCAGGAAGACAACCATAAAGTATAGAATTTACCAGTTTCCATTTTTGATGTATTTTTCGACACAAAGCGATGTTGGTGTTTATTCTGTTTAGCTATTGGTAATAAATCTATTCTCTTTTATTGTTTTGTGTAGAAAAAATACTGGTGATTATTAAAATCTGCATTGCCACTGTTAGTTGTCTAATTTGCAAACCGTCAAAAAAAGAAAAGGAAAAAAAATTAAATAAAAAGAAAAGTAGAAAAAAAGGGCGAGAAGGAAGTATTGGTTATTTGGAATTATTAATATTTAACATTTATTTTGAATGGGAACACGTACTGTATGTATATTAAACATTTATTAAATGATGGTAAGTTTTCCACTGCTTAATGTATTCTCATATAATCAACTTTTGATTTTAGGAGAATGAACTAGATATGGAAGATATAGAATCTAGACTCTATAGTCAAGTCTACCATTCCAATGCAGAAGATGAACAGCTTACAAATCTTGTCCCAATTCCACGAGTGGTTCAGTCAAATCCGTATACTCTTAATAATGTTGCAAAACATGCTCCTAATCGATACTTTCACAAAGAGCATGTTGCTACTCAGCCTCTTGAATCTAATACATATATTGCCTTTGACGATGTCAACTCGCTCCAAAATAATATCTCTATTAGCCCAACCTCTACTGATATAACCACTGAAGGCAACTTTAGCAATCAATTTCAAAATAATATAACAGTCAATCAGTACACTGTTCCGGTCATACTAAAACGTGGATTGAATGAGGTCTTAAATGACACGTTTGGTGGCAGATATTTTACTTCATGGGCAGTTCAAAATGAACATCTTATCGGAAAGAAGAGAAAACGCTCAAAGAAAGAAAGAAATAAGGAGAAAAAGCAGAATAAGAAAGGAGTGTTGATTGGGGTAAATTTGAATGGGAATATTCAGAAACAAGCAAATGAAGTAATTTGTGTTTCTGATGATTCTAATGAATGTATTATACAAGATGTAGTGCCAGTGAGTCCAGTTGATCAGAAAAATATATCCACCGGGTTCCCCAAAAAATACAACGATGATGAATCCAGTAAGAAACCGGAGTCTGATGATGATATTATTTACATTCCACCTCCACCAATAGAAGTAGTAAATGTAGATGCCGATGAACAAGAGACAGAATCTGCACACAACACGTTAAACTCCCACACTTGTGTAAAGGAATTGTCACCAAGTAATCCAAAATCTACTCAAAAAGAATCGAGTACCCTAGAATCATCCACATCTAATGATTTCTTAGATAGCACTGCCATTGAAAATAACACACACAAGTTTAACTTCAGCTTGCACGGCTCCGATTTCAACAATTCCCAGGGAGAATTTGTTCGTCCTGCAAATCCTGTCGACTTTTGTGAAACGGAAAGTAGCTGCAGCACAAATGAACTCAATAGAGATTTTCATAATTCAGTAAAGACAGTTGTTTTTGATGAAGTAGAGTTTCCTCGCGAAGACATTTTCTTAGAAAACAACCTTGAAAAATTTGGTACCTACATAACACCGAGAAGGAACAGAACGAAGAGGTCAGATGACAATACAGTTTCAGAATTTGAAAATACTCAAATAGATGTCGTGGAAATTGATTCTTCAACTGATAGTAGCTCTGAGAGTGATTATGAGCAGTGCGTAAATAGAAACCTGAAAACTAGGGGATTAGAAGCAAGTAAGAAGTTGCCAACTTTATCGCCAATGCTGTCTGACAGATCCGTAACCGAACTAACAACGCCGAAAAGAATTTCAAGGAAAAAGAAAACCGCATCACCAACAGTTTTGACTAAAAAAGATTTAAGCAAGAAGAAATTGGTTGTAGACATTTATGAGACTGATAGTGACACAGGTAAGGAAGCACCTAAAAGTAAGAGTAAGAAACAAGTAAAGAAGAAGAAGAAGAAAGTGACTGCAAGTACGCCTTTAGAAAATTGTCCAGAAATTGATTCGGACTCGAGAAGAAAGAGAAAGAAGAAACAGGCATTAGAAACACCCGAGGAAGATGACAGTAACTTGGAGAAGTCTCTAAAGAAGAAAAAGGGTACCTCAGGGGTTAACAACCCTGAAGGTGGAGAACATACTGATGAAGGTATGTCTCAGAAAAGAAGAAGGAGGAAATCTGTACCCTCTGAACTGCACGAAATTGAGAATAAGATTTTAAGCGTTGTTTTGGCACAGAAACTAGCTGTAGGTCTTAGTGACCCAGAACAGCCTCAGGACAAAAAGAAATCTAACAATGCCCAAAATGAAGAAACTACTTCATCTCAAAAGAGAAAAAAGAAACATTCCCAAGAACTCAAAACGCCTCAGAATGATGATGTTGAGGCAAGCATGCCGGTAAATCAGGCAGAAGAAACTATTGCACATGAATCTTCAGAAAGATCTCGTGGCAGGAAGAAAAAACTTTCCTCGGAATCGAACTCAGGAAACGAAGGAAACATTGATACCACACGAAAGAAGAAGAGAAATAGATCTGGTTCTAAAAGTCCGGAGAAGGATAATGTTCCATCTGATTCAGAGCAGATGGTTACTGCTTCAGAGTGTACAAACCAAGAAACTGTTATAGAAAAACCAAAGAAAAAGAAAAGGAAGTCTGAAAGAGAAAATCCCGAAACAGATTATACAAAAGGAGACAACCAAGAGAAGGTGACAAAGATCAGTTTCTCTGAACTTCTGGAGCAACAGCCCTTAGACATCGAAGACCGAATAGAAGCTGAAGTACGAAAGAAGAAAAAGAAGACATCCTCACCAGCTCCAGATATAACAGTTTTAGAAAGCCCACGTGTAGAAAATACGGCTAAATCAGATAGTCAGAGTATTGAAGTAAGTTTAAGTTCTCCTCAGGAAAAGGAGGGAAAAGCAGAAGAAAGCAGACAGCAATGTTTCGACGAAAGTGTAACAGGTCAAAAACCTAATGAAATACCAGTTAACCGGGTTGAATCGTCCGCATTGGACGAGGCAGAAGTAAACAATTCCGACGAGGAACTTATAGTAGTTGATGACATTGATCTGAACTTTTCAAATTTAATAGTAGTTGATGAGGCTGAATCTACAGTTGTAGATGTGTTGTCATCTGATTCCGAATATGATTTTAAAGAGTTAAATGATGTGGGAAAAGACTTGGAATTGGCCAACTGCATTGCCCCAGGTGGTGTGAGCGATGATTCTGATGAACTCATTGTTGTTGATGAGGATTCCGGGAGTGATTTAGATGATCGCTTCGCCGTGGATGAGGACTATACCCATTTCGATGTTGAAGCTATTCAGAGAAATCAGACAGGTAAGAATGTATACATGCTTTTTCCATTTTATTACCCATTGTGTTAAGCCTAGTGAGGTCTTTTCCTCATTCTTTGTTCAAAGATTTGATTTGATTTGTTTATTGGTCATAGATTCACCGTGATGAGATGGAATACCATAAAGCTACAAATAAAAAGAACTAGAGAAAGTTAATAGTAGAAGTCATTATTGTCTAATAAAACAGTTTCTACCTCGTTATCTATTATTAATTTTTTTATAACTAAATTGCCATATCTTGCATATCACGTTAGTCAATGTCAAATCAATGTCAACATGTAAAGATCCGTTAGTTGTTGCAATATATTTTGTTTACTATCGTCACCTTGACTGAACCAATCCATAATGGGTGATTTAGCACCTATTGATAATGCTAGGGCTGCAGCAATGATCGAAAATGGTCCATCTTACTTTCGGTCTCCGTTAAACTTTATCCTTTTGCCAAATAATTGAAAGTACAATTGTTTCCATGGTAACTGAATCAGTTTCACCCACAGTTTACGTTTAACGGAGGCCGAAAGTAATGGCTCTTAGAGATTTCGTTTAAATGTGTTCTGAGAAGCCAATTAATATTTGTGTAATAATGTTATATAATAATATTTGAAATGCAGTGTCGAAAATGCAATAAACATTTAGTTACAAAAAAATTACTGATAAAGATAAGGTTTTATTAGATTATAATTAGAAAATAAATAAGGTCTGGAGGCAGTGATATAGAAACTACTCATGGAATATATTATATAAGTTGAAAAATCAACAAGCTCTTGCCAAGTTAGCATTATGTTATTTTAATTTATTAATTTGTTTGATATAGAAATAATTGTGAGTGCTGCAAGGTTTGATTAAATATTATAAAAGTATAATTGTTTAAAAATGAATAAAGATAAGCATATCAAATGAGGATACATTAAATACTTCAATAATGTACATACCAGTTAAAATATAGACGATATAATTATATTCATATGTTGCGTGACATTATTGTCTGCTTCAATTAATATTACTAATTTACCTAGTAATATAGCTATTAATAATTGACGAAACAACATTGTTGTACTGTCACTTTGGAACACAGGTTGCTTTCAAACGTCTGTCGCTTAGTCATTGTCATTTAATTTGAAAGTTTGTAACAGTAATGATTTTAATAATAAGGTAGTTCTAAAAGTGTTTCAATGTTGTTTTTGTTTATTAAAATGTTTCATAAAATTCGCATCTACCATGTTAATAATTTATTATTTGTTGATATACCTACTTATCATATTCTCTTTATAAATATTATTCGTGCGTTTAAAAATGGACAATTTTTTTGAAATGTTAACTGGACTCAGTCCCAATATTTGAATCTGCAATACATGACATTTCACAAAGACTGTAGATAATAAGCGTACCACTTATTATGTTATACCTGAGAAGCAAAAAGTATTATAGTAAAGTTTAAGATTTTTGTACCTATGTAAGCAGTAACTACAAAAAATGTTTTTAAAGAAATTGTGTTTGTAGCACAAAATTTATTTTGAAATAAATGTGTTTATCTACCTACCTGTTAGAAATATACCTAACTTAAAAATAAAACATCACTGGTTGCAGTTTTTGCAAATATCTCGAAACATACGGGTTCTATAAAAAATGTTGAAAAATATATGTTTAAAAGTTTATGCAATTTCAACTAATTTACAAGACTTTGCGTCCATTTTCAATAAGAATTACCAATAGATAGCTTTCTAAAGCTGTAGCTTGTTTTCACTCATCTAATTATTTTATTGTATTTTATTGTGACGTTTTTTTATATACCTGTAATGCTTGTCTACTTAGAGACTAGGGAAAAGTGGGGGAATACCATGCACCTAAGGAAAAAGCTTTATAAAAATGTTGTAGCAGGCAGTATACCTCTGGCATTTTTTATAATTCATCAGACGTATGTGTGCTCCCCTTTCACCCAATAAAACAGTTTTCTCCTAAACCTATACATATAAAAAGAACTGTTTTCTTGAAAAGTGCAGCATGCAAGCAAATAATAAGAAAACAACGGATAAACATACATAAAAGAAGCTAAAGTTAATTGAAAACAAATTTTTATTTTAAAAGCACAGACAATTTTCTTGTAAGAAAGCAAACGTGACAAACCTATATTTTAAATGAATACAAAGGATATAAAGAGACATTTTGGTGCAACGGTAAATGTAAAAAAAAAAAAAAAATAAATAAAAAATAAGGACTGTAATAAAAAAGGTTGAAGTTATCTAATTAAACACGACAAATCTTCAAAAATTGCGCAGCACGGTATTCCCCCTTCATTACTACACGACGTTCCCCCTATGTGCCCCCTACATAACCTAACTATTAAAATAAACCCAACAGAAACTAAATAATGAACAAAAACAGTAGGTATAGAAGTATTTATAGTTGTTAAAGTAGGCTAAATATTTTTACTTAAATCGACAAACAAATTAACTTGCCGTTAATATAAAACTCTTGGAAATTTACATGGAAATGTAATTTCTACACTAAGCTGACGTTCGTTTTGAAACGCATGCAGCGATGAACCCGAAACACACAGCAATAGTTATCTGTACTATTATGAGATGGCGCGAGATGGCGCCACCTGTTTGTTTATCGAAATAATTTTTAGTTCTTTAGATATTTCAGTGCCCAGTATTTCCCCACTTTCGCCTTTTATTATTATTATTAATAAAAAGTTAAAGGTTGTCACCTCCATATGTTCCCTACTAGAGGGGGACAGAAACTTGAAATTGCCCGTATGAATCCTAGAGGTAAAGAGTAAAATTCAGTCGACAGGAAATCTCAAAAAGACACCGGTGCACTTTTCATATGCTTATCCAGCTAGGCCCTTTGCTTTCTTCAGAGTGTTGACAAAAAGGCCATAACTGCAAGATACTATACTCGGTCAATTATTGAAAATGAATATGCTAAGTCTTAAGATAACAAAAATTCCCAAAACTTTTAAAAAGAACTGTTATTTATTTTCCGAGTATTTTGCAAAAAATGCATTCAACCCTTCCTTAACCCTCTCTCCCAATTTTTTTTAATTTTTTCTCCTAAATTAGAGATGCAAGTGGTATTTTGTTCATATACTAACTGACATTAGTAGAAATTACTCATTTGTTTACAAAATATTGTCCTATTCACGAATTCGCAGTAGGCTGACATTTGAGTTGAGTACTCTAAGAACTGCAGCTCCTGAAGTTCTACCTCTGTACCAAAATTTGAATCTCTACTTCTAAAAATAAATCAAATACAGGGGTGTCTTAATTTTTGTTTAATTTAGTTGTATACAGTAGACTCGCCCAACCAAAAACAAAATCTCGAATTTTATCTTGTGCATATGACGATTAGTTTCTATTTTGAGTCCATGAAAATTTTATAAAGAAATATTAAGATTTAGAGGTCGCTAGTGTGAGTGTTATTAAACTCGTCCAGTCATTTTAATTCTGATGGTATGAAATTCATTCGGATATGAAATTTTCGAATAAAGTACCCGCTCCAGACATGAGTCCTGATGTTTTTGGGGCTGCTGAACATGATGATCATGGTTAATTCTCTATACAGATGCATCTCTTCTTATTAGCCAAAATGGTTTGGAAGATAGCAGAAAACGGGCAATAGTTTATGCTTAAGTGAGGTAAACTTTGAGAAACCATTTTTTAAACTGGCAAATATCTAGGCTTGAGTGAGCAGAACTTCGTACATCCATTTTTTTTCATAAACTTAAACTAATGTACGTTGTAGTGGACACTTTTGGGGTATAATCTTCAGGATTCAATCTCATCCATGTAGTGTTTGAAATCGGGCAAATAAATAATCTTATCACAAACGATTTTGGATGATGAATGTATATTATACAGGGTGTTTGGTGCATCATGTGCCAAATGGAAATGGCCGACAGAAAGGGTTATCTGCTATCCTTTCAGGCCCCTTAATACTTCCCATGCCCTGCGGGATTTTTCATATCGACCTTTTATCTTTTTAATGAAAAAAATCCCAAATTCTACATTTAAATTCAAATTATAAAAAAAGTATTAGGCGTAGACTGCGAATTTCATTTTTATTTTGATGTGTATTGTTGAAGGGTTCTTTTAAATCCAAAATTACTGGCATTAGTCATCTAGTTGTTTTTTTATTCACTCGCAAACTTTCGGAATAGGTAAAATTTAAACTTAGACTTTAGACGGCTATAAAAAAAAAACTCGGAGCAACCGGGATCTTCCAACTCCCTCGAAAATTCTCTAGTCTATCCTCTTGCTAATGATGTGCCACATGTCATAAAAGTCTTTTAATAACTTCGTGAATTCGCTAAATTAATGAATCGGGTCACATAAGGCTAATATTCAAAATTCCGAATAAAAAATTATTTTTGCTTAAATTGTGCATGGGAAACAGGTAAAATCTGTTATCTCACTCTTGCGAAGTAAAATCTATCTATCTCTTTCTGTTCATTGGTTTTCTTGAAATAAAGAAACAATTACATTTTTATCATTTATTAAAAAAATTTAAAAATTTTGCTCTGTTGTGAATGCAGGCCCGACATCTGCTTCGTATTTCGACAGTTGTTGTATGAAGTCGTATTTCCTCCCTAATTGTACCGAACGCCGTTTCTATGCTTTGGACAAGAGGACAAGTTCCTCCCTAGTCGCAACCTCCGTCGCGTACACGAGCTCTTTGGCACGACCTCGGACATAAAATCCAACGGAGTTAGGTCTGGGGAACGTGGAGGCCATTGAATAGGGCCATCCTGCCCAATCTACGGATACGCCTATAGTTTTTTAAAATGACGGCTGTCCCGCCCGCTGGCGATTGATTGTAAGACAATATCTAGACAATGTGTTACCAAATGTCCTCATTTCGATTTCATTAATATCGAAGAGGAAAAAAGAATTATTCCAGAGTTTTTTAAACTCCATTAAAATTTGTTGACTGTTTGATTTTGCATCCTAGATTTGAATCTGACTTATATTAAAAAGCTGTTGAAAATAAACAATATCACATGAAAACCTGAATGCTCTCAGCTGGATTTCAACTTTTAATATAATTTACCACCGTTACATTTTTGTTATTAATAATTCGTTAAGCAGCCACAACATCAACTACCCACTAGATATTACTCTGTGCATAGATTAGATTTTTATATATCGCCAAAAGAGGTATCGATCGACAACCAGATAGACAGACACACGTAAAACTCAAAATTTACACAACTTGATAATGATATTTTCTTCCTTGTTCGAAAAAAAAATACACTATAGATATTTTACAAGTATTTTTCCAGATCCCAGAGTGGGCAGTGCACTTTTTGAAAAAGAAATTCGCAAATTCCAATCAAATATTTTTCCACAAAACGTCTCCATTTGGCATTGGTAGTGATTCATTAAAATTTGACATGGGTCCCATGCTCCATTAATAAGCTATAACTTACCAAAATTTCACGTACCGCCGCTGCTCACTACCAATTTCTTGGTGTACCTTCTTTTCGTTCTTAAACTTGGTGAGTCAAATTCGCTTAAACTCCTTAGGCATCTTTTGGGTGTTGTAGTAACACCTCTTTCTTGAGATTGCACATCTTGAAGGTATATTTTCTCTTTAAGCCAATTATTTTTAGTTTTAAAACACTCTTTTTATTTCACCCGTTTGCTTTCCAACGAATCGGAAGTTTCTACGAAAATAGCGAAATTTTTGTTTTAATGTCTTCATGAGGAATATTTGAAATATGTTTGTTTGTGAGAAATTCATACAAATGCATTCTCGTCACGCCCGGTGATATCCAATAACAAAAATTATAATAAAAAAATAAGTTCCGCATATCTACGCACCCTGAGGGTGGTCACATCAGAAAGACAGATGAATTTACAATAATCTGAAACAAATTCTTGCCCGAAAGAAAGGGTACTACTTTTTTCTATTCTAATAAAATTTAAAAAATAAAAGAAAATTATAATTTTTTTAATTAATTCTGTGAATTATTATAATCTAGTGATAACAGAACAGGACCGGAGTTATAAAATTTTAGCGGCCCCCAATACCAAATGTTACTGAATAGGCATGTTAATATGCTGAAGTGTTTTTGTGCTGAAATATTTATCAGTTTGAAAAAATAAGTAAAAAAAGTGTTTATCTACATATTCTGATAGACAGGATTGGACCTAAGTAACATCTAACCCTGGAAATAAAATGGCATGCTCAAATTGTCAAGGTAAAGTAGGAAAAGAATTGTTATTTTCCTGTGATGATTGTGAAAATAAAATATGCAAAAATTGCGCAAAATTATCATCATCAGAGGTGAAAGTATTACAACTTAAAGAACGAGTCATGAAATTTCACTGTCAACCATGCTTAAAATTCCAAACATTTTCATTATTAAAAAATGCCATTGAAGACAAAGATAAAGTTATTGAAGGAAAAGAAAAAATAATATCCTTGCTAGAGATGCAATTAGCAGAACTAAAAGCTGAAGTAAATGAGAAAAAAGAAAATACATATACAAATACAATGACATATGCTAATATAGTGAGGAAGCAGACAGAGCCAATAGCAGTCAACTACCCTAGCTTAATTATAACTCCAAAAATGCCACAAGACGTTAAAAAAACAGAAGAGGAAATTAAAAAATGTATAAAGCCGGCTGAATTAAAAGTTAGCGTAAAAAATGTCAAGTCCACAAATAAAGGCAGCATAGTAATTAAATGCCTAAACAAAAATGATATAAATATTATAAAAAATGCTGCTGAAGAAAAGCTAGATAGAAATTATGAAATAAAGGTGACAAAAATGAGGAAACCAAGAGTAAAAATTATAGGGTATGAGGGCGACTTAAGTGGAGATGTACTAAATCAATGTATATGAGATCAAAATCAACTTGATGTCAATGACGAACTTAACATAACTTACATTAAAAAAACGAAAGATAAAGGAGCAACAATCTTTGCTGAGTGTTCTCCGAATTTATTCTACAAGTTAATGAGTGACAAAAAAATATACATCGGATGGGAACGCTTACCAGTGTATGAAGATTTGAGTATACCAAGATGCTTTAAATGTCAGCAGTACTACCATAAAAATAACAATTGCACAAATAAAATTGTATGCGAATTTTGCTCAGAAGAACATGACAAAAAAGACTGCCCACAGGTAAACAAAAAGTGTAATAATTGTGTATTAGGTAATTCTAAATATAAACTCAAACATGATGTTAATCATGAAGCAACTGATTCCAACTGCCCATCATTCCTATATCTAATTCAAATGCTAAAAAATAAAACGAACTATAACTGTGCTCATGGCTAATCAAGGTGAAATCGAAGTCCTAGAAAAACTTGATTTTTTAGTTGATAATAATCAGTGTAACATCTATGTTGATAGTGAAGAACTAAAGCGTCAAATTAACATTAATAATAAGTTCTTAAATATTATTCATTTAAACATAAGAAGTGTTCGTAAAAATTTCGATGAGCTGCTTGTGTTTCTTCAAGCTTATAACCTAATGGATTCACAAATAATTGTATTAAGTGAATGTTGGAATATTCAAAGCTGTGATCAGTATAATATACCTGGTTTTGAAACCTACTACAATGAGGGTGACTATAATAAAAATGATGGAGTATTATTATTTGTTGAGTCTGCAATTGTTCCAACTATTAAAAATATAAAACTTGAGAAATCATGTATAAATATAATTCGGATGACATTTAAACTTAATGATATTGCATGTGGCGTTACAGCAGTCTATAGACCACCTCCATCATCTTTACAAAACTTTATTGATGACATCGATAAATATTATACTGATCATATGCACAACCAAATTGAAGTACTCGTTGGAAACACTAATTTAAATATAATAGACAAAGAGAACAATCTTGTAAATCTCTATCTGGCTACTCTTAATCACTATGGATTTATCCCTTGCATTAATTCTCCTACACGCGTTACAATTGACTCATCCACCTGTCTAGACCATATCTTCATCAAAATAAAAAAAAGCAAAAGCTTCAAATACAAATCCTTTATCCTAAATTCTGATATAACTGATCACTTTCCTGTAATGTTAAATCTAACTCATAGCTGCACTAATAAAATAAATAATACAAACATATCTAAAACTGTGATTACTAAAACAATTGATCATAAAAAATTTCAACAACTCGTTAAAGAACAAAATTGGGACAACGTCATGTTAATAAATGATTCAAACTTGGCTGCTAATACTTTTTCAGACACATTTCTTTCCCTAGTTAAACAATCTAAAATTACAAAAAGAATTATGATTAAAAATATTAACAAACAGAAGCCATGGATAACCAATGGCATTATTAACTCAATCAAAAAGCGTGACAAAATGAAGCGAAACCTTAAATCCCATAACATAGCTGATAGAAATGAGTACAAAACATACAGAAACAACTTAAATAAAATAATAGCTCACACAAAAAACAGTTATTATAAGAACAAAATTGAAAATAGTAAGAATAACATTAAAAAAATCTACAAAATTATATCTGACGCAACAAATGCACCAACTACAACTACTAATAGTAATATCCAAATATTAAACAAAAATTCACTTCCATTTGGAAATGATAGTGAAATGGCCGACTATAGTAATAATTACTTTGCTGATGTGGGCTTGGAAATGGCTAACAATATAATACCCCCTGTAAATGAATCTGTAATTAGTTACAATAGTATTTCGTCTATGTTTCTAAAGCCAATTACCATTAATGAACTAATCCAACATATACACTCGCTCAAAAACGACAGCTCCCCTGGAATAGACGGAATTCCAGCTAAATTAATAAAAGATACTCATCTAGATATTGTTAAGCCTCTTGCACATATCTTTAACTTAATATTTAAAACCGGTATTGTTCCAAGCAGCTTCAAGAATACAGTAATTTCTCCAATCCACAAAGCAGGTAGTAAATTAAACATTGAAAATTATAGACCAATCAGCCTTATTAACAATTTTGCAAAAATTTTTGAAAAATGTCTGAAAGACAGATTAATAAACTACCTGAATGTTAACCATCTATTATCAAAGAATCAATATGGATTTTTAAGAGGACTGAGTACAGGCGATGCCATATACCAACTGACGAAAGAAATAACTGATAATCTAAATCAAAATAACAAATGTATTGCAGTATTCCTAGACCTAGCTAAGGCATTCGACACAGTGCCCCACGAAAAGCTCTTAGATGTATTACATCATTATGGAGTACGTGGAACTGTGCTGAATGTCTTTAGAAACTATCTATCGGACAGGTTTCAAATGACTCGTGTTAGAGAAGCTATCAGTACACCAAGGAGAATCCAAATAGGTGTTCCTCAAGGCACTGTGCTTGGTCCAATTCTGTTTTTAACTTATATAAACTCATTAACTAGTTTAGACATAAATGGTACTATTATTTCTTTTGCTGATGACACAGTCTTATTATTCCAAGACTCGTCTTGGAACCTCGTTAAAGAAAAAGTTATAAAGGGTGTAACAAAAGTACACAATTGGTTGAGTACTTTCAAATTATCACTAAATATTAAAAAAACACATTACGTAGCTTTTTCATTAACGTCAGCTAATAGACCTGACTTCTCCAATATTAGATTTAACTGTACGGAGGAAATTCTAGAAGCACCGCAAGCAAAATATCTAGGTATTATAATTGATCAGAACTTAAAATGGGACAATCATATTAAAAAATTAGCATCAAACATAAGAAAACTAATACATAAATTCTACTTAATGAGAGAATTTCTAGGGAAAAAACTTTTAATAATGGTGTATAAGTCACTGGTGGAATCATTAATTAGATATGGCATTATTGCTTGGGGAGGGCTTTACAACAATACACTAAAACAGCTAAATGCAATTCAAAACTTCATCCTAAAAATAAGTTTCAAAAAGTCTAGCCTCTATCCTACAAATTTACTATATACAGAAGAGATTCTTAATGTCCGTTCACTGTACATCTTAGCTTGTTGCTCATTTTTACAAAAGAATAAGCACTTAAAAAATTTCATATCCCATCAGCACGAAACTAGGGGTAAAATTCATAAAAACCTACAAATACCTATTGTAAATAAAAATATTGGACTAAGATCATTTCAATACTTAGCCCCTAAGTTTCATAACCTATTACCAATTCAAATCAAGCAATTGATTAATCTTAAAAAGTTTAATAAAGAATGTAGACATTTTATAAGTGCTAACTTTGATTCATTCAGAATCTTTTTTTAGAAAAAAATTTTTTCTTTCTTATTTCTTTAATAAATAGAATACAATTCATTCGATCCTCTGAGTACTTCATAAGTTTTGGTTCCTATTTTAGTTTTAGTTTATCTTTAATCCCATAGTATTTAGTATCTAGTGTAAGATGTATTCAAATTAAAAAATCAAGGCACATGCAAATGTTAAGTCATTTAGGTGCCTATCTCCAATTTAAAATAATCTATAAATCTATTGTTTATTACCATTGTATTAAATGTAGTGTATATACTAATTTGAATAAATTGAATTGAATTGAATTGAATTGAAAAATTGCATTAAATATATGAAAATCATACGTTGTAACTAGCCTAAGGGACCAGCAGCCATAGTACAGTAGAAGAAAATTTCGCAAAACACTTGTACACCGTAACGAAGCTTAAAACTCAACGATTAGTAGTGACAGCAAAGCGTAACTGAGTTCTCTATTCATTTGCGCTCGGTTCGGGAGTCTTTATTTTTACCTGCTATTCCAAGAATTCTTGCCATCCAACCGAGACAGGCACACAGTTGACTATATCATTAGAATATTAACAAAAATGTGGTATTTAACATGTTAAAAAAGTGGCGAATAAACAGCATGATTAGTAGTCAGGCCTGAACAAGAAGATTTGCAATTGGTAAATACATTAAGAGAACATTCATTGTACTCAGTTATTCAAGCTGATGAAGTTGATGAATTTTCCTGGATTGAGTTGTACTGGTCGCCGGCGAGTAAGAGAATCGGAGCTGCGCTGCCATCCAGCAGCATACAAATACTTACTTAAAGCAGGGCAGGGAAGCTCGAGTAGGATTTGCTCTAGATATTGTATTTGGTGTAGATTTTTTAGAATAATGTGGTCTTCACAGACGAAACATATTTCCAGTCAACATGTAGCGGTTGTATTCATGTTTACTGGTCCCCCAATACTCGATTCGATAAGAAATATATGTCCAACAATCACAGTTATATTTTGTTCTTACTACTCATACCATAACTAACTGTTTTCGAGACAACAATGTTAATGTTCTTAACTGGCCTAATTATAGTCCAGACCTTAATCCTGTGGAAGAAGTTGGAGAGTACTCGTCAGAAATATCCAAAACCGAAATGTGAAACCACGGAATGCTCCAGAATTACTGAAATTAATAAGTAATGCATAGAAAAATATTACCGATGATGACATTTGAGTTGAGTACTCTAAGAAATGCAGCTCCTGAAGTTCTACCTCTGTACCAAAATTTGAATCTCTACTTCTAAAAATAAATCAAATACAGGGATGTCTTCATTTTTTTTTATAGATAGATAGATAGATATATTTATTTGTGTTAGACAAAGAAACATTGTATACACACGTCAACTAGTACATGATAAAAAAAACAAAAATAAAATATGATTATAATACATAGGTCACTTAAATATATGACAGATGTTGGAATCTGTAAAACAGACAATGAAATATATAATCAAAAAGATAAAACACCTTACATAAGCCACATTAAAATTATTAAAATGGAGGTCTAAAATGGTCAATAAATTCTTGGATTTCATAAAACACATTTTCTTTTAAGAAAGTCTTAATTTTTTGTTGAAATTTTTGGACTGTTAAGTTTTTCCATTCGGTAGGTAGTAAGTTGTATAATTTTATGGAAATGTATCTGAATGAATTTATATTTTTTGTGAGACGGAAGTATGGGGCAATTATAAGATTAAGTCTTGTTTCTCCTCTGTTTCGATTCTCATAGGCTGTGTGATTTTGAGCATAATTTAAGCACATATAAATGTATTGATTTGTTAGGGTAAGTATCCCTAACTTTTTGAATAGAGGTCGACAACTTTCATTATGTTTGGCATTAGTAATAACTCTTACCGCTCGCTTTTGAATGCGGAATATTTTTGAAGCATGAGCTGAGCCACCCCAGAGAAGAATGCCATATGACAAGACGCTATGAAATATGGAATGATATGCTAGCAGAATCGTGTTTTGGTTTATCACGTTAGTAAGATTATATAAGAGATAGACACTGCTTGAAAGTTTTTTTGTAGATATTCCGAATGTGCTTCCCACGTCAGTTTGCTATCTAGAAAAACGCCAAGACATTTTATAGGATTTGTCAGGATTTATGTGCGTGTTAAGATTAAAAATTAAGGTTTGTGTTTTATCTGTGTTTAGACCTAATTTGATATTATTGAAGTAAACCTTGGCCTGTGATTGCATTTCATTAGATATGTTCCTCAGAGAGTCTACCTTATTGCTTGTTGACATTAGCGTTGTGTCGTCAGTGTATCCGATCGATTCAAATTCAAGAGACTTTGAAATGTCATTTATATAAATAATGAATAGTATTGGGCCTAAAATTGAACCTTGAGGAACTCCATGATTAAGTTGCTTAAGAGATGAAGTCTTACCGTTGACTTGTACACACTGATGTCTGTTAGATAAATAATTTTTTAGAAAAGACAATGCAGGCCCCCTGATGCCATACATTTCTAATTTTAATAATAGTATGTCATGTGAAACGCAGTCAAAAGCCTTCGACAGATCTAAGAAGGATGCAACTGACATATTTCCTTTTTCAAATTTTTAGTTGTATACAGTAGACTCGCCCAACCAAAAACAAAATCTCGAATTTTATCTTGTGCATATGACGATTAGCTCATACCATAACTAACTGTTTTCGAGACAACAATGTTAATGTTCTTAACTGGCCTAATTATAGTCCAGACCTTAATCCTGTGGAAGAAGTTGGAGAGTACTCGTCAGAAATATCCAAAACCGAAATGTGAAACCACGGAATGCTCCAGAATTACTGAAATTAATAAGTAATGCATAGGAAAATATTACCGATGATTATTGCATGAATTTATTGAATTCTGTGCCAAACAGATTAATAGAAGTTATAAATAGAAATGGTGCCATAATAGTACAGGCAAATTTACAATTTAGGGTAACAAAAATTAATAAAAGGATCATCTCTGGGATTTAAGTAGGTAATAACCTGGAGAATGAGATGATGCATTCTTTGCAGTTCCAAGTTCCGGGAAAATTCAAAAAAATTTGGAAAATCTTTTTGATTTTCGTTTTTTTTGCTCTAGCGGCCAAAATAATGAAAATAGAGAAAGAAGTTCCCAACAAAAGTTGTAGCTCGTCTTTTTCTCTACAAAAAAGGTCTTTACAAATTTTTGTCTTACTTAAGCCGTTTAGAAGATAGATCGAGTTTTCCACTTATAGTTTTAAGCCGCTTCGAAATGCGCGAAAAATGTGAATTCTCCAGGAGTTTCGTACGACCGGGCTCATCAATCAATAATTCTTACTATTCAGAGCCCATAAAAAAATGAAAATAACATACAATGTAGAGAAAAGTCTCAGCTTTAATGTGGAACTAATCACAAAATTCGTAAAAAATTGTATCAAAGAGAGAAAGTGATGGCTTAGTGAACTTTGTACAGTTGATCCACATTTATTCATATCTTTGCCGGGAGTCGTTAGAATGATAATTCATTTTGCATATATATTCTTATATAATGATATATTAATCCAATTAACATTTCATTGCAATTACTTTTGTTGGAAAAACATGCCTTGCGATCAAAGTAGAGGGTATATTTCTCATCGATCAATCACCTCCAAATTTTGGAGTTCAATTCGCTATATCTTAAGTAATAATAATAGTACAGTCTTAATTTTTGGATCATAAGTACAATAAAACATATTTTTTGGAATGACTTAAGAGTTTTTTAAACGCGTACAGTACTTTTTTAATTTGTCTACATTATTCATACACGTTCAGAAAATGCACAATTATACAGTAAAACATATACAACTTATTTATTTCTTAACATTCTTCAATGAAATGTTCACGAAATATAGATTAAAGTGCGTGGAATCGAATCCATGCAGTGAAAAAGCACCCATTGTTACTGGAGAAATAGACAGGATGCATAAAACTCAAAGATGTGAATAAATCGACTGTATAAAGTTTACTAAGCCATCTTCTAACACTTTTTTCTCTATGACAAAAATTTGTATGAATTTTGTGATTAATTCCACATTAAAGCTGAGACTTTTCTTCTCATTTTACGTTGTTTTCATTTTTTTAGCGGCTCTGAATAGTAATAATTATCGATCGATATGTCCGGTCATATGAAACTCCCAGAGAATTCTCATTTTCCGCACATTTCGGAGAGGCTCAAAACTGTAAATGGAATACTGGATTTATCTCCTAAACGGCTTAAGTAAGACAAAAATTTGTAAAGACCTATTTTGTAGAGAAAGAGACAAGCTGCATATTTTGTTGAAAACTTTTTTCTGTATTTTCATTATTTTAGCCGTTAGAACAAAAAAACCGAAAATCAAAATATTTTTCCAAATTTATTTGAATTTTCCCGGAACTTGGAAGTGCAAAGAATGCATCATTTCATTCTACAGGTTATTAACTACTTAAATCCCAGAGATGATTCTTTTATTAATTTTTGCGAGGTTTTTACAACATTTTCCTTCATTGCCTGTACTATAACCCAATATTAACAGTTAGTTTCTTCAATTTTTTGTGGAATGTCATGATCAATCGATTCACTCAAGGTCAAGTTTAGTAACATCCCTCCTCACATATCAACAAACATGGACAAGATTTATACTGGTGTAAAACTGGTTAATAAATTATCCGAGAGAGCCAACACTGATGAAGTATAAATCAGTTATAAAATTATTTAATTGAAAGTGCTTATGATATAAATTATTTTAACTTCAACTAAACTTAAACTAAAATATTACTTCATATTTTCTATAATAATAATAATAATAATAATTTCTTAACCACATAAGATACATAGAGTACATATGGCATGTCAGACAAGTATATAAGTATAAAGTAATCAGCGAAATAAAATACATAAATAAACATATATATACACATATACATACACACCGATACACATATAATACTGTAGATACAAGAAATCAGACACAATGTAAATAAATAGTGTATAAGCAGGTTTTAATTTTGCTAACTGCATAAGGTTAAGAAGGTCCGGACACAAATTCGTCAGTACTTTAAAAAACACCCTCTAGTAGCATGTTTTTAACTTTATTTTTAAATAACTTGGGGCAATTTATTTCTCTCACAGATTCAGGTATTGCGTTGTACAGATTAACGCAGTTATACCATGAGGAATGTTTGAAAGAAGTAGTTCTATGCGATGGGATACTCATTTTTTTTTTATAATCTAATTTGGTTAAATTTTTCAAGTATTTTGAAATGTTACTATATTTATATTTCCTTTGTAATTCTGTTAATAATGTACTGCAACGAGATGTGTTTAAGCACTACAGTGTAATTATGATTAATAAATGATATTGGTATTATAACAATAAATTACAAAAGTTGTATGTTTGTAGATGATCCCGATGCTTGGAAAGTATCATACAAGGACAGGTATAGGACCTTCGACAAACGTCCAGGCCCACGCTGCAATAGGTGTAGACATTTTGGACACTCGGCAGTGAGGTGCGCCGAGAAGATACTCCCTCCTAACTGCAGCCTTTGTGGAAATCCCGGCCACGAGGAACCCAGATGTCCAAATAAGATATGCAGACAAGTAAGTGCCCCCTATATTTTTCGACGATAGCGCCGAAGTTAAAAAAAATACAATGTTATTGTAGTGTGGAAACGAAGGTGATTATTCGACGAGTTATTGTTGGAAATGTTTCAAATTCCGGAACACGATATGTAAGCTGTGCAATATGGATGGTCACATAGCCAAGACATGCCCAGACCTGTGGAGGAGGTACCATCTGACAGTAAGTATAAGAAGTATACTTTTCATGTAATAATCCGTCTAAACGTAAGTATCGATCACTAACACACACTCACATGCATACAAGCGACTCATCTTTTAGGATTTTTATTGGTCTTTATATAAGCACAAACCATTTAAGATACGTAGATTAAATTTTAGATATTAATTTTCTTTTAAATCCCATAGACCAAAGAAGGCCCGCTGGTTGTTCCTCAACAACCACAATTAAAACCGAGGGACGAACTGTGGTGTTCAGGCTGCGCACAACGAGGCCACATGGAACATGAGTGTAACTATTTCAGAGAATACCCACCGATTAAACCATCCATTGTTAGTTACGAAGACGTTTTACATGAAGAAAGTGCAAGCAGTTCGCGTCAAAAATCCGATAAGTCAGGCGATGTTTGTTCTCGGTCTAAGAGCACCCCTGTGCATGCGCCACATGATACTTCAACACCTTGTCCGCAAAACTCATCTCAGATTCCCGTGTCTCAAAATCTTACACAATCAGGAAATACCTCTCCAAACCGTTGCAAACCAAAACGCATTAGTTCATCTCAGTCACAAGTTCCCATTTTGTCCGACATTTCTTCAGCTTTGTCAGATAAAGGATTGTCTCAAAACATTTCTCCTAACGAAGCGTCTTCCCAAAAACAATCTGCCTCTTCGGTACAGAATGATTTCTTCTTGCAAGCTATCCCTAGTTCCAATGTTGTCTCTCCAAGTGAATCTCACAATGTTCCTAGTTCACGGTCAGAAGCTGTTGCTGATATAAGTCAAACTTCTGCTGAGTCCTTAAAACAGTCAACTTCAATTCAAGCTTGTGAACCAAATCAGTCAAAATCAAGTGACGCTAATACATTCAAGTTACCATTTTCTGTAAACCAATCTCTCAACTCTACAGAATGTGACTATGACAACTTACTTTTAGCAGCTAATCCTGGTTTGCTAGGTCACATACGATCAATTCAATTCGGTGGAAGTTCTTTCCATGACAATATTCAAGATCGGGTACAACCGGTGCCCGCTAAAATGATCGAGCAAACAACCGGGCACGTGATTAGAAAGGACCAACACAGAATCAAATGTCTCATAATGCACGAGCCTGTTCATGTAGTGCGGGAATTCCTGCGAAAGGAAATGAGCGAGTTGAAATGTTGGGTTAGCAAAAGGGACCCTAAATTTTTATTAAAACAATATTTCAAGTACAACAAACTATCTCTGATGCAAGGGCCTCTGACAACAAAAACTGTGAGTGATAAATGTTTCTGGTTCAGAATACTGAACATGTTCTTATTTGGGGTGCACGAACTTGATAAAGGCCGGGACTGTATGAGGGTATTGTACAAATTTCTTACGATGCAAAAACAGAATAAATTTAACCGTGTAAATTTGGTACAGGCCCATAAACAGATTTTCGGAGTCGATAAACATGGTGGTGTAAATTATCCCGCACTTATTCATCAAATCATGGACAGGAAATGAGAGAAAATCATATCTGTAGTGATTCGGAATAAGGAGAATATCTTTGTAATTACACAAGACCTACTTGATGTACAAATTTTAATATTAGTTTATTTGTTGAATGAAGATAAATATTGTTAAAGTATTGTTGTTTTATTTCAGTTTTTTTTTTGTTGTATTTAATTCAGTTGATTGCTTACTAGGGAGTTTGTAACTTTATTTTAGTTTTAGTACTTCATTGGATTTAAATAAAAAATTATGATTTTTTTGTTTTTTGTTTGTTTTTTTGTCTTATCTAAGCTTCTTATTCTCACACATCTAATATTCATTAAATTTGAGTCGTAAAACAGTGCTGTAGGCCCTGTAGACTGAAAAGTATCTTCTGAGAAAGTTGATATAATCAGTAAGCATTATAACTTAATATGGGAGTTAGCATATAGTTATCTGAGGCATTTAGATAAGATAAAACCATTATTAATTCTGTGCCTTAAAGCATGACAGACAAAGAAAGTGATATGAAAAATTTTCTAACAGCCAGTTTCTCAATCATAAGTTAATTCCTACTAAGGAGTTAACTCTGGGTTAAGCATCATGTAGTGTATTTCAATTGCGTGTGTGCCACCCATGAGCCCTTATGACTAGTCATATTTCTTCCCACACTTGTGATGACATTGAAGATCATTTTTTGAGGCAAATTCTCCCATATTTCAATTAGAGCAGGTCTTGCTTCTTCTGTATATTAGACAGCAGGAATTTTTTACCTAAGTTGTCTGTGTAGCATGTACCATACATGTTCAATTGGATTCAGTTCCAGGGAATATGCAGGCCAAATCATTGTCGGCATTTCCACTTGGTTTAAAAAATCAGTTGCACAGTGAGTGGTGTGCGAGCAAGTGTAAATTTTCTCCGATATGTGGGGCGAAAGGTACCACATGATCTTGCAGAATATCCTTTATGTACCTTATTTGCAGTTACAGTGCCGCCATAATTCACCACCAACTCTATGCATACCCCTAAACATATGCCACCTCACACCATAATTGAGCCTCCACCAAGAGAGACAGGAGTAGAATTAAAATGTTCATCAGATGTCGATATTTTTTTTTCCTACCATCAATTGGATTTATGCAGAAGTGGCTCTCATCCGTGAACAAAACTTGACCCCACTGATCAGCATATCAATTTTGGTTTTCTCGAGAAAAGGCTACTCATGAAAAATTATGAAAACGCAACTAACTTTAATGTAGAGGAAATACATGTTTCAAATGTAATAAAACAGATGGATCTTTACATGTTGACATCGAGTTTGATATTGACTAACTTGATAAAAATGTTCAGAGGCTGTAACCGCAACCGGGTAGCTATGGTAAATCGGCCTTTGCATCGGTATGCCTCATTTTCACCTCAATAGTTGGTTTTTCTTCAACAAAAACTGTGCAGTTCGGTAATAGCTTTTCACATCTGGCAGCATTTTATTATCTAGAATATCGTATGGTAGTTGAAACTTTTTTTTATTCTTCCGTGTATACAGACTTAACTGCTCAACAGGTACAATTGAACGCTTGTTAGTTAAAACTTAAAAAAAATTTTATATGTTATATCCCTCAAATGATTTTAAAGTTTGATCTCATATTCTAGGGGAGTATACGAGGAACATATGACAAAAAAATGGTAATTCCCCTGCGAGTAAAGATATTTTTTAAAGTGTTTTCACTGTTATTTTCCAGAGTTTCTGTAGAATGAAAATCACAACAGAAAGTCTCGTAAATAGGTCTTTTATACCTTTTACAACATATTTCAATATCATGGAATTCGCAGCAGCGGTTCCTGAGAATTTTTCTTTTCTCAGAAGAGAAGCTGATATTTAACGTTTCAATTTCGCTTAAATAGCAACCATTGAGGTGGAAATCGGTCAAATCGATGGAAAGGCCGATTCCCCATAGCTATCCGGTTGCTTATTGCTAATCCATTGTACAGCACAGAGCGGACCATTTTCTACACCACTCTATACTTTGCCAGTGGTAACGCTTAAACCAGTCCACCAATCTGTGACGCGATACAGAGCATTTGATAATATACGCACTCTATATATACACATTATATAATGCAGTGGCTTCGGTGGCGTTCTGTAGATCCAATCTATGGTTGTTTTCAGCCCCTCGTAGCTTTTGTGCACTGCACAACTGTGCTATTCCATTGCCCCGGGGCCATACTATTATCAAAGGCAAGTATTCATTCATAAGAAATTACAGTATAAGATTTTTTCAAATACCCAAATAGTGAATAAGTGTATGGTAGGATGATGTACTTGGGCTGATTATAGTATATTAACGTTACGATACACTAGAGAAAACATAGAGAACAATTTTTGCCGATATAGCTGTTTGCAATTATTTGTGATCCCCGGGATAATTTACTATCTAACATATTGCCTAAGCATTTAGCAGATTGATCGATAATATTCTTGTGAGGATTGAGATCTTAGTTTTCTCGTTATTCAGGATATCTAATGCCCCATTGGCTGTCAATGGGGTATTGTATCATCTACATATCCTACAAATTTTGATGAAATGAAATCAGCTGTATCGTTTATATAAATTATGAACAGAACTGGGCCTAGCACTGATCCCTGTGGGATTCCATATTCAAGCAGTTTAAAAGTAGATCTTTTTCAATTTACACGAACACACCGATACCTATAATGCTTTTTATAATTGATAATGCGGAACTTCTGATTCATTACATTTCTAGTTTAATTAGTAGTAAATTATGAGAAATAAAGTCAGTTAGCCAGCTTGCGGCCATGGAGTCCGGAGTTCGAACTCTGGCCAAGGTAAGGATGTTTAGTGGCGTTTTTAATGTTTTACCGAGATGGTGGCACAGGGCTAGACTGCTGTTGAGTGACACAACATGTCTAGTCGCTGATATCTCTCCTGAGTTCGACTCTCAGCTGCAGTAGATGGCAATATCGCAGAGAGTGGTTGTTGTGTTGATGTCTATGGGTTCGTGTCCTGGTTTTAGTGGTGGAATAACAATAGCCAAACTCCGTCAGAACATTAATATAAATAAGACCATAAAAAAATGCCTTTTAAATTGATTTTAGCAGTTTTGACAATTTGGGAATTAGCGAGATAGGTCTATAACCAATTATTAACACAATTTTTGTCCTCCTTTTTAATCACAGGAGTCGTTTTGGCAAGTTTAAAACTTTCATGTAAGTACAGTGCAAGAGTGTAAATAATGTTTGGATGATTTCAGTAGAAAATGCAGAAAAACTCGAACCGGTCGGTTTTATCGGTTATTAAATACTAATTTGTCATAAAATAGTTCAATGATGTACACGCATTATCTACAGTGTCTTTCAGTTCTTACCAGGCCATATCATTATCTGAACAAATTGTCAATTGAGCCGGAACAAGGGTCTCTAAACGAAGTCTCTCTGTTTTAGACGGATGAGGGCCCCTTGCGTGTATCAAAAGAGCCCCAACTAAAACCGAAGAAAGACCAGTGGTGCTCCGGATGTGCCAGGCGAGGCCATTTGGAACACGAATGTCGCAACTACATCAGCGAATTCCCATCATCCACCCCTCATATTGTCAAATATGATGACATTTTATATTGCGCCAACGTACATGATATTGTGGATTCGCCTCTACCATCGACAGCAACGTCGGAGGGGCACAATGTACCAGCTTGTTCCTCCGTTTCTGAACATCTCTCTTCGACATCTCAAGATGTGAGCAATGTTCAAAGTCAAGAGGGGCACAATGTACCTGCTAGTTCCTTTGCTCTTGAAAGCCTCCCTTCGACATCTAAAGATATGAGCGATGTTCAGAGGCAAGAGGGACACAATGTACCTACTAGTTCCTCTGCTGAAAGTCTCCCTTCGACATCTAAAGATATGAGCAATATTCAAAGTCACATTCTTGCGCAGAGCAGTTCAATTAAGCCTCCAATGTCGCTAAGTATTCCAAGACCATCGGTGGTAGGTTCGAGTGAAAGCACCATGGTTCCTAGCAACACAAATTGCTCAAATGACATGCCAAACACCTCTGAGTCAGCAACGAAAGTTTTAAACCCATTTTCAGTTCTTGCAAACCGTAGAGCTAAGAATCGCCTAGACAAGACGCTTTGTAAGAAGGAGGAAAAAAAATATAAGCACATAATAATGTCTCTGTCATCTGAAGTTGTCAGGCAGTACTTGATGAAAGAGTTGGTAGAGTTAGACAATGTGGCTGCTACGATCGATCCTAAGGTATTGCAGAAGCAGTTTTTCAAGTATTCGAGATTAACGCAAAGTGGAACACTGACAATAGGGTCAGTGAAAGATAAATATTTCTGGTATAGGAGGATGAACATGTTCCTTTTTGGGGTGCATACATTGAAAGACGGTTATTCGCACATTAATTTTCTCAGAAAATTTGTTTCCGACCCAAAACGACTGGATATAGGTACACGCAAGGCACTGTTTAGCGCTTATAGTTACATCTTCGGAGCCGATTGTCACATTGGTGTGAATTATTTTAAAGTTATTAACAAGATCATTCGTAGGTATGACGATTGTGATGTTTAGTAAATGTTTATGTATAAATGTTCAAATCAGGTTGTTTCTTGAAATTTAAAAATGTATCTTTGTTGTGGATTCAATGTAAATTCTTCTATCATATGTTGTATATTATTCAATGAACAATTTTTCTCTTATACAAAGTGCTCCAAAAATTGTCTTTCGATATTCTGCGGCTCATAGTACATCCAATAAAAATGGTAGTCTTATATAAACTTATTTCCGAAAATGAATAATAAGTAAGTAAGTAAGTAAGTATTTTATTGGTGTCACAAAACAAAAATTTTTACACAGGTCAAAATAATAGAAGTAGAACACATAGTTTGTTATTACAAAAAACATATAATATAAAGTATTAAAAATAGTTAAAATATAACAACACATTAGCTTTATTTTTATCACAAAAATAACAATTAACGTAAGATATTAATTACAATAAAATAAAAGAAACAGTCAGTCAATCCCTTGCAGTTACAATTACAAACACGTTAAAATTGAGGCAAGATGAGGATGTGTTAGCAAACAATATTTTTTATATTATTATGAATTTCCTGAATTGAGAAAAATCCATTTTCTACTAGAAATTTTTTAATTGTAGACCTGAATCTGACCGGTGGCAGTGCCCTAACACTTTTGGGTAATAAGTTGTATAGTTTTATGCCAAGAAATCTAGTGCCAGTTTGTCCTCTGGTGAGTCGTGTAAATTCTGTGCAAATGTTTTCTCTATATCTAGTTTCATGTTCATGCACGTTTGTGTGAGAATGAAATTTCTTCAGATTATCATGTACATATGTTATACATTGCAGTGCGTATATGCTAGGTACCGTAGGTATTTTAAGTGTTATAAAAATATTTTTTGTCTCGTCTCGATATCTTAATCCACCAACTATTCTGATTGCCCTCCTCTGTAAACGAAATATTCTATTCGTACCAGCTGAGTGCCGCCAGACGGGGATAGCATACGATATACGGGAGTGAATTAAAGCAAAGTAAGCGGTTTTTAAAGTATCTGGTGAAACTGAGTTGGACAATTGTCTAAGACAGTAAATATTTTTAGTAATCTGGTCTGCCAGATAGTTTGTATGACTGTCCCACTTTAGGGAAGGATCAATAGAAACTCCCAGAAATTTATAGCTGGCAGGATTGTCTGGCATATTTATAACACGTGTACTTGTGACCATTTTTACAGTTTTTGTCTCGTTTAGTGCAAGGGCATTAGGTGTGAACCATTCTTTAGCCTTTGATAGTGTGTCATCACACCTTAGAGATAGGGATTCTAAACTCTCATCAGTCATTAAAAAAGTAGAATCATCTGCATAAAAGATACAGGTGACATTTTCCAGGGCATTTGGTAAATCGTTTATATAAATGAGGAATAATACCGGGCCCAGGATTGAGCCCTGTGGTACTCCTGATCTAATATCCAACTGATCTGATATTTTTCCATTTAGCCTTACCGACTGTTTACGATTTTCGAGGTAGGATGTGATAAGAGTAATACTTGAATGGTTAAAATTATATCTTGATAGTTTTCCAATTAATAAAGAGTGTGACACACAGTCAAAGGCCTTGCTTAAGTCACAGAACACGGTGGCAGTGTACTGACCTCTTTCAAAACAACCTAAGGTATGTTCGGTGAACTTTAGGATAGCATCCGTTGTTGACAATTTCTCGCGAAATCCAAACTGGAATTTATACAGAATATTATTATTTTCTAAGTACTTCGTTATTTGAATTTTCATTGCTCTTTCAAAAATTTTTGAAATAATTGGGAGTATTGAAATGGGTCTATAGTTACTTATATCGTCTGGGTCACCTTTTTTAAAAATTGGAACAACAGAGGCTATCTTCAGCTCATCTGGAAATATACCAGTCCTAAAACATTCATTTATCAATTTGGTAAGTGGTATTAATATATGGTTTTTAATAATTTTTAGTAAGGTGGTGTTAAGGCCATAAACGTCTTTGCTATTCGTATTTTTTAATGAATTTATAATATCTCTAACTTCATTGTATGTGATCTCACGGAATGTAAACGGTTCTCTGGTATGAATTTGTTCTACGTAAGACAAAGGGTCAATGTCTAATTTAGGGAGTTTACTGGCGACTTCTTTGCCAACATTGACAAAGAAGTTGTTAAAATTATCTGGATCAATGGAGGGAGTTTTCCCCTGTTCATTTTTATTTCTATGTGAGTTAATTATGTTCCATGCCGTTTTTGCAGGGTTACTAGAATTTTTCACGTTGTTGTCATTCGATTTTATTTTTTCGAGTTTGAGGGCATTTCTGTACTTAAATCTATATTCATTTCTTATCCTATTATTATTCGGAGTGTTATGCATTTTACAAACATTATTTAGGAAGTGTAAATGTTCACGCATTTGACGTAGGTTTTCGGTATACCAAGAAACATTGGGCAAATTATTTTTGGCATATGTTTCTTTTTCTGTGAAAGAAGTATAGTAAGCCTGCAATAAACTATTTAAAAACACCCGAAACTTTTCGGTAATGTTAAGATTAGGGTCATCAATAAACTCCCATTGACAGTTTGATATTTTTTCAAAAAAAATTTGTTTACCCTCGGCTGTGATAGGCCTAATTATTTTTTGGTAATATTTATTTTTATGCTCATATATAGGTGTCTCTAGGACCTGACTGTTATGATCCGATAACAGTGGCTCGATGTTGTAGGCATTATAATCTTCTAGTGAAAAGTTTATAAAGATGTTATCGATGCAATTTGATAACCTGGTATTTTGATAAATCGTCTGAACATAACCAAATGTTTTAAGTAAATCAGTTAATATGATTGTATCAGGATTGTTAGGAATATTAAAATGGACATTGAAGTCGCCACAAATCATTACCTTATGTTTTTTATCTGTTCTGTTTAGTATGTTTTCTAGTATTTCAACAAACTTAGTGAAATTTCCATTAGGAGAACGATAGATACTGATTATAACAATATTCATATTTTTAATTGTCACAGCTGCTACCTCGCAGTGCAACTCCTCAGAGAGGTCGTTTAAATGTGTTAAGGTTTGATAAGGGAGATATACCCCCCCTAATAGGGTGACAATAAATTTCAATATACAGGAAATTATACTTTTTAATATTTCAAAAAGTTTTATTAAAACTCTACACGTGTTTCGGCTTATTAGGCCTTTATCAAGAGTACAAGATATTAATATCTTGTACTTTTGATAAAGGCCTAATAAGCCGAAACACGTGTAGAGTTTTAATAAAACTTTTTGAAACATTAAAAAGCATAATTTCCTGTATATTTAAATTGTTGAAGAATGTTTCACCAGGAACCAACCGCAGAATCAACCCAATGGTATAAATTTCAGTTTTTCTATAATATCTTCCGCCTCCCTTAAAATATCAAACTCATATTTTAAACTTTGTCATAGGCCATTTGGTTTACATGGTATCAGTCAAACCTTCTCTTCTGCCACAGAAATATCGTAGGGCAATTTTGGATCACCTTGTATAATCGAAGTACAAATATATTTCACATGCAAAATAAGACTATATTGTTAAACAAGGACATATCATAATTTCAACACCAGTGCCTAAAGAAATAAAAAGAGCTTTGTGATGAAGGAAAGAGTACAGTAGGAGGTCTTCTTTGAAGTAATGGTTACATTTCCATTACTTCTTGCCGTAAAACTTTGAGACATGTAAACTTAGTAAAGAGTGGTAATGGTGAGCATGCCTTTGAGCTTTTTAAACAGTAATTAAAAAGTTCTCATCGCCAATTTATATTACTAAAGTTTTCATAAATTGGTTGGATTGTGATATTCTTTATAAAACAAAAATTGTTCATTGGGTAGTTAAACTAATTTACTTCTCATTTTTCATTAGCATTATCCTGTACTTCCATTTAAATTGATTTTAAGAATAAAGTGATTATTGATCTATATAAAAGTAAATGTGTTGTGGCCACTTCATTCTATGTGAAAAAGATCAGTGTGTCAATAAATTGCTGTAATACCTGTGAAAACGTAAATTTATTTAAAAAACCTACCTATATTACTAATTTGCTGTAAATTATACCAAATGTTACACGGTGAACATCTTTGGAAATATCTAAGACTGGGGCTGTTTAAACCTTATGCCTGGGTAAGAATGATCTGCACCTGAATGTTTTCGAGCCATAATCAAGATACCTACCGACTCGAATCAATGCAATGCCCTGTTTGGTGCACTGCATACCCCTAATTCGCTATTAATCATACGGTTTCTGTACCAAAACAGGAGTTCTTTTCACTTTTACTGTCCTATTTTTAAACCATTTGTTATAAGTAATCTTTATTTTTACCTATAAGGTGCATCGTAAAACATGGAACATATCTTTATGCTGCATTTTCTACGACTCCAGTTAGTTTATGGTTCATTCTTTATAACGCCATATATAAGCAAATCAGATCTATTGTGATCTTTATTAATATTATTAAAAATATTGAATTAAAGTTTTTATGTAAGCACAACAAGAATTGGGGCCATTCACTAAATACATTCTCAAAAATGGGCTGTTTTAACATCTCCCTGTGTACCTTAGTTTGCCATAAGCACTTTCACTTTTTATAAATCCTGCCCCCTTCACTTTTCGGTGCCCCCCCTCAGCCTAAAGGCGAAAATATTTGTTGAATGGCCCTATTGTGATATTTTCAAAAATCAAGAATCAAAAGAATATATTCATAAAAGGAAGTCAAGGAAGAGAATAGATGCTAAGGTTTTTGCTGCTAACTCTTTAGCGTTAATTGATCATCCAAGCGCATCCCATATAATTTCAATGAGATTGAAACCTGGAAACTAGGTGGCCAATGTGTGAAACTTGCCTTTAAAGTTTTGCACTGTGAAATATAAAGAGGACAAGGAAATTACATATTCTTGTCAATCAGTTTTCCACCTTATTTTCAACAAAAATATGCAAGTATTTTTATAAAAACCTCCTTTGAAATTTTCTTTGCTAATTTGTGTCCTGCGTGCCTCAATATGGCTAACCAAAATTTCACCAGCCCCGTTTGTACACTTTTATTCTGTTTTAAGTATCTATTTCCCACATTTGTATAATAAAAACGTTTTTAATTTTAACGTTGTTAGTCTAAAACTTCAAGACTAAGTCAAGCATCAGATTGGTTTAACTCAAATCAGTTAAAAATAAACAATGAAAAAACCCAATCCATTATTATGTTCTAAGGAAATACTGAATACAATTGACTCAAAATTAAATTGGAATACACACATTGAACAACTTTATTTCAGATAAGAAAATTAATACAATTGACAAATTTTGACACAGCAATAACATTCTATTATTCAAATTTTTATAGCTTGCTTACATACGTTATCATTTATGGGAAAATGCATCAGACTCTGAACGCATTTTCAAGATTCGAAAAAGAGTGGTTATAGAATACTAGTCTCAGCAAAATACAGAGAACATTGTAAAACTTTATATAAGAATTTAAAAATTTTAACATTGACCTACATATTTAATTATCAGTGTTTAATATATATGAAAGAGAGTAAACATTACTTAACAAATTCAGTAGATCACACATATAACACAAGAACTAAGAATGATTTCAGCATTCCTTACCATCGATTAGTCAGATTACAACAACCAACAAATTACACTGCAATTAAATTATTCAATACTCTTCCGCAATACTTAAAAGATTTACCTGTTACAACATTTAAAAAGAGGATAAAAGAAATATTGATAGAAAATACCTTTTATAACATAAATTAATTCATTGATTTTTTTAAAATAAACCCGACTAATATTAATTTTGACCATACAGTCTTTGAAATGGTTGTAGACGTGTCTTCTTATATATTCTGTTTGTATACCATGTTTCTGTTATATATTGTACATTACCATGTTTTATCTGGCATGTCCTATATCATGTAAATGATCTCTTGGATAAATAAATAAATTGAAAAAAAAAAACTTAAATGTGATATGTGTGTATTATTATATATTTTGGTGTATGCGTTTGTACAAAAAATTAATAAATATTCGATTTTATTAATTTGATGTATTATTGCCTGCTTTTTTAGACTGAGGAGGGTCCGACTGTCCCTGAAGAAAAGCATAAACTGAAAGGCGAAGAGCAGAGACAAAATCATTTACATTTTGACCACCCAAATAAAGAACAAATAATTCCAGTGAATCAAGGAAATTATCACCTAGATCATAAATGCCATTCGCAGAACAGACGCGAGACACCCAGTGCTTCACAAACAAACGACTCAGATGGGGACTGTTTTGGAGAAGAAATGATTCCAGTTTTGCGGCCTCAAAATAATCAATTTCCTGCAGAATTGTGTCTAGATACACATATTTGGTCTTATCAGACGGTTTCACCTATAGAAATTCTGTTTAAGTCAACTAATCAGAAAAAACAATCTAAATATGTAAAGCAGAATTATCCAAAATCTAAAAACAAAGGTGTCATTATTAAGGAAAATAAATTACTACCTTCGCACTCGCCAAGAAAAGGAAATTTAGATAGTTCACATAACATACGAGATCTGCCTAGTATTTCCCATACAGACTCCAGTGGACATGGTGCAGAAATGCCAATTATCCAGACTTCTTCGGAATTACAGCCGAAAAATAAAATGAAACCACACCGGCCTGAAGATCTCGCTGAACAGACTACATCAAATCACACAGAAGTATGTCCACCTGTTGAAGGTTCCATAATTGCAGAAAATAAAACACGAGCAGTGTATAAAGAATCCCTTTTGAGCTGCACGAGTCGAGGACATTTAGATAATAAATGCAATATACAAGATCTACCCAGTACTTTATACACAAGCACCAATAAAGCTGACGAATCTCTTATTACTTCAGGTTTTTCAACAAATGAAAGTCTTGAATCTTGTCTGTCAATGATTCCTCTATGCAATTTACAAGATGCACCTGGTACTTTCCATAAAAATGGCAGTGGAGGTGACATTTTGCAGCCTCAGAACTTTCGTATTACGTCAGGTCTTCCACAAAATAAAAACATTGAGTTTTGCCCGTCCCTGTTTTCCAGTGAACCTCAGTTGAAACGAGCATACCATACACAAAATCCCAGTACCTTGCCTACAAACGCCAATGAAGACGAAGTTTTGCAGCCTCAGAATGCTCTTGTTACCTCAAGTCCCGCAGAGAATGATAATCTTGAAGCTCATACTTCATTCGTTCCTGAAGAAAGTCAGTTAAAAGCAACATCTTCAGAAAGAAACCTACCCAACAATCAAGGTCCATTAATGAACTGGAAGCAAAGTCAATTACCGACACCGAACAGATGCGAGCTGGCCAGTACCTTTCACACTAATAGTGGAGACTCGTTCAGAGAAGAAAGAACTCAAATTTTGCGACCACCAAAGATCTTTATCACAGCAGATTTATCAGGGGATAGACATATTCGGTCCTGTCCGACAAACTCTACTCAGGAAATGCAGATGAACCTCCCACTATCCCAAACTTGTACTAATGAAGAACCCTCAATTAACGAGAAAGGGTCCGAATGGCATCCAAGTGATCTGGCATTTTGCCTGAACTGTGTTCGGCAAGGTCATCTCAATTTTCGACAACAGATGGTTAGTTCAGAAATAAATAACGAAAAGGAAATATGCATCCAGAGAAGATTCCTTCCCGTCGTGCCTCCTCAAGCCACTTTTATCGACCCACAGGGTTTTTCGTCTGATGAAGGACCCTCAATTAATGATAAACAGTCTGAATGGCATCCAAATAACCAAGCCTTTTGCCTGAATTGTGTTCAGCAAAACCATTCAAAGTTTCGTCAGCAGATGGCTAGTACTTCACAAATTAATAACGAAGATGAAAGATACGTCCAGAGAAGATTCCTTCCTTCTGTGCTTCCTCCGGCCACTTTAGTCAACCCACATCCATACAACAATACAAATATGGAGTCCCAGCTGCCGGGTTTTTCGTCTGCACAATTTATTCCGGGAATGGAAGATCCACCAATTGATGAATCAAATTTTACGGCTGCCGAGAGGTTTTTAGACGAACTAGCCTGGGATTTCAGACGGTTACGGCAAAATCGAGCTATATCGCGGTACTACCGAAACACTGTAGGCCAAAGAAAAATGAATTGCACCTACAAAGAAAATTTTGTTGTGCACAATAGGTCAGGTAAATGGAATCCCAATTGGAAATATCAAGGGTAGTCAATTTTTTTTTTTTTAAATGTATATAAAAAAGTACTTACCTTTGAAGAATTCAATTATTGTATATTTTATAATAATAATAATAATAATTCGTTTATTTAGCTATTGAAAGCTATACAGTTTCACTTACATCTTACGTCTAACAAAAGTATAGATACAAAAACAAAATCCTTGATGAATAATAATAAGAACATTTCTTGTTGACAATGTTGACAAAGTGTTGTATAAACAGATATATAAAATAGAGAAATATAAATAAACTTGTAAGTAATAGATAAAAGTGAAAGAGTAAAGATGGTAAAAATAATTTAAAAAAAAAACAGTACAAAAACTAGTCAAATAGTAACAATTTACAGACCAAAATTAACGTGTAATTTTAAATATAATACAGTATGTCTTCAAAAAAGTCTTTTAAATGATAAGAAGGCTTTACAACAAGTTTACTTTTTACTTCCTTCCTGAAATGAGTATACGAATTAATATCTTTAACATCATTGGGTAGGTGATTATACATATAACCATTGTAAATAATAGAGTCTTTGACCAGGGAGGAACTCGGAAATGGCATAGTAAGATTATTGTTTTGACGAGTAATATAACAGGGAGAATTATCACATATTACTTTTATGCGTATGAATTAAACGTTCCGTTTCCAGAATGAGAATGGAAATAACTGTAAAATTTCCATGTGCCAAAAAAAAAATGGTTTGCACGAATAACGAATTCTTGCTAGCAGCACGCTTTTGAATTACAAGAATCCTTTTATCGAATAATTACTGCTTACACCCCAGAACGAAATATCGTATCTCAAATGTGATTCAATTAGTGCAAAGTATGCAGTTTTCACAGTCATGAAGCCCAATTCATTTGAAATTACTCTGATTGCGTAACAACCAGATGCTAGCTTATTACTGAGGTTAATAACATGATCTTTAAGTTGCAGTCAATATTTAAACCAAGAAATTTTGAGCATGACTTATTTTCAAGTATATGGTTACCGAGTGCGATATCTATTAGATACAACGGAAGGTCATTATATTTGTTTTGTTGACATTAAGCAAGTTAGAGTTAAACCAATCTTTGACCTTCTTTACATCGGGACACATTTGCTACGCATGGTGAAAAATTCTGCTTTAGTGAGGTTACCTATATAGAAGTACGTGATATAATTATTTCTTTAAAAAATAAACACAGTCGGGATATCTATGGGTTCAATGTTGAGATCATAAAATCTATTAAAAATTTAATAATAATACCCCTGACTAAGTTAATAAATTTATGCATTAAAGAAGGCAAGTTCCCCTCCATCTTAAAGCAGGCATTAGTCATACCCATTTTTAAGAAAGGTGATACTAAGGAAGTGTCAAATTATAGACCAATCTCCTTATTGCCAATAATATCAAAAATACTAGAAAAATGTGTTGCAAACAGAGTGGCACACTATTTTGAGAGTAACAACTTATTCACAAGTAGCCAGTTCGGATTTCGAAAAAACCGCAACACTGTTTCGGGAATATTAGAACTATCTACAAAAATATTGGAAGGCTTTGAAAACCTCGATTACACATCAATAACTTTCTGTGATTTAAGTAAAGCATTTGATTGTGTCTCACATGAACTTCTTATAAAAAAACTGAAATACTATAATTTTGGGGATTGTAGCATTCAGTTATTGAAATCTTACCTTGATGATAGGTATCAGAGGGTTAGGGTAGGTAATGCGCTATCTGGAAAGAGGCAGCTTACTGTGGGAGTCCCGCAGGGGTCTGTATTAGGACCTCTGCTATTTTTAATATTTATCAACGACCTCCTTCTTTGTGAAAACATGGAGAATTATATCCTATTTGCAGATGACACAACAATATGTTCAACAGCTAATAACCTCAATGACGTAGCAAGGTCATGTGAGGCACAATCAAAAGCAAAAAAATGGTTTAACTCTAATGAGCTATTTCTGAACAAATCGAAAACTCAGAACATGATATTTACTTTGAGAGATGTTGTAATTGCTGTTGTCCCGCAGAATAGTGTGAAATTTTTAGGCATTCATCTTGACCCAAAACTAAAATGGGAAGAGCATATGAATTACCTCTCGAAAAAAATAAGTAGCAACATATTTATTTTACGCAATCTAGCAAACTGTGTCTCAACTTACACACTAAGAACTGCTTACTTTGCACTCTGTCATTCGAATATTTCATATGCTGTTCTCGCTTGGGGACACACCTGCAAAGAAAAGCAATAAGGATTCTGGATGCTCTCAAGTATGGAGATGACTACAAGAACTCATTCATAAATCATGAAATTTTAACTTTTCCTTCTATATGTATTTTAGAAAACTTATTATACGTTAAAAGAAACTTAGTCTTATATGATACATATGATTCTGTAAATAATCATTGCATGAGAAATAAATCTAATCTAATTGTTAAGTATTGCCGTTTGAAGAGGTGCCAAAATGGGCCAAACTACTGGGCCATAAATTTTTTTAATAAATTGCCACAAAAAATTAAAGACTTGCCTTTACAGCATTTTAAGCAGAGGATCAAAAAATTTTTAATCTCCAAAGCCTTTTATAATTTCACTGAAATTCTAGACTGTGATATTTCTGATCTGTCTTAGATTTTAATTACTTTATTTGTAATATTTTAATTTCAATTAATTTGTAACTTTTTATTTTAAAGTTCCACTTTAATGTTTGTGATATTCATTATTATGTATTACAATGACGATTTCTCCATGTGACCTGTGTAAGTGCCAAAAGGCATGAAAGCATCAATAAAGTACTTACTTACTTACCAAAGGGTATTCTCATCTTTACTATGCTACAATATTGTGGTGGCATCAGCAAATAAGGTAAACTTTCCATTAATTTCAATTTAAGTCAGGTCGTTAACATATAATAAAAAAATAAAATTGGGCCAAGAACAGAACCTTGAGGTACACCATGAGTTATATTTAATTTGTTGGAGTATGAGGAATTTTTAACTACTGGCTGCGGTTTGACAAATAAGACCGAAATCAGTTTAAAGTAGCGTCTCTGAAACCATTGATTTCAGTGTAGACCATCTTTAGAAAGGCAAAGATAGCATCGTTAGCATTTTTATTTTTTTGGAACCCAAATTGCTAATTACTTAATATCCTGCATGAAAACAAAAATTCAACAACTCTTTTTTTACTAGCTTTTCAATAATTTTTGCCAATGTGGGTATTAACGATATGGGACGAAAATTAGATGGATCTTCTAAATCCCCACCTTTGTAAAGGGAAATCACAATAGAGGTTTTTAAGAGAGATGGAAATATTCCAGATACAAATGATTCGTTAATTATCGAAACTAATACATGAAGAGCAGCGTCTGGTAGATTTTGCAGTGTTTTTACAGAGATTTCATCCAAACCAGAAGATTTTTTATTTTTTATTTCCTTAATAGTTTCTTTTAATTCAATTATATTTGTATTGTGCAAATATAAAGTATTACAGATATGCATTTCATTCATGTAACTCAGTGGATCATTTGGAGGAATTAGGTTTTCTGTTAGGGGCCATCCATTAATTACGTCACACTTTGAGGGGGAGGGAGGGGGTCCATAAAATGTGACAGAGTGTGACAAGAGGGGAGGAGGGGGTCAAACATTATTTACATCTACGCATACCATTATTTTAAGTGAGTGGAATTCAAAAAAGAGAAAACATCAGAAAATTCTACCTCAAAATTTAAAATGTGAGACGTCACAAAGGGGAGGAGGGGTTGACTCGAATGTGACAACCTGCAACATAGGGGGAGGGAGGGGTAGAAAATCCATGAAATTTGCATTAATGGAGGCCCCTTAGAGTACCTACAATCGAGCAGTAATCATTGTTTAATGCGTTGGGATTTAAGGGGGATGTAACTCCCATTTGACGTTTACCCCTAAGCTCATTTACGATTGCCCAAGTCTCCCTTGGCTTATTTCCGCCTGTTCAATTTTGAATTTATATTACTTTGCCTTTTTTATGACTTTTCTATAAATATTTTGATATTGTATTATGTTGTATGTATTTTCCTATGAATAAAGTCGCTTTATTATTACTGTTATTATTATTATTATCATTAAATAAAAAAATATGAAGGAACCATTTCTAGTGTGTTCAGAATTTCTGTAAATTTTTCCTTCTTCATTTTCCACATTTTTCTGCGCGCCAGTATTTAAATTCTGGACATTGTTCAATTCTCTCGTAGTTCGACAACTGATAGTGGAGTCAATTAAGCCTCATATCTCGGAATTCAAGATTCCTTCTGTAATGTTTTTTCAAAACATGTTAAGAAACACCCAATATCGGCTTTTTTGGTTGGAGGTGCTTTCCCACCCCTTCGGCAACTTTTGTTTGAAACGTTTTTTCGTAAAGTGCTTATAACTCGAGATATTCGAAGTTTCAGGTTAAAAATATCACCCGGGTGATTTCTTTAAACTGAAACTTTTAAATATCTCGAGTAATAAGCACTCTGTGAAAATATGTTGAAAACAAAGGTTGTAGAATTGGATGGGGGCAGTTCGGCGGTATATGTCACTTTGACTTTGGGTAGAAGAGTTAAGATCATTCAAATTCTGTTTCTTAAATGGGAACCCCTATATTTCATTGCAAATTCAGATTGTCTGACTAAAAATAGACCACATTTGTTCGAAACATTTTTTCTGAAATTGGCTTTTTTTTTTAGTCGTCTGGCGACAAAAAAATCAAAACTTTAGAGACTTAGAGAATTCAATTCTCTACAAAAGAAATCTTCTGTGAGACCTATGGTTCTCAAGATATCGCGGTTTATGCCCCCTTTTTCAAGATGGGGGCCAAATGGGGGGGATTTTAACCCCGAAAATCGAGTTTTATACTCACAATTATATTTTTTGGTAGAAATTGCATGTAAAAGATTTTGCTTGTATTTAATATAAGATCATTGTTTAATTTGTAATTTAAAATTTCGTTTCATGCATCATTACTTTTTTTACAAGATCTTCTATATTAGAGCACGATGTTACTTGACATGTCACATATCTCGGTTAAGAAAATAATGAAAAATAATGGACCTAAAATAAAGCCCTGTGGTACCCCCAGTTCATTTTTCATGGTGACTAGACGTTTTATCATCCAATATCACTGTTTGTGTTCTGTCTTGTAAATATGACACAGTCCATTCATGTGCGACTCCTCGAACACCAGTTTTATATAGCTTTTGGGTTAATATATTACGGTCAATAGTATCAAAAGCACGGCTAAATTGAAATTCATAGAAATGACCCAAAACTTTACTAAGATCATTTAGTGCTGCTTGGATAAACTCAAGGCATTGTCGGATGGCTATATTCGTGGACTTTTTTCCTAAATCTATTTTGATTTTTGTTAAGCCAGTTGTGGGTTTCTAAGAAGTTTGTTAGTCTTACACTATAAGATGCCTCAAAAAGTTTTGCTATTTAATTTTGGACACAAATTGATCGATAATTAATAATGTCAGTTTTTAGACCTTTGTTTTTATAAGCTGGAATACATTTTGACTCCTTTAACGATTCAGGGAATTTTCCAGAAATAAAAGATTGATTTATTAAGTATGAGAGTGGTTGAGCAATTCGGTTACTTACAAATCTAACGACATTGCTGTGAAGTTCATCAATACCTGCAGCAGCATTTCATGTTGTTTTGTTTAACAGATTTTCAACTTCAGTAGCAGTTGTTGGATTTAGGTATAGACTTACAGGTGAATTATATTTATTTGTTCTATTTAAATTTGGTTTAGGGCAATTCTGAGAAAGGCTTATAAAATATTCATTGAACAAGTGAAAAAACTACATTTTGATATGCTTTTTATTCAATTTGTTGGGAGGATTCGCATTTTCAGCAGAGGGTCGCAAGATGACTCAGTGCTTTGACATGTTTTATTTTTCTTTTTCTTTTTTTTGCATTGACTAAAGTAAAAGCTAACTACATTTTGAAACACGGAAAGGACATCGGTTCTATTTTTATTTAGTAAATGAAAATAAGGAAATGAATGATTATATTTTAAACATAACATTACATAATTTTTTTTCACCTATATCGCACGGAAAATGTATCAATTTGTAATATTTTTTAAAATAATTCTATGGAATACATTTTCGTAAATAACTAAGTAGTTTAAATTTTTCGAAAAAACTCAATTTCAGATTGTTTGTCCAAAAAGGTCCGTGTGTTATACTGCGGATATACAGATGATCGACGGAATACTTAATTTTCTGTTTTTATTAGGAAACCGTTCGGTATTTGTAGAATTTATCAAAAAAATCAAGTTTTCCTGGATTTGTAGATTCGCTTTTGTTTTATCAAATTTCTTACAAATGTCACCTAATAGACCTAATCGAGCCCTACAATTGCCATTTTTGCAAATCAAAATCGGACCCTCGCCTCGGTTCGGAAGTTGTTAATTTCTTTGAAAAATCATACTCGGCCCTGGAAAATATACTTGCGGTCAACGGATTCGGGCCGCCAGCAATAGGCTTCATTTGTGACCATGTACCTTTGATCCCACCAAGTCTCATCGACATCGATCAATATTCTGGACAGTTATCGTGCTTCCTAGCCCGAGAAAACCAGTTTTTTGCAAAAAAATTCAATTTTCAGTTGTTTTTGGACATAGTCCCTGGTATACTTATTTGTAAAGCTTTGCCAGCGACACCATTTCGTTTTTGAAATATCTCGATCCGACTACCCGTTGCCGAGCTATTCAATTTTTCCCGAAAAACTCGAAACGTCTATATCGGGTACTTCCGGTTTCTAAACGGAGCCGAGCTTCCGGCGTTAAGGTTTTCTAGAGACCCCCTATTAACCACCCAAGTCTCATCGAAATCCGAAAACGGTAGGGGGGCTGGGCGTGACAGACAGACCGACGGACAGAATTTTCAAAATTCGCTCTCGAGTTGATAGATACGACTTTCATATCGATCCGACGTTTTTTTCAGGTTTCGATGGTCCACCGGAAAAATGCCAAACGTATACTACATTTTTTTTCAAAATGTAGTAACAAGTGAAAAAAACTACATTTTGATATGCTTTTTGTTCAATTTGTTGGGATGATTCATTACATTTTCAGCAGAGGGTCGCAAGATTACTCAGTGCTTTGACATGTTTTGTTTTTCTTTTTTTTTGCATTGACTAAAGTAAAAGCTAACTACATTTTGAAACACGGAAAGGGCATCGGTTCTATTTTTATTTAGTAAACGAAAATAAGGAAATGATTGATGATATTTTAAATATAACATTCTCACTTATCAATTTGTAATATTTTTTTAAATAATTCTATGGAATGCATTTTCGTAAATAAGTCGTTTACTTTAAGTTTTTCGAAAAAACTCTATTTCAGATTTTTTGTCCAAAAAGGTCCATGCCTTATACTGGTTATAGAGATCGATCGACGGACTAGTTAATTTTCGATTTTTATTAGGAAACTCTTTGGAATTTGTAGAATTTAATCAATCAAGTTTTTCAGGATTTGTAGATTCGCTTTTGTTTTGTCAAATTTCTCACAAACGTCAACTAATAGACCTAATCGAGCCCTACAATTACCATTTTTGAAAATCAAAATCGGACCTTCGGTTCGGGAGTTATTAATTTCTTTGAAAAATCATACGTGGCCCTGGAAAACATACTTGCGGTCAACGGATTCGGGCCGCCAGCAATAGACTTGATTTGTGGCCGGGTACTTTTGAACCCACCAAGTCTCATCGAAATCGATCAATATTCTGGACAGTTATCGTGCTTCCTAGCCCGATTTCGAGAAAACCAGTTTTTTGCAAAAAAAATCAATTTTCATTTGTTTTTCGACATAGCCTCTGGTATACTTATTTGTAGAGCTTTTCCAGCGGCACCATTTCTTTTTTGAAACGTCTCGATCCGACTACCCGTTATCGAGTTATTCAATTTCTCCCGAAAAATTCGAAACGTCTATATCGGGTACTTCCGGTTTCCGAACGGAGCCGAGCTTACGGCGTTAAGGTTTTCTAAAGACCTCCTATTAACCACCCAAGTTTCATCGCAATCCGAAAACGGATTAGGGGGGTTGAGCGTGACAGACAGACAGACAGACATACTGACCGACGGACGGAATTTTCTAAATTCGCTCTCGAATCGATAGATACGACTTTCACATCGATCCGACGTTTTTTCCGGGTTTTGACGGTCCACCGGAAAAATGCTAAACCTATACTACATTTTTTTTCAACATGTAGTAACAAGTTACATTTTTTCTCCGAATTATTTATTGAGTTTCCATCACTATCAAATACAGTTATAGTGTGATTTGTGTCAGCATTTCTTTGTTCATTTATGATTTTCCAACTTTCACTTGACATACTCTCATAACACTCATAACTCCGCTTCATGTACATATTAAAGGCTGAAATTTGCACACGTTGGTGTTTTAGTAGACCTCAACCTACGCTCAAAATTTCAATCGAAAATACCTTGTACTTTTTGCAAACTGTTGCACGAAAGCCCTGATATTTAAGCAACGGGTTTGTATCCTTGAGATTTACTCTACCACATATTTTTTTTTATTGTTTTGCCAAAAATCGGTTGGAAGTGTGTGAAAAACGCGATCAAAAACTGGTAATTTCAAATATCAGGCCAACCGCCACAGGGCTTTCGCGGCGTTGTACAAAAAAGTGCCTTTTTTGCAAAAAGCAACGTTTTGCAAAAACTGCATGGTATTTTCGATTGAAATTTTGAGCGTAGGTTAAGGACTACTAAGATTCCAACGTGTGCAAATTTCAGCCTTTAATATATATTTGAAGCAGACATGAATTTTTGAAAAAATTTGCAAATTTAGTGCTTTTCTGCAATTTGTGAGGTAACCACTGGGCCAATTGAGTTCCACTGGGGCTCATTTTGTTCGTTTTGTTATTGCGCACATTTTCTACCAGAACACCTTTTTTGGTATAAATTAAACTTTTTCTTTAAACCGCGAAAAACCGGTTTTCGCGACCTTTCGCATTTTTTTTAGCAAATTCCGCAGTTAGTCTGAGATTGGGGTCTCTGATGAGCTAGCTCACCTACACTAAACCATGAAAAAAATATATTAAAGTATATTTTAACTACTTTAAAAAGGTTTATTGATATTTTATTTCGTGCGTATTTTCTAAGCAAAACATCAAAACCATAATTTCACCCTGATAATAGTATATTATTATATAGGCGATTATGATAGCTATTATTCACGAAAATGGTGTTTGAAAGCACGAGCCATAGGCGAGTGGCGCAAATCATATGAGTGAATAATAGTCATAATCGCAAATGTAATACTATTCTTTTTTACACATATTAAACAAATATATTAGACTGAAATTTGATAAAATTAATCCGTAGTAAGAAGTGCATATGTTGTAAACAAACAATACACTTGGTTGTCAATGTCAGTTGCAACAAGAGTTGACGCAGTGGATTTGAAATGTCATTGGATCAGCGAAACAGTGATTTTTGTATTTGTTATTGGCCGGATGCAGTGAATTATGAACTGATAATTCACTATAGTGAATTATAGGTATGAATTTTCCCAAAAAAATGGTAATAATTAGCCCGTATAATCCAAAATAAATTTCCGAAATCTATTGTGGATTATCCTGTTCGTTAGAACCATAAATAATTATGGCATATTCATATTCATTCATATTTATTTAATGTTAAAGTATAAAAATACATACACAAGTCAACAGCATTTACACCAACAGTTAAATTTAACTACATACAATAAATCATTTAATACACCTATATATTATTACATTCTCCCTAATCTGACTATATTATTTTTTTTGTTAGTAATAAATTTTCTTTGCTTACCTTTATTGTTATGCTCAGATAAGGGTGTAATAGTTTTTTTTTTAACGATGAATTTTAGCTCTTATTTGGTAATTTGTGTGACTCTCATCTCAGGGTTCTTGGTGGATTACTATTATTCAAATATTTTTTTATTTTTGATTTAAATTTTAAGTTGCTTGATATTTTTGAAAGTTAAATAACTCTTTTTTATATTTAAATGTTTATTATAAGTATTAAATTCAACATCATTAATATTGTTTCAGTATTTCTTATTTAAAAATTCCTAATACCCTAACTAGCTAACTTAGCCTATTTTATCATATGTCAAATTGTCATAAAATGTTTATTACAACTGTCAATTATTATCAATAAACTTACTTCACTTCTTTTTCTTAGTTCTTACACTTTTTAGTCATTCAGTTTATACTATTCTTTACTTCATTACCTCTATTCCTCCTATTCTTATATTTCTTTTTTTATTTCATTATTTCGTTTCTGATTTTCCTATTTTGTTCCCATTTTTTACCATCAATATAATGTTGTCTTCATCTCGTTCTGTTTCCCTATTTTCTAACTTCTCTTTCTTTATTTTTGTATATACTTATTATTACTAGTTTGTATTCTCTTCAGATTACCTTTTCCTTCTGTTTCTATAGATTCACTCCACAGTATTATTATTTCTCCTTTATTCTAATTTATTTTGACTTGCTAAAACTATGTTTATTCTGTCCAAATCATTATTTTCGTTTCTTCGCGTTTACATTTATTATGTCTGCTCTTTACTTGCTTATTTCTTCTTCACCTTAGTTTAGTTCTACTTAAATAATCTTTAATTCCATATATTTATTTTATCATTGTTTCTATCCTTGTTTTTCTTATTCTTATCTTCTCTTCTTTTACTTTCATTAACTTTTTTTATATATACTTTTGCTTTTCTATTATCGAAAAAATTCTTTTTTTCTCCTCTCGTTGTAACTATTGATCCCTTCTCTCTTTTTACTTTGATTAACCTTTTTTTATATATACTTTTGCTTTTCTATTCCCATCGAAAAAATTCTCTTCTTCTCCTCTCGTAACTATTGATCTCGTCTATTTGTTTTTTCCCGCTTGCTTCTCTTTAATAATTTGTTGTCATTCTTATTGATGTTGGCAAGCATTCTATACTGTCAGTCTCTGACATTTGTTAGGAAATTAATTCTGTCACAATCACTGTCATGACCTTATATCAATTAAAATTTTGGTTTGTATCACTTTTTTAATTAATTTTGCACCAATAGCTTCTTTTATTTATTTGTTTAAGCCTTATATTTAATCTACTTTTAACAATTCTTAAACTCTACTTGAATTTTAATGATGTTTTTGACTTAATCTGTTTCAAATTTTGATTTCTTAGCAGTAAATGCAAACTCTTATAATAATTATTTAATTCCACTTCAAAGTCTGAGAGTTGATATCTTTGAGCTACTACAATTATTACTTTTTACTTTTCGTCTTATGTTTTATAATTTCAGTTTTATGCTAATTATTATCTCAAATATAAAAATACATGTCATTTCCCCCTTAGATAACTTGCTTTAAAACTATTTATTTTTTTAAACAATGTTTATCGGTATCTGAATTGTATTTTTATTTTATATCATTCTCGTTTACAGTTATTCAAGGTAAGGATAAATCAAATTTATGTGAAACTTCCCCCTTGTTTTTCCTGATTGTTTGTTATTGTTTGTTAAGTATTATTGCCCAGAATTTTTTTTTCATAAGGTCCTTCAGAACGTAATTGCAACTTTGTACAAATTTCGTATTTCCTACTTGGTGCCCTTCATTTTTTTATTATTACTTTACTAAATCCCCTATTTTAAATATTGTCTTCTTTCTCTTTTTTTTTATATCCCATTTCCATTTTACTCTCTTCTTTAATACTATTAATGGAACTTGTTCCTCCTCTATAATAGAATACCACGTTTGTGAATCTTTTTTTAACATATTTCTTATGAAATATTTAACAATGTTCCCCTCTGGTAATTCATTAATTTTTTCTAGAAGATTTTTGATGAAAACCTTTGAATGAACGTTTCTTTCCCCAGTAAATACTAGTTCCTGTTCAAACAACATACATGACTTGTCATACACCCTTTCAATTGTATGCACAGATGAATTAGACTTTTCTATCTTTTCCCTTGTTTGTTTTGTTTCAAGATCTAATTTCTCATTTAACACATCAATGCTTTTCATGAATATTTTATCTACCGTTTCTATTTTTGTTTTTACCTCTTGATTTGCTTTCTCTAGTATTTCTTTTTCAAGATTTTGTGTATATGACTCTATCTGATCTATTCTCACATTTGTTTTTTCTATTTCGGTATATAATTGAGTGCTTGTCTCTTCTATTTTGTTGTATAATGTTGTATTCAATTCTATGATCCTTTCTTGTAGTGTAGTGTTAGAGTTTACTAATTGTGTTTGTAGTGAATTAATTTTATGTTCAAGTGTCGTGACTGTTTTTTCTATATTTTGTGTGAATTCATCTAATTTGTGATTCTGAGATTCTAATTTCTTTGTGATCTGTTGATTTTGAGATTCTAATTTCTGTGTAATATCTTGATTTTGAGATTCTAATTTTTGTGTAATCTCATGATTTTGAAATTCTAATTTGTGTGTAATATTTTGATTCATTTGTATTAATTGCTCCATTAATCTTTGCATGTCTGTTGTTGTTACATCCCCTTTTGCCTGTTCTGAATCAACAGTACTAGTACCTGCTTCACCTTCTTGATTCATCTTTACCTTTTTAGCTGACCTTAATCTCATGAAATTGTTTTAACCAGATAAACTAACTGTACACTTGAAACAATAAGTATTAACTGAAATTAAAAGATAGAATGGCTCCACATTATTGTGCCAAGATTTTACATTCTATTTTCTACTATGTTTTGAATGACAAAATGACCTCACGTTGCTGCGCCAAATATTACATTCTCCCTAATCTGACTCTATAATATTATTATTTTTTTTGTTAGTAATAAATTTTCTTTGCTTACCTTTATTGTTATGCTCAGATAAGGGTGTAATAGTTTTTTTTTTTAACGATGAATTTTAGCTCTTATTTGGTAATTTGTGTGACTCTCATCTCAGGGTTCTTGGTGGATTACTATTATTCAAATATTTTTTTTATTTTTGATTTAAATTTTAAGTTGCTTGATATTCTTGAAAGCTAAATAACTTTTTTTTTATATTTAAATGTTTATTATAAGTATTAAATTCAACATCATTAATATTGTTTCAGTACTTCTTATTTAAAAATTCCTAATACCCTAACTAGCTAACTTAGCCTATTTTATCATATGTCAAATTGTCATAAAATGTTTATTACAACTGTCAATTATTATCAATAAACTTACTTCACTTCTTTTTCTTAGTTCTTACACTTTTTAGTCATTCAGTTTATACTATTCTTTACTTCATTACCTCTATTCCTCCTATTCTTATATTTCTTTTTTTATTTCATTATTTCGTTTCTGATTTTCCTATTTTGTTCCCATTTTTTACCATCAATATAATGTTGTCTTCATCTCGTTCTGTTTCCCTATTTTCTAACTTCTCTTTCTTTATTTTTGTATATACTTATTATTACTAGTTTGTATTCTCTTCAGATTACCTTTTCCTTCTGTTTCTATAGATTCACTCCACAGTATTATTATTTCTTCTTTATTCTAACTTATTTTGACTTGCTAAAACTATGTTTATTCTGTCCAAATCATTATTTTCGTTTCTTCGCGTTTACATTTATTATGTCTATTCTTTACTTGCTTATTTCTTCTTCACCTTAGTTTATTTCTACTTAAATAATCTTTAATTCCATATATTTATTTTATCAGTTTCTATCCTTGTTTTTCATATTCTTATCTTCTCTTCTTTTACTTTGATTAACTTTTTTTATATATACTTTTGCTTTTCTATTATCATTGAAAATATTCTTTTTTCTCCTCTCGTTGTAACTATTGATCTCCTCTATTTGTTTTTCCCCACTTGCTTCTCTTTAATAATTTGTTGTCATTCTTATTGATGTTGGCAAGCATTCTATATCGTCAGTCTCTGACATTTGTTAGGAAATTAATTCTGTCACAATCACTGTCATGACCTTATATCAATTAAAATTTTGGTTTGTATCACTTTTTTAATTAATTTTGCACCAATAGCTTCTTTTATTTATTTGTTTAAGCCTTATATTTAATCTACTTTTAACAATTCTTAAACTCTACTTGAATTTTAATGATGTTTTTGACTTAATCTGTTTCAAATTTTGATTTCTTAGCAGTAAATGCAAACTCTTATAATAATTATTTAATTCCACTTCAAAGTCTGAGAGTTGATATCTTTGAGCTACTACAATTATTACTTTTTACTTTTCGTCTTATGTTTTATAATTTCAGTTTTATGCTAATTATTATCTCAAATATAAAAATACATGTCAATATATATAGTAACAATGACAAGGACAGTTGTATAGTTTAAAAATCACCATTAAAAGCTAGCTTATGGGCTACATATTTCTTAAATTATTAATTATTTCTTCTAACGAAAAGTAAGCCGTGTTTAGGAGAAACTGTTTTTATTTTATATTTGAATTTTATAGGAGGGAGGGCTTTTATATTGGATGGGACCTCATTGTAAAGTTTAATACCATAGTAGTTGGTACCTGTTTGACCTCTAGCTAATCGAGTATACTCAGTACACACTTTATTCCTGTTTCTAGTATCATGTTCATGATTATCTGCATGTGTCTGGAATTCATTTATGTGGTTGTGTACATAGAGCAAACATTGCAGAGCATACATACTCGGTACAGTTAGTATTTTTAAATTTATGTATAAATCTTTAGTTTCGTCACGGTATCCTACCCCTGCTACAACTTGGACAGCCCTTCTCTGCAGACCAAAGAGTCTACGTTTACCCGCCGCATGCCCCCAAGCGAGCATTGCATATGACAGTCTGGAGTGGCATAAGGCAAAGTATGCCGATCTTAAAACTATCTTTGAGACAGAAAAGAAAAGTTGTCTCAAAGCATAAATATTTTTTGTTAGATTATCAGAGACATAATTGATATGAGCATCCCATTTCAAAGTGGGGTCTAGATGAATGCCTAGGAATTTGGCACTGATAGGATTGTCAATAGTACTAATATCCCGTGTGGATGAAATCAGTTTTATCGTATATAAGTTGTATTTTTCTAGTTTTTTTAACATTATTGCATGTGAAACACAGTCGAAAGCTTTGCTGAGGTCACAAAACAATGCTGCTGAGTACCAACCTTTCTCAAAGCACTCCAATGTGTGATCTGTGAATTTTACAATTGCATCTGTTGTTGATAATTTTTCCCTGAAGCCATACTGGAATTTATTAAACAAGTTATGATTTTCTAAATATTCTATTTGTTTTTTAATTGCTTTTTCAAAAATTTTTGATATTGGCAAAAGTGAAATAGGCCTATAGTTATTGAGGTCGTCTCTACTACCCTTTTTAAAGACTGGTATAACACAAGCTACCTTAAGGGCATCAGGGAATATTCCAGTTTTTAAGTATTCATTTATTAATTAAGTTAGGGAAATTATTATGAAATTTTTTATTGTTTTTATGAGTGAAACATTTAATCCGTAGATACCTCTGCTATCATTATTTTTCAAGGAATCAATTATGTCCCCGACCTTAGTATAAGTAACCTCACGAAAACTAAATTGCTCCGGGGTATTATTAGATTTTATATACTGCAGTGGGTCAACATTTGTAGAGAGAAGCCTTCCTACAATGCCATCTGCAATGTTCACAAAAAAATTATTAAATTCATTAGGACTGATATCTGGTTTCACAGCTGGTATACTATTTTTGTGTTCATTTATTATGCTCCACATTGTTTTAGTAGAATTGCCTGAATTTGTTATTCTGTCATCATTTACTTTAATTTTCTCAGACTTAATAGCCTGCTTATACCTAGATCTAAAGTGGTTTCTGATTTTTCTGTTTTCAACCGTGTTGGATAGTTTACATACATCATTTAGAAAGTTTAAATGGTCTCTCATTTTTTTTATTTCTTCTGTGAACCATCTAGGTCGAGACAGATTTTTGTTTTTAAAAGTTATTATTTTTTTTCAGGGAATGATTTGTGATATGCCGCTAGAATTGTGTCCAAAAACTTTGTTAATTTTTCATTTACATGCAGATTTGCAGTGTCAATAAAAGCCCATGAGGAATTTGATATTTGTTCATGGAATTTATTTTTCCCTATTAAGGTAATAGGTCGACATATTTTTTTATAAATTTTTTCATTATTATAAGTGGTTACTTCTAATATTTGACATTTATGATCTGAGAGAAGGCACTCAGAGTTACAGGAGTTGTAGTCATCTAACGAAAAATTTATAAAGATGTTATCGATGCAATTATTTTCCCTTGTATTTTCTTTGATAGTTTGCTCTAATCCAAAAGTTTTTAAAAGATCAATTAATATTATATTTTGAGGGTCCTCTGTATTAAACTTTACATTGAAATCACCACAGATGATTATTTGAGTGTTAGTATTAACATTGTTTAGTGCTTTCTCAAGAGTATCTATAAAAATATTGAAGTCTCCTAGAGGAGATCGATATATACTCAGGATTACAGTATTACACTTTATTATTTTAGCCGCTGCTATTTCACAGTGTTTTTCTATGGATAGTTTATTTAAATTTGTGAGGGGATAAAAGTCTAAAGATTTTTTTATTAGTATTAGAGTGCCACCATGTGTAAATTTAGTTCTATAAAAATGGCTTGCCACACTAAAATCTCCAATTTTAAGATACTCGTCTTGTTCAGTTTCTCGTAACCAATGTTCGCTTACACATAAAACTTCACAGTTAGGTTCCTTGTCAGCGAGATATGTTTCGAACTCATTTGTTTTATTTCTTATGCTCTGAATATTTAAATGTAAAAGACGTAAGGGCTTCTCTTCTCTTCTTTTTTTATTTTCCGGAGGAATTGGCAGATTGGTTAGGAATTCCGTAGTTTTTTCTCCGATCTTTGTTTTATTTTTGAATTTGCGATTATGTTGTGTGTTACTTATCTCAGGTGCTGGCAAGTCTATAAAAAATCATTTTTCTGGTTGTAGTTTCTTTGTTTGTTAAAGTCGAAACGTTTGACTGCTGTTCCATTAGGCCAGAAGTTTGGTTGATACATTTCATCTTTTTTATCAAAAGGAGCTATTACTAAAAATACTTTGTTTTGATTTGCTCTTGTTGGTAGTTCTTTAGCTTCCACCTTAATATTTTTAAAAGATGGTTTTTTAGATATATAATCATCAGTAATATTGTTTTCAGTCACGTGTCTTGGAATTCGGTAGACATAGAGCCATAATTTTTTTTCAATGCCACAGAAACCACTTTCGCCTTCAGATGAGGTTCCAGTACCATAGCAAATATTTTTGGAATGTTTTTTTACTGGCTTCTTGTTTTTGTAAGTCGCTACTTTGAATTCATCCTTTTGGTTTATCCTGTTAGCTTCATCATTTTTGGTAAAATTGTCAGTTTTTGTTTGGATTTCCTGATTCGTAATGTCATTTTTAATATTTATATAAGAACACATTGTTTTCTGTTGTTCAGATTCCAGTGTTTTTAAATTTGAAATTCCCACATTTCCTAAGCTTTTTTTGCGTCAGCTGCTGATATGTTTTTATTTGTGTTTACAGTTTTTTGTGGATTATCAGTGTCACTCTGTTTTTTGTTGACCTTCTTTAGAAGCATAAATACGTATTACCTGGTAAGTGACTATTCAGTCCATTCTAAACTTTGAGAGAACTAGCACTGAAGAGTGTATCCTTGGTGTAGGATACCGAAACACGTGTGTGTGAAAGTTTCTAAAGTTTTTTTGGTAAGTGTTTTTGTCTTTAGTTGTTTTTTTGGTTTTGTTGAACAAGATAATTTAAAATTAACAATCTGATAGTTACGCTGTACGTAATGTGCATATTTCTTTCTTTTAATTCAATGTTGTTCGTGGCATATAGCCAGCAAAGTATTTTCTTTAGATAGATATATGTTTTTGTACTTATCTATGATAAGTCTTTAGTAAGCGTTTGAAATAATTACAGTATTTTTTGCTAGTAATATATTCATTTCCACAATTCTAATTTATTTGTTTAATAGGGGTATGATTCTCTCTATATATTTAAAGCACATAAAAAGTTTCGGTGCCTTTGACTTTGCGGTAAATATCAAAAACCCTGACATTTTTTATTTGCCTTAAATATATGAAGAGAACTGCTAAATCACCAGAGTGAATAATAGCCATTAAATTAATTATATATGCAGATGATGTTACAGTTGGACTTGTGGCTGATTCAGCCGAAGAATTAAATAATTCTGCAAACAATTTAATAGCCGAATTCTCATCATGGTGTACACGTAATCAATTAATTTCAAATTTACATAAAACAACTTATATACAGTTTTATAAAAGACGACAGCCACCTATTTTAAATCTAATTATAAATCAACACATTATTACACGATCGACATACATTAAATTCTTAGGTCTAGTAGCTGACGAAAAATTTACTTGGACGAGTCATATAGAATATGTATGCAATTACACTCTGCATTTTTTGCATTACGAAATCTAAAACCTATCTTATCGAGAGGACAACTAATAAATGTATATTATGGACTCATGCATTCTCATCTCAGGTACTCAATTATTCTCTGGGGTGTAGGCACAGAAATGCAGAGTTTTTATTTTACAAAAAAAAATTATCCGTCTTATGTTTTCACTCATGCCACTAGATTCATGTCGACCTGTATTCATAGAAAATAACATCCTAACCTTACCTTAAATTTTTGCACTCGAGGCAGCTGTTTTTGTCTACCAAAACAAGAATAAATTTACGCTTAATTCAGATAAGCACACATACAATACCCGTGTAGCTAATCTTCTTCTTCTTCTTCTTCTTTTAGCGGGGCGCCTGGAGGTCGCCGCACTCAGGCCTTGTGGCCCATTGTGCTACCGCTAACAAATTAAGGAGCTCCCCCGTACAGACCGGATTCCAGCCCAAAGGCTGAAATCCTTCCCACGGGAGAACTCCTTATTTCCTCCAGCACTGGAAAGCCAGCGCCGAAGTGCTTGTGCCTCAGGTTCATCAGTCCTGGGCAAGAAGTGAGAACGTGGATGGAAGTCTCCTCCTCGTCCTCACAGAACCTGCAATCGGGGTGGTCAACCACCCCCATTGTGTGTAGGTGTTTCCTAAAAGAGCCATGTCCGGTCAGGAGGCCTGTTACGGCTCTAATTTGCTTTCTGCTTAGACGCAGAAATTGCTTTGTTCTCTCCGGCAAGGGTCCTGAGATAAGGAGCTTCGCTTGCCGGAGTCCTGGATAGGAATCCCAGAGGTCAATGAACTGGGAGCGAGTCCAGTTATCTATCAACCTCTTGGCTTGGGATCTAGGGTAACCGAGAGCCGGCTCCGGACCGAGCAGAGGTTTACGAGAGCCCCTTCTGGCCAGAGCATCGGCCCGCTCGTTACCCTCAATGTTGCTGTGTCCAGGCACCCAGAGAAGCCTGACCCAGTTTGATGAGCCAAGTTCACAGAGGGCCTGTTTACAGTTTTGGACCAGTTTTGACTTGGTCCGATTCGATGCAAGGGCCTTGAGGGCCGCTTGGCTATCGCTACATATATATATGTGTTTATTGGAGTATTTCCTTCGGATGTTCTCCTGTGCGCAGACCAAAATAGCGAAGATCTCGGTCTGGAATACCGTGACGAATTTGCCCAGGGCATAGGAAAGCTCAGCCCTGGGCCTTTCCCCAAATATACCCGCTCCGGTACTTTCCTCTAGCCTCGATCCGTCTGTGAACCAGACAATATCTGCAGGCCTGAGTATGTCCTCGAGTTGTCTCCAGTCTTCCCTTTTTGGGAAGACTACCTCGAAGGGTTGTGCGAAGGAGAAGGAAGGCATCACGTCGTCACTCCTGGCCTCCAGAAGTGAGTGGGCTCCTATCGCATCAGCTAGGGCCCTTGTGTGACCTGATTGTTCTCCTCCTTTCTTCCACTGACCTCCGCATTCCAGTCTGTAAGCCGCTTTCCGAGCCTCGGCCACAATCACTAGGTGAAGGGGCGCAAGGTCCAGAAGGACCTCCAGAGCTGCTGTGGGGGTCGTGCGTATTGCTCCTGTGACTCCTAAGCAGGCAAGTCTTTGGAGTTGTGTTAGCTTCTGTCGTATGGTTGACCTGGTTGTGGCAGGCCACCAGACAAGAGAGGCATACGTAATCATTGGTCTAACTATGACAGTATAGTACCACATAGCCACCCTGGGGTTTAGCCCCCATGTTTTGCCAAAGGTTCTTCTACATACCCATAGGGTTGTAGTGACCCTTTGTACTTGTCTCTCTATATGATCTCTCCAGGTCAGCTTAGAGTCCAGGATGACCCCTAGATACTTCACTGTCCTTGAGATCGTTAGAGTAGTGTTGTAGAGTACGGGTTCGACGAAACCGTCTAGCCTGCGTCTCCTAGTAAAGATGACCATTTGCGCCTTTGAGGGATTGACTCTAAGGCCCTGGTCATTGCACCATCTTTGTACGATCTGCAAGGCCCTTTGTAAGAGTCCGCTGACCGTATTTGGGAATTTTCCCGAGATGATGATTGCAAGGTCATCTGCGTAACCTTGCGCAAAAAGATCCTCGTTCTCGAGTTCCTGTAATAGGCCATCGAGAACGAGGTTCCATAGCAGAGGAGATAGGACGCCCCCTTGTGGGCAGCCTCTCCTTACTGAAACTTTAAATGCCGTATCCTCATTGGCAGCTGTTATTTGCCTTCCCGCCAACATGGCCCTCAACCATCTAATGATGGTGTCTTCGATGCCATGATAGGCAGCAGCGGCGCAGATTGAATCGAAGGAGGTATGGTCAAAGGCTCCTTCGATATCTAAGAAGGCTCCGGCCGCAAGTTCTTTGTGTTGCAGCGCCTTCTCGATCCTCAAAACGATCGGATGAAGGGCCGTTTCCACTGACTTACCGGCCTGGTAAGCATGTTGTGACGGATGCAGAGGTACTGAGGTCAGTGCTCCGTCTTTGACGTACCTTTCAACCAACCTCTCTAAAGTTTTGAGAAGGAAGGATGTTAGGCTGATAGCTCTGTAGGAGTTGGCAGTGTCGTACGACGTACGTCCTGCTTTAGGTATGAAAACCACCTTGACGGCCCTCCAGGGTATAGGAATATACCCCGTGGCCAGGCAGGTTCTCAACAAATGATAGACCGGACGGATGAGTGTCTCTGTCCCCTCTTGCAGAAGTGCCGGAAACACTCCATCCGGTCCTGGGCTTTTGAACGGCTCAAACGTGGAAATAGCCCACCTGACCCTTTCCACTGTTACCACCCTCGAGGCTGTCCTCCAATCCGCTGCCGTGACCGCAGTGCGGGGGGGCCGAGGGGGTGGTGCTTCCTCCGTCTCCACTACGGATTCGGGGAAATGAGTTGCTAATAGATGCTTGAGGCGCTCCTCATTGGTAGACGTTAGTCTACCGGAAGGAAGCCTCAAGTCCTCCAGCTGTGAAAGCTGTGAAGGTTTATCTTTCTTAAGGGGCTTTGCAAAGCCTAGCGGCTTCTGGAAGATCTTCAATGCTTTCGCAGAATTTCCTCCAGGCTGCCCTCTTATTGCTACGAATGTGGCTTTTGTAGAGGCGTTGGGATCGTTTGTAGTCGTCCCAGTCCTCCGGGAGTTGAGTGCGCATAGCCCTGTTAAGGAGCCTGTGTGTCTCCTTGCGTAGGTTCAAAAGTTCCCTGTTCCACCAGGGAACTTTATTCTTTCCCTTGCTTCTTTTTAGAGGACAGCTGCTCTCGTATGAGGCAGTGATCGCTCCATTGAGAGTTTGGCAGTGGATTCTATCTCCTCTGTGTTTCTGGGTATAATAACCCTGTTTATTTTGTCCGAGAGGGCTCGTCTATAGGCGTCCCAGTCGGTATCTCTGGGGTTCCTGTACCAGCTCTCCTCTGAGGAGGAAGCGCAGTCCAGTTTGAACCTGATGTGTCGGTGATCCGACAATGAGGGTTCCGTTGATACGTACGTGTAGCTAATCAGATTTCCTTTAATAATTATAACCTGTCACTTTTTAGAAAAAGTCCATATGTCTGTTGTGTCAACATTTTTAATGCACTTCCTGTTGAGATAAAAAACCAACAGAATTTTTCAGTTTTTAAAAATAAACTAAAAAAATACCTAATTAATAAATGTTATTATTCTATTCAAGAGGTTTTTAGTAATGTAAGCAACGAATGGATGTATTAGAAATATAGCATCATATTCTGTGCCGTCCAAGTGTTCAATGTTTTGTAGTGTATAAGTAATGTGTTTTATTAATTTTGATGTATATTATATATTCTCGTATTATTTGTTGTGAATTTTTAATAACATTTACTATTGTAACAATTTTTAAATATTATTTTATGTCATTAACGTGTGTTCAAAACTGACCTGTCACATCTATACAAATGTATAGCCAAGCGAATAAGGAATTTTATTATTATTATTATTATGCGAGTAGAATACGATACTTTGTCCACGACTATTAAATATTTAATATTTATTTAAGTCATCTTCATTTCTCCTATTTAAGAAAGATTCATATGTCATCATATATAATTTTTTCTATTTTTCGGGCAACAAGTCATGGTGATTTCTGCAGCTTCCTTTATCTCTCTGGCGGTGTCAAAGAAATCTCGTTTTCACTGTCAGTATCAATTTATTTAATTATATTACTCTTTTTGAGTACCTAATATGTAAAATTATTGAAAATGACGTTGGCGTTGAAATTGCACAAATTTTACCGTTTCAAATCGATTACAGTATTACGTCTTGACACATTGTCATGGCTTACTAATACAATAGTACAGTTTGTAGGCACATAGATAAATGGTTTCAAAAACAATGTTGGGGATTGCCGCTTGTTGCTAATATACATAGATGATGCTTTGAAAAAAACTTATTAATGTAGTTTTGAGTATTCATTAAAGTACCTCTTCGGCATGTACAATTTGAGTGCTTCCTAAAAACTTAAAGAGACAACATTTGTCTTTTGGTTGCTGCCATTTTGACATTTTAATTTTTAGTAAAAAGTCACTAATGTCATTTCTTATAACAACTGACTGTCCTCATTATTCACTGCAATCAGTGAATAATGAAATCATTATTCACTGCAGGGAATAATGGATACATAATGCTATCCATTGAGGAGACACATACATAAAGAGTACATTATTATTTAATAGTCGTGGACAAAAAAAAATATTAAATTAAAGGATATTTTATTTACTTTAAAAAAGGTATGTCGAGCTTTTTTATTTAATGAGTATTTTTTAAGTAAAAGGCAAAAACCATAATTGAGCTCACCCTTTTTTTTTGTTCTGCCCAATGTGCAGCTAGGGACTCATCGGTTTATTCAAAAGTAAGTATTTTTATAACCATTTCCAAAAAAAGATTGGAATACCCTTGCTATTGTTGAGGTGCATTTTCATCTAGTTTATCTGTACTACAATGAGACTGGTAATTTCAACAATTTTGTTCCAGAAGCGCGAGTTGATCGTGGTCGTAGCAAAAAGAAACGTCTCACTAAAGACCAATGTGAAATGAAAAACTTTTTATTGAACAAGCCTTACAAAGTCGTCAAGGAATTTGTAGAGAAGGAACTCGGTCAATTAGAAGAGGTGAGCAGATATAACCCTACTGATTTGGAAGAAAGGTTAATTCAGTACGACAAGCTATTACAGAGCAGGGAACCGTTAACCACTCATACTTTAAAGGGAAAACGTTTGTGGAATAGAATACTTAACATGTTCATCTTTGGGGTGCATAAATTGGAGGAGGGTAAGATTCATATAGAAAATTTGAAGAGTTTCCTTGACAATACTAATACCAGAACTATGAATTGTAAGCTGAGAAGACGGGAAATGTTCACATCATACTGTTATATTTTCGGTGACGATAAACACGAATGCGTGAATTATATCAAAGAAATTAAACATCTCATCGAGATGCATGAAAAGGACAGTATTAATAAACATGTGCCATAAACATGTGCCATAATAATCTTTACTTAATTCATGAATTTTTATATATATATTTTATATTTTGTTATTCGTTGAGAAGAAGACTTATTTTTTCTGTTTATGAAAATATATTGTTTTATTTAAATAAAGGGTTATTTTGCATTAAAGCAGCTCTTATATTATTTTATCTCACTTTATATGTCTAATCAAAGGAAGTTATTGTTTGAAGATTGCCGATGAGGAGTTGTATAAGTTCCTCTTTATCTGCTGAAACTAAAAGGGTATCATCTGCAAATCTCAAATTAAAATTAGTTAATAGCTACCCGCCCTGCCAATAGATCCCTGCCACTCCTTCAGCACAAGTTGCATCAGATTAGATGTTAAAGGAGATTAATGACAATCTAACGACACAGCCCTGTCTGGTGCCATTGACAACTTACATTTATTGCAGTTAGTGTTGCAGACTTTCACCAAAGCATACCTTTATAGATGATTAATTCAAAACAGCTGGTAGATGGCCACCAAATAATATTTGAAAAAGTATGGTTTATAAAAAAAGTAGTTTATTTCCACAATGTACTGATTTTCGTTAAGTGCTTCCATCAGTTGTAAACATTTAAGTTAATATTAAGGGGATCTGTGGCCATACAATAAAAAAAAAATAGTCACATTCGTATATCTGGTTCTTATCAAAGACAACATCATGATGTGTTGCATATCTAAATATCTTTATATCATTATATCGTACTGTCGTGAAACAAAAAGACTGTTAGACCATTAGTTGGTCTATATTATATATTTATTTTACATTTTTGAAAAATAAAAATGAAAATTCGAGAATGAATTTTTTTACGGTTACAGCCGATGTACAATCGCCAAGAAAATACATAATAATATGTAATTACACTTACTATTACTACTAATTGTTTCATTAAAAATAAAGGGGTGGAGCACTTCTAAAAAAAATTAAGTTCGTTTATGATTGATTTTATGTACTTACATCTTATTTAATGCAGTACCAATATTGCACCAATGTACAATCCATATAGGACCAATATAGGAACATTGGTCCTATATAGGACCAATATATGAATATTGGTCCAATATCTTGTGCTACTAACGTTATGCCATATACACATGCATAATAATATATAAAGTTACATTAAAAATTCACCATAAAATGGAATGGATGTGGGACATAAAAAAACACAAAACGACCAAAACGTGCGCCGGCCTGACTATATTTTAAGGTGGCCATTCCCTAGAAAGAGACATCCGATAGGGAAATATTTATTATTTTTGCCTATAACTTTTTTTTCTTAGTACATATATTTAAAAAAACTATAAGACTACACAAGTAGAATCATAACAAGACTATTATTTTCACTCAATAATTTCAGTAGTTTTCAAAATAGCTAGATTTAAAACTACGAAATAGGAAGATTAACATATTTTTTAAATTTAAATCTAGCTAGTTTGTAAACCGCTGAAATTATTGAGTGAAAATTCATAGTAATAGTCTTGTTATGGTTGTACTTAGGTACTCTTATAGTTTTTTTAAATATACGTACTAAGAAAAAAAAGTTATGGCCAAAAATAATAAATATTTCCCTGTCGGATGTCTCTTTCTAGGGAATGGCCACCCTTATTTTTTCGAAAACAATTTTAGCTAGACGAATGAAACAAAAAGGCTGTGTTAGACCATTAGTTGGCCTATACTATGTATTTATTTTAAATAATTTTAATGATTTGAAAAGTGAAAATACAGATTTGTTTGTTATATACACCTGCATAATAATATATGAAGTTATAGCAAAAATGTGTACAGTAAAAGAAAATGGGTACAAGACTTAAACAAATACTCTCAAATTAATTTTATTATAAAACATTGTTTAAATATAAATCATCAGTGTCTTCATAGATTACCATAGGATAAGATCATCTCCCGCACTGTACCGTTCTGTGCTCTGTAAGTTAGTACTGCTGTTGAAGTAGCTTTTTTTGTGGTTTGTGTACCTAGGAAAAAAAATTTCTATTTATCTTTTTAAATACAATTTTTATTCTTTAAATATATTGTTTAATGTTTGCTATACTAAAATAATACAATTAATGTAATATTGGTGGTTAACTGCGGAAAGCAAATGTTTCCGCGAACGGGTAATTGCGGGAAGCAGATTTTTCCGAGAGCTCTTACCACGGACATACAGGCAGCTCACCTAGTCGAAATGATCGCCGCTGTGAAAAGGGTAATGAAATTAGATGCACCACTTATGAAAAATTAAGTCCATTTATGATTGTTCACAAGTATCTACTATTATTTCAGTAGTACTTATGACTGATCATAAACGGACTTTTTAATTTTTTAATTATCGGTCATAAGCGGACTTAATTTTTTAGTGTTGCATCCAATTTGACTAATCCTTACACTGCGGAGCTCATTTTGGCCGGCCGCAGTAAGCGATCTCAAAAAAATCTGTTTCCCCCATTTACCCGTTCGCAGAGATATCTACTTCCCACAGTTAATAACTAACATAATAATAATTGCATTTTATTTCTTTATTTTTATTTTAGTATAGCAAACACTAATAACACATTAAAAAAAAAAACAACTATTTAAACAAATAAAGAGACATTTTTCTCAGGTACACAAACCACAAACAAGCTGCTTGAAGAGCAGTATTGACGTACAGAGCGCGGAACGATACAGAGCGGGAGACGATTTTATCCTGTAGTAATCAATGAAGATAATAACGATGAACTAAATACAAAGCTTTTATGATAAAATTAATTAAGAAGTATTTTTTTAGGTCTTGCACCCATTTTCTTTTAACATGAATTTTTAATGTGACTGTATATTATTATGCATGTGTATATGACATAATTGCATTAAATAAGTGGTATATAAAATCGATCATAGCCGATCTTAATTTTTTTAGAAGTGAATGCAATTCATTTCTTTATAATGAAACAATTATTAGTAGGTAGTAGTAAGTGTAATTACCCATATTATATATTTTTTGGCGATTGTACCTAAGCGTAAGAAAAATCATTCTCAATTTTTATTTTCACTTTTGAAATAATTAGTATTATTTAAGAAATCTAAAATAAATAAATAATATAGACCAAGTAATGTTCTAACACAGCCTTTGTGTTTCATCCGTCTTGCTAAAACAGTTTTCATTTCATTTTAACGTGAATTTTTAATGTAACTTAATATATTATTTGGCATGTATATATGACATAATTGTATTAAATAAGAAGTACATATATAAAACCAATCATAAACGAACTTATTTTTTTATAGAAGTGTTACACCCCTTTGTTTTTAGTGAAACTATTAGTAGCAATAGTAAGTGTAATTACCCATATTATATATTTTTTTGGCGATTGTACCTCGGCTCTGTAACCGTAAAAAAGTTCATTCTAAAATTTTTCAAATAATTAAAATTATTTAAAAAATGTAAAATTAATTTACAATGTAGACCAACTAATAGTCTAACAGAGCCTTTTTGTTTCATTCGTCTAGCTAAAACAGTTTTTGAGAAAAATAAGTTGAAAAAATAGTCGTGCCGGCGCATGTTTTGCCAATTATCTCAAGAACCAATGGAGGTCAGGGGCTGGAAGTTTCGCCTATCTTATCCTGCTATATAGACTCTTTTGACATATTGTAAATATTTTGATTTCATGTCATAAATTATTTGGTTATAATTTCTATTTTATTGTTTGCACATTATATATCACTTTTTAATCCCTTTTGTATAAATCTGAAGGTAAAAGTGGTTAATTACTTCGTGCTTTTACATTGCGTAAATGGTGTCGATGCTGTATAAAATACCTAGGGGTGAAATAGCGGTCGATGCATTATATAATGTAATAAAATACACACAAAAACACTGCAGTCGTGTATTGTTGGTTGCCCAAAACGCCAAAGGGGTTTTAGTGTATTTTTTAGTTACTTTTTTGGTGTGAATGGAACTTTCACCAAAGATTAGGCAATTAACCAGATAGGACAGCCGGCAGAAAACCTTTTATCTTTTAGCAATGACGCCATTGACCTCGACATTTAAATTGGAGTTCTCGCGCAGTTGCCACAATGCAACGATCAGACGGAGAAGGTAACATTAGAAAGGGAGGCGAATAGTGAAAAATGGACAACACTGTCCTGATAGAGTGACCGAACTCGGCTGACTGTCAGTACCCAAAGGTCACTGAAAAAACAGGTTGCTTTGTAATATATGTCACATGAAGTGTTTCTATGTTTATATAAGGTATCTATTAGATTAGGATTGAATTGTGCATCGAAAGAATAATTTTGAAACTTTTCTCTATAAAATGAGGAAAAAACAGCCACACGCAGCTGTCATCGAGGCCTATACGTGACGTAGCACTTGTCGATTCTAATGAGCTAACCTATCTTTTAGTAAGCTTGGTCAAATTCATTTAGTGCGTACCCGACAAATCCCGAAACCGTTTCCGCTGGATGTCGTGTCCCTTTAAATTAGAGTTTACAACTGTATTCGTCTATTTCGTCTTATCCGTCTGACTGTCCTATCTTGTTAATTCTCTAATCTTTGCTTTAACTCTCTTGAACGAATGTGACCGTATATTTTGCCCGCTCACGATAGCATTTAAAAACGAGACCACATTATTCAATGGTCAGACTGCCGATTCAAATGAATTTGATCGGTCCAATCGTGATCCACGCATTAGCAGAACGAATAAACACTAAAACAGTAAACCAATAATTCTCTTCTCGCCAATACTAGAGATGCGCGAAGTGACGTTCTCTCGACATATTTTTTCTGATTTCCACACTTGAGACAACCTGTGCAACAGTGGTCTTGGTGACGAATCAATGTTTGTCAGTCGCAGTGTTGCCAATGTGAGCGAAAACGCTCACATTGTGAGCATTTCATTTATTTGGGGAGCAATTGAGAGCATTTCAAGCTTAAAGTAGGTAGCGACAATTTTTAATAGGTTTACAAATAACGTTTGGCAACAATGATATTTAACTTTGAGGAATATCAGCCCCCGCCGATTTCAAGTGTAGTACGCCCCCCCGCTCTTCAAAATTCCAGCCGCGAAAAATATTCAATACTGAGGAATATCCTCCCCCCTGCTCTTTGAATTTTTTATAGAGGTGAATAGGTCATTATTATGAATTGATTGGTGGGAGTCGTACGTTGCAACCCCCCGGGCCCCGATTTTCTCTTGACGGTCCTGCGCCCTGCTTGTGCGAGGATTATTGAGAGGATTTAGAACGTATGTGGAAGCGAAACGGAGCATTTTGAATTAGATTACGGGGTAATTTAAAACATTTGTATTGGCAACACTGGTCAGTCGATAAATTAGAGATGTGTGAAATGAAATGAATGTGTCATTTAAGCAATAAAAATATTTTGGAGAACAAGAAGGAAAATAAATTATTTTTTATCATAAAATGACGATAAATAAGTCTTCTGAACAAGATGGGGACAAAGACGAAACGGAAGATGTTAAATCTGATCCTGAAGATTCGGAAAAAAACATCATAACCTCTTATATTCAAGAGGTGCAAGAGCGATTGAATTTCAAAAAAGACCTAAGAAGTGCAAACCAAAACGCCACAAATACCCGTCCAAGTGACTCCCACTTTAGTAAGTTAGATTCAAGCTTAAAGAAAAACACAGCCTTTGTTAAAAAAATTAAAAATTTTTCATCGGCGCAAGTAGATATGTACCTAAAGGATATGTCGACTTTAAATTTATCGAAATACATATCAGAAATAGCTGCTGCCATAGTAGACTCAAAATTGAAGATGACTGATGTACCAGCAGCCGTAAAGCTCTGTAGTGTTTTACATCAAACGTATGCAGAGTTCTCGCAACATTTGTTTGAAAACTGGCAGAAAACTTTAGCAATAAAAATAGGGGAAAAAATACCTAATCCCAGTAAATTAAGAGTGGACCTGAGATTTTATGCAGAGTTGCTACAAGCAGGCATCTTTGCAAATAAAAATGCCTTTTCCTTGCTGGGCTCAATATTGACAACATTAATAAACATGGATAAAGAGGACCATTTTAATATAGCTATTATTTTGAGTTTTTGTAAACACTGCGGGGATGATTATGCAGGTAACTATTTACTCTTTTTTTAAAATTTTGTTTATATGTGAAGACATTTCAGGCTTGATTCCAAGAAAAATGGGTGAACTTTCCGTTAAATATGAAATGGATATCCCAAAGAGCATGTTTTTGCCTCCAGAAAAACAACATAACGTCCGAACTCTCTTAAGAGACTACTATGTGTCCTTGAGTAAACATTTGGTGAAGGATCATCAGGAAATGCAAAATTTTGAGAAGCAGAATATGAGAATACTGCAAACCAAAGGTGAGCTAAGTCAGGAGCGGAAAGACAAGTTGGAACAGTTACAGTCGGCTTATGAGAAACTTTTAACCAATACGCAACATTTCTCTGAAATTCTTGACGAAGATATGCCTACTTTAAAGGCACTGACATTTCCAAAAAGTGAAGAGGTACTTATATTTGTCTTCTGTACCTATTGTTAACTAATTTCTTGCTGTTTTAGAGTATGATAGTTACAGGATCTGGACCAGATCTGGAGGATGGGTCTGCAAACATTGAAAATATTTGGTGTGACGTCGAAACGCAGCGTTTCTACTGCGACCTTCCCGAATTGACTGTTTTTCTTCCTACAGCATTTTTAAATAAGGGTCAAACACCCCCACCTACCGAAACAGTGACTGAGGAAGTCCTCGATTCGGAGTTGCCTGTGGAAGACTTGGACGAAGATAGTAAGTCTAGAAATGTAAATAAAAGTGTTATTTAATTGCATTTAAATTTTACACAAGTTGACCCCTTCTATGTAATCAGACATTCAAGTTTAATATTTTAGTAAGCATACGTTTTCTTCATTAGTTCAATGCTCTGCAAGAGAAAATGGAACTTTTTTATGATATAATTTTGGGTTCCAGGCAAATCCGAAGATGCCCCAGCTCCAGAAGATGAAGCAGAAGATCCGGCAGCTACCACTGCTAGTAATAAGATCGTTCTAGAGGCTTTCTTGAACAACTTGCCAAATTGCGTCAACAGAGAAATGATCGACAATGCAGCAATAGATTTTTTAGTAACCCTGAACAACAAACACAACCGTAAAAAGCTTGTCCGTGGTCTCTTTGGCGTCAACCGTACCAGGCTAGACTTACTTCCTTTTTATGCCCGCTTTGTGGCTATATTGCACCCGGCATTGCCTGAGGTGGGTAACGAGCTGTGTCAGATGTTGCGGCAGGACTTTAAGTACCACGTTCGGAAAAAGGATCAAATAAACATCGAGTCAAAAATCAAAGTTGTTAGGTTCATAGGAGAACTGGTTAAGTTTAAGCTTTATTCTAAGATTGAAGCTCTCTATTGCCTTAAGGTATTATTGCACGATTTTTCACATCACCATATTGAAATGGCGTGTAATCTGTTGGAAGTTTGCGGGAGATTTTTGTACTGCAGGTGAGTTTCTATTGAAAATGGAGATTTGATTTTTCAGCCATTAATGTCACTATTACTTCTGTCTCGGCTTAATCTCATATTCGAGCTTAAAGAAGTAAATTGCTTTTTTTTAATTTCGAGGTTAGATTTTATTTTTTTATCAATTGACCATTTTTGGACACCTAATTTTGTAACAGTCTGTAGAGCACACAAACCTCATCCAATCATAGAGGAATGCAAATGAAAACTATTAGAGATGAGTTGCTAGCAGAAGCAGTTTAAGCTTGTTATTAAAAAATAACGGCTTTTACCCATCTCTAGGAAACAAAAGAATGAGTTGTGTGCCCTCCACGCTACTAGTATGATGTCAACCGAAATTGGTCTATTGGACGTATCACGAAAAATCGTTGGAAAATACCTGTACTCAACAATTTAAGGTTGTCATAGCAAACTAATCGACAGAATAGTTTTTTAAAAATGTATTTTTTTTTATCCTGATGTAAATAAGGGCGAGGGAATATCTTAAAATATATCCTAAAATACTCCAAAACAAATAAGAAATGAAAACTTTTTCCTTTAAAAGATACATACCGACATAATGCCCTCATGCAATTTTTCTGTTTTAAAATGACTCGTAATTGCAGCCCAGATTCCCACCAAAGAACGAAAGTGTACTTGGAGCAGATGATGAGGAAGAAGTCGGTGATGGCTCTAGATTCGAGATATGTAACCCAAATCGAAAACGCCTACTATTATGTTAATCCACCGGAGGTGGTCACCATTACAAAGAAGGAGAGACCTGTTATGCACCAGTTCATAAGGAAGCTATTGTATCAGGATTTACAGAAAAATAACACGGATAAGATCATGAGGTTGATGAGGAAATTAGACTGGGCCAACCCGGAAATCTCCACTTATGCGATTAAGTGTCTGACGGGTGCTCATAACCTCAAATTCTTTAACATAAGGTGAGAAACATAAGACTCTGAAAGCGATTTTTTTTCTTGCAATAAGTAAACTTTATAGCAAAATAAGCAAAATTCAATGTTTTCCCAAGCAAAGTCTATTTGAATAAAGATTTAAAACATATGGAAGTTGGTAGCACTGACGTAACCACTGCGGCGGACTATTTATTCTGTGCTATTGCGGCGTTTTCCAGGTGGCTCGCTGGCCTATTCGTAACTTTCTCCCGTTGGGGAGCAACAGGTCCCGGGTTCAACTGCTGGCTACTGAACTTTTTTTTTAATTATTTTGTAACGGTTAATGTCCTTTTTCACAAATTCTGGTTGGATTTGACAGCAGAAATGATGTTTTCCTTCTTTTTCATATAATAATTTATTTCTTTCATGTGATTCTTTTAGGTTAGGTTAGGTGGTTGGGTTAGTTAGGTTGATTTTTATTTTGCTAAATAATTGTTAATAAATTATCAGCGCCGCAGACAGTAATAGCGTCGCAGACAAAGACATTTTTTACAGAAAATAACATAAAATATTTCAATTTCTCTGTGCGACGGTTCAATAAGTCGTGAAAAAGATCCGCCACGGCGGTTCCGTAGAGACTCCCAAAATTTCAAAAACATCTTCGTATGAACCCAACTTCTGAATGGAAATTACCTTTGCAAGTTTTAAAACGTTGGAAAATACTTTATCTTTCATGCACATATTTATGAAGTTTGTTAAGTGGCTTATAATGAAGTTTTTAATACTTTTGATGTTTTACCTTGATGTTATAAGCGCCCCGACTTTTGCGGTTTTTAACCTATCTGATAGATCTGTCTCTTGACCAGGGAATGTATCCATCGGATTTAAAATTGTCAAAAGTTATTCCGTTGTTTAAAAAAGGCGACCCAAACTTGTTTGAGAATTATAGGGGCATTAGCCTTTCTCCTATAGTATGTCAAAAGTTTTTGAGTCTGCAGTAAACTCTCAGCTAATAAGCTTCTTAATGATGCACAATAAGCTTTCTCCCAGTCAACATGGTTTTACAAAAGAAAGAAGCGTTGACACTGCTTTAAGAGACTTTGTGGACGGTATTGTAACGTCCATGGACAAAGGACAAATAACTCTGGGACTCTTTATAGATTTCTCAAGGGCTTTTGACTGTGTAGATCACTCTATATTATTGACAAAACTTGAGAAATATGGAGTTAGAGGTGTTGCTCACGATTGGCTTGCGTCATATCTTGCAAATAGAAATCAGCAGGTTGTATTGAGGATGTTATATCAGACTCGCAAGACTGTCAACATTGGAGTGCCTCAGGGATCTATATTGGGGCCCACACTTTCTATTATTTATATCAATGACATTGATATCTTGAATTGAATTATATCCATCATGTTTCACAGTTTCGTATGCCGATGATACGAACATTTTAATAAAATCTAATACTCTTGCTGATGCTTAAAACTGTGCAAAAACTATATATGCTAAAGTAATATTGTGGACTGAAAATAATAAACTATGTATTGACTAAAGTAAAACAACCTGTATTCTCTTTAAAACTTTGCAGTCTAATATTGTCTTCAACACTAATATCCTTCTATCTCCACAAGTGTGGAGTATGCCAATGAATCAAAAATGCTCGATTTGAAAATCGACTGTAGTCTTAAATGGTCTAATCACATTCATGATATGTGTGTTAAACTGTCAAAGGCCTGTTATGCTTTGGCTATAACATCCAAACAATGCAGCCTATCAATAGTAAGACAGTTGTATTTTGCTACTTTTCATTCTTGCATAAAGTACGGTATAGTGCATTGGGGTTCCTCATCTGAAGCAAATAGAGTTTTTTTTACTACAAAAAAGGGCAATACGTATAATAACCAATCTTGGATATAATACTTCCTGCAGGGAAGCCTTTAAAAGCTTAAACATTCTTACTTTGAACTCTATTTACATTTATGAGCTTGTTTTGTTTATAAAAATAGAAGCAAATTTAATGAGATTAGAACTGATCATCCATATAGCACTAGGAATAAACTCCTTTTACCAAAATAACACAGAACGGCTTTGTACCAAAACAGTCTCTGTTTCATGGGCTGTAAATTTTTTAACTGTTTGCCGGGGCATATTAAATCTGTGACAACATTTTTTAAGTTTAAAAAGGCTTTAAAATCATTTTTATTGGAGGTGAACAGCTACAGTGTTGACGAATTTTTTACAAAATGTGGGACTGCTTTTCCGTAGTTCTAGTTATAATATCTGTTTAATTGCTCACTATTCGCGTTTTTTTTTTTCTTTTGTGTGTATATGTTTTTACAATGTTATTTGTGATATTTTCTTTGTATTTCTACCGACAACGTTTCTTAACTGTATTTGTACATTTTTTGAAATTAATAAATATTATTATTATTATTATTATTGCGAAAAACCGATTTTCGTGACCTTTGAATCCTCATTTTCCTGGAGTAATAGTAGCTTTGTGACAACTCTGTAACAGTCAAAGTGGTACAATATTTTCTTTCTTTGAAATTGTTGTCACAGCTGTTTAGCTGCAACCATTTAGCTGGCGATAGAATCAAACCACAGATATTGTGCTGTATATTTCTGGTACTAGGTCTATCAAAACAAAATGGCTTTATATATTGAAATTAGGCGATATTCGACATGTTAATAGTGTTATTATTATTAATGGCTTTGCTGCATAGTTTTTTCTATGATAAACTATTTGACCATACAATTATCCTTAATAGGAATTTCTGGATACTAATATGAAAATGGATGCATATAATTTATTGGATATGTACAAATCCTGAGTTGCAGTTATTTGGTTGATAAATTATGTTGCGGCAGTGTTACAGCAGTAGAAATATTTGAAAAAAAATTGTTTGAGATCATAAAGCCAAATTGCAGCTGAATGGTAGTCATTCTAATGCATGCTTTTACAGCCAAAATTTAGGTGTGAAAACTTCCACACTGTGCTATTTGGGAGACAAGTCAAACACTTGTAACATTGCTTACGTTCTCAGGGTATTTAATAATAATAATAATAATAATGTTTATTATGCAAACAGAGATTACAATAATACAATGTTACATAAAAGGTAGGAGTTCGGCTAAGCCGTTCTTCCACACTACCCAAAATGAAGAACAAGAGAAAAAATAAAAAATACTTAAGGTAATTACATAGGAATCCATATATGTATATATATAAAACATTTAAATAGTATACCCACTTATTTATAAATCTATTAGAGATTATCATTTAATAACATAGTTTTAACACTGATGTTAAAAGAGTAGGAAGATAAATCCAACAAGTTTAATACCTTATTTAATAAATGAGGAGCCATATAAGTGAAAGAACCTTCGTATTTGCTAGTGGAATATTGAGGGATACAGAAAGAATTGACTCTTATGTTTACATTGTGAATGTTAGATCTTTTTTCCAGTGAATTATATAAGTATTGTGGTGTTTGATATTTTAAGACTTTAAAGAGAAATGTATAATAAAGATATTGTGCCCTTTTGACAACATTAAGTTCTTTAAGTTGAAATAAGTAAGGGGTTACGTGATTCCGATATGGAATGCAACAGACAAAGCGCATACACGAGTTTTGTACTTTCTGTAATTTGATTTTATTGTAATTCGTTAGAAAATGATAGTATACTGTACAACAGTAATCGGTATGAGGATAAATAAGAGATTTTATTAATTTTAATTTTGTTTGCTCATTTAATTGATATTTTAGGTGATATAATGATTTTAGCTTGAAATAAGACATACTGATGACATGATTGACATGTTGGTTAAAACTCAGATTATGATCAATAAACAAACCGAGATTTTTTGCTGATTCTACCCAGTCAATTTGTGTATTATTTATCAATAATTTCTCTTGGCAAATAACATTTCTTTGGTGTTCCTTCCCTATGCATAATGCTTTAGATTTACCAGGATTAATTTTTAGACCATTGTTCGAGCACCAAACCGTAATCGAACCATATTTATAAAATTAATAGATTCCTCCAACTGCAAAAAATGACAAGGTTTATATAATTGGACATCATCCGCATATAAGTGTATATTACAATATTGTATACAAGTGGGTAAATCAAAAGTATACACTGAGAATAAAATAGGCCCGAGAATGCTGCCTTGCGGTACCCCCCTTCTTGTAGTACCTAAGTACGATTCATTATTACATCCTAATACAACTTTGTGAGTACGATTTTTCAAATAGCTACTGAACCATTTCAGTGCAGTGGCATCAAAGCCAAAATTTCTAAATGAAATTTAGCAAATGGGGGACCAATAGATTTAGTAGATATAGGGCCATGTTGGCATAATATATTTGAAATAAATTTCCACTTTTTAGATGTTTGGCTAATCTTTTGGCCGGTCTGGTGGCGTACCAAGAAGAAGTTGGCACAAAAGTGGTCGACGGTGTCTTGGAAGATATTCGGCTAGGCATGGAGGTTAATCTTCCAAAATTCAATCAAAGAAGAGTTGCCCAAGTTAAGTATTTGGGGGAATTGTATAACTACAGGATGGTAGAAAGTGCCGATGTGTTTAAGGTGAGGATTAATTAACTTTAAAGATTACTCTTTCCAAGGGACATTATAGATTCTTTGAAACCTTAATAAATATCTTTTGATTGAATTTCCTAAGGAGAATGTCCAACGGAAACTAAATTATTTCCATATCGTGATCCTGGCTTCCACGTAATTTATCGCCGCAGGCCAGGTTCTGACAAGTGCTGAAATTTGTTGAATTAATTTGCACATTTTTACAATTGTTCTAAGTTATTTATGAATACTGGGAAAAATATGATCTTTTGTATTTTTAGGTGCTATATTCCTTAATATCATTTGGCATTTCAATGGATCCCAGCGAGCCATCTCCATTAGATCCTCCAAATCACCTTTTTAGGATAAGACTTGCGTGTGTTTTATTGGAAACTTGTGGTGAATATAGATTTTTGTTTATTTAAAACAATGACTGATAATCTATTCGGTTTTATCACAGGCACCTACTTCAGCAGTGGCAGCAGTAAAAGGAAGTTGGACTATTACTTGGCCTTTCTACAGGCCTATTATTGGAACAAAAAGGAATTATGGAAGGAGGCATTTCCTCCGATACTCGAGCACATCTTTAAGGATACCTTGGTGACGCTCAGGCCCAAGTTGAAACTATGCCAGAGCTACGAGGACGCCGTAGAAGAATTGAACAATATCCGGACGACATTGGGTGTAGGCAAGTAAAAATGTCGTTAGAATAACCAGAGAGTAATCAAAATAACCATCTAATTTTTAGAAAAATTGTTAGAGATCGACAGTAAAGTAACAGAGGAAGATGGTTTAGATACAATAGCAGAGACTGATAATGAGGAAGCAGGAGAGGATGAGACGTCGGAGGGTATCACGGGACCAATCACTGACGATACTGGCACCGACGATGAAATCGTGGATCACACGCAGGGCACTGACGATGAAGGTAAGGACTTTGATATACCCTTGATATGTTTTTTCTTAGAACTAAAGATACCTCTAGTCCACAACAAATACGAACTAGCTTCTTGATGGTTGCATACATTGAATACACAAAGACCTTTCTTTAGCCTCATGTAAGCTGACAACGTCTGTCATGAACTACTATTATGCCAACTGAAATGAATCACCGGTGTTTACCTGGAATGGATTAAGTCCTACCTATAAGCCAAACATCAGGCGTCCCTCAAGGCTCCCACGTTAGTCCAGTTCTCTTTTTCGTTTTTACTAATGATGTAATTAATGTATTTTCAACCTGTAAACTTCCTATATATGCAGACGATCTAGAATTCTATTATGTAATTAAATCTCTCGATGATTGTTCCAAAATTCAAACTGATCTAGATACCTTTTTGCTGATGCCTGAAAAATTACATGTATGTGAATAGCAACGAACAGTCCGTTTCAATAAATGCCAGAATCCTATTATCTATAATTATAATATTAATAACATTACCTTAGAATTTGCACAATTCGTGATTTTGGCATCACCTTCGATAAGAACCTCACTTTTATTGAACAGTTAACAATGTAACTCTCAAACCTCTAAGATTACTAGGGTTCATTGAAAGACATACACAGCAGATAAGGGACCGACATACTATAATGCCTTTATATTGCACACTAGTGCGCTGTATATTAGAATATAATAGTGTGATATAGTCTCCACACTATACTACTCATGTATATCGTTTAGAGACTGCAAAATAGATTTACTAAATTTTATATTTATAAAATGGGTCAGCCACACAAAGATTTTGATTCTCATGTAAGATAATAGGTTTAAAGTCACTAGAAGATCGTAGGGAACTTGCCCTTCTCCATTTTCTACATAAAATAATCAATGGTTCTATGTCCATCTCTCTTGAGTAAAATTAATTTTCATACTGCCCCCTGCAACACCCGGACTATTTTTTATCAGACCTCATAGGACTAACTATGGACAACAAAGCTTTTTGTGATAGAATGACAGCCAACTTTAACGACAATTTCGCTGAATATGATCTGTTTCCCACACAGCACATGACATCCCTAGGATATCCTCATTTGGTCCCATATATCCCAAATCAAGGACAACATTCGTCAGGATATCCTTAGGATATCCGAATAAGATATATACAACCTGAGAATATCCCAAATGGGGATATCCTAGACCTAGACAAATCCTGGCAGGATGTCCTAGTAATATCCTGCAAAGATATTAAAAGTCTAACAAAATAGCCACTGTGGGAATATCCTGGGTAAGTCCTAGAGTCGTCCTATTATAGGTATCATTATTTAGGAGATTTCAACAACAAAAATAATGAAAAGTATATATATTATTTTGAGGTTATTTATTTATAGTGTCTTTTATTGGCTTGTAAAATTTGCTTCTAAAAACGTATTTGTTTGTTATATTTGATAATCCCCTCTAGTACAAATAATTCATTAAAAATGTATATCTTATTTAAATAGCAGTTATTTATAATTTGGTTTTAATACATTTACTGTGTTTTGAATTAGCCGCCTTTTTGTGACAAGCAGAAAGTTCTAATAAATCCGCCGGTCGTCGATGTCTTTTCCACGTTCATTTTAAAGTTCTTTCGACAAATAAGATTACCTTAAATATTTCATAAATATAATGCTGCTATGTTATATCTTTGTATTTATTATATTATCTAAAAGGGGAAAATGTGATTGGTTATTGTCCACAGATGTTATTGTCAGATACGTATCCTTTATATTTTTCTGAGTGAATATAATTTTTTTATATATTTTATATTATAACTTTTCAGCACGCTATGATTTTTTAAAGTTGTGCATATCATCCTTTATAACTTCTAACCACCCTAAACTAAAAAGGCAAGAGATCATTTTTATGTAACATTTTATGCTTATACAATTTTCACTTGAAACTTTTTTTACTGTCTTTTACACATTTTGAGTAATTTTGAAAATACACATTTCTTTCCACCCCTTCTCGGGGTTGAAAAAAAATTCTTTCATTAATCGTGTTCAAATACTTCAAAGTAACATCAAAATTTCAAGTATTTACCTTAAAATTTTGATTTGTCGACCTATTTCATTGGACTATATATAATTTCTATTAGTTTGGTAGATTTGCTTTTAAAACGATATAAGTCAATTGATAGATACAAATATGTGTATGGAGTAGTACATATAAGTATCACATTTTTATTAGTCATTTTACCTCTGCCATTATATAAACTTGTATTCCTTTGTCTTCTCTTATTGGCTCAGTTTAAAAGTAATGATCTTATAAAATAATATGTATTTTTTGCTGTCTTTAGAAATATTCAATAAACCCCAAAAGAACTGGAAATGTCCTATATAAAGTCCAATCAATGTCCTCAGGTTGTTCATAGTAAAGCCCAGGCATAACCCATATAAGAGCTGATGATGTCCTGTATACACCCGCACTGATGCCCTGAGGACGTCATCAGCAAAGCCCGAACTGTTCCATTTGGATATCCTACGGACATCCTAGGGTGATAATGGGATCTTCCCAGGATATACCATATGTCCTGAAAAGTTGTCCCCAGTATGTTCTGAGGATGTCCTTGTGCTGTATGGGTTGGCACCAGCTTATATACTAATAATATTAATAATTTATTAATCCTAATCCTAATTTATGCACATATATACTTTTATACAAGTAAATGATTGTAAGCTTTTATAGCCAGATGTTTGGGATTTTGTTCATATTTTGTCAGTTTATGTATTGGTATTTCCAGTGTTGTGCTACTTCTTGTGTTATGGGAATGATAATTATTAAGTGTTGGTCCTTTGTTATAGGAGAACCAATGACAAGTGAAGCTGAACAGGAACCTGTATCAGAATCATTGGCAATACCGAGGGGACCAAAGAAAATGGAGTGTGCAGAAGATACCGACTTCTTAAGCGCTCTCGATAAAATGGTATCAGAAAATATCCAAGAACGCATGAGGGAGCCTGTCAAAGCTGGAAATGTGGATATTTCAGTACCAGTAGTAGTGAAATCAAATGTAAAGAAAACCTATGAACAATTGCAGGTCAGTAAGAATTTATATGTTAAAATCAGGAGTTGATCAATATCAATATCGCATATCGACCATTTTTGGCGAATATTGGTATATTAAGGTTGTGTACCAAATTGCTCCACAGTATTACCAATTAGACTCTGAACTTAATCCGAAACACAGATAGTAAAAGGTTTTTGAAAAGAACTGAACCACCTTTGAAAAGGTCACTGAATATTATGAAATAAAACTTCACCACGATTCGAACCATATTACCTAGTATCATTATTGTGGTCCATTAAAAATACGTTCGATTTTGTTACTGTATTCTTAACAAGTTAGATATCGATCGATTCTTGGTTAAAATATCTTTGTGAGGTGAGGTAGAGTAACATTAGTTAAACTTCGCCAGGACATTAAAATTAATAAGGCGTTAAAATTTAAAACAATGAAAATAAATCTTCATAATAATAAAGCATTGTATAGACATTTTTTAAATTGTTTTAGGAAACGACTAATGAAAGTGAACCTGGAAAAATAGGTTTTGTACTGATGGTGCGTAAAGGTAATAAGCAGCAATACAAGCAATTCGAGGCCGACATCGATTCTGAGTTGGCGCAAAACCTGAGGGATCAGGAGCAGGTTCAGAAGGAGGAAAAGGAAAAAGTTAAACGACTGACCTTGAACATAACAGAGCGATTCGAAGAGGAAGACTATCAAGAAATGATGCAGCAACAAAACAGACCTGTCACGCAAAACCTGAACAGAGAGAGGAAGAAGTACCAACATCCCAAGGGTGCTCCAGATGCAGATCTAATATTTGGGCCGAAACGAGTTCGATAACAGGAAAATGGTTTTTGAGAGGTTTAAGTTTTGAAATAGGATGATGATCGAAGTACATGACAGTTTAAGATGTTCGGGCGATGAGAATCGCCACACGGCAGACTGGAGTTTTGTAGGATTTTTTAATCATGTATTTTTTTATATTTAGACAAGTTGTTGGTTGCAATGATGTTTTCTAGAAGTTAACAAAGTCTTATTATTTAGAACTTACAAATAAATTGAAAATTAAGTATTATTGTGTCGTTTATTTATTTTCATGTTACAGTTGAGGGCATGATCCCATCAGATCTTAGCGATCCGCAGAAGCAGAATGAAAATCCTGTCAGTTTTACTCAGTGCAGGTCAAACCAAGTTAGTAGTGTTCGCAGATACAATTGTCCATTTTGTTATAGGGGTTAACAACAAAACTGATTGTGAATGTAACGTTTATGTAAAAATACCTCTCTAATGCAACGTTTGCTTTATTTTCACAAATATACTCCTAAAATAAAATCAATTGTAGTGAGATCTGGTGATCTTGCAGGCCATTCAATGCCCCCATATCAGTACATCCTGAGCCAAAAAGAGTATTGCTGAAGATACACAATTTCAATGTATGAATATTTAATTAGTCATGGTAGTTGGTTCGAACATGTCTGGTAAGCAAAACGTGACCTAGATGCAAACATTTTCTACCTAATATACAGGAAGATTTCAGTAACATTTACATTGTATAGTATTGATTGATTTAAAAATCATGCTTAGGAAATAATATTTCTTAAGCATAATATATATTTTAAAGCGGTTTATTTTCAACGACAGGCAGTAAAATTGATCAAATGACGTAAAACCTGTGACAGATCGTTTTTTGGGCATGGAGTAACTTATACTTCGAGTCCAAGGATTTATTTTCGTAATTAACTTCTACGGACCCCTTATTTTTAACCAAATTGAGAATAATTATATGCGAGATTTGGAATGATCTCAACCACTCTTAAACATGGTTTGGAGAATTAGCGTACGGTTCTCGTCATTCTATTACTTACTACTTAACAAAGGTTGGATGATAACTAATGAATTCCGACCGCTGAGACAAATTTTTAAAAATAATACTTATAACTTAACGTGATGTGATGCTCAAGGAAAGTTTCACGAGTAATGTTCCACTTTCTTACGGACTGATATATCTTGTTGCCTACATTTTTGTTTTAACTAGCATGAAAACATTTGACATAAAAACGAAGCAAAGAAAATAATAAAAAACAACAGAGAGATAGATAGATAGATAGATATTCTTTATTAGTTCTCATAAGTGACCCATATAGGTATAGAACATGTCATAATAAAAGAATGTAATAACAATTAAAACAATAAAATATTACATTTCACAGCGTATTGTAGCATAGTCATATGTAAACATGCACATATAAAAGTTACCATATACTAAGTATTACAGTAGGTTTTAATTAATTAAACATTATGAGTATAAAACTTAAAATATAATGTATATAATAAATAAAATTTAAAAGTGTACATTTTTCATGTACAATTTATATAATTACTACAGTTCTATTTATATCACAGATATTGAGTCATTAAAAAAATCCTTTAGTTTGTAGTATGCTTTATCGAGAAGAAAGATACATCAAGCCTTTTTGTGTAAAGTATCGATAACTTTTTTATTCCTTGCACGTGTGGAGCCTCAGTTTTGTGACACTTCTGAGACAGTGTAAATTTAGTGAATGCAATGCCACGTTTAAGTGAAAGAGAACGCGTAGAACTTTTGATGATGGTTGGATATGGTGATAGGCTGAGAACTCATCAGGAAGCATGTGATGTTTTCAATGTCAAGTATCCGGAAAAGCAAATTTCTAGATCCACTGTAAATAGATTGGTGGCTAGATATGATGAATCTGGCAGTGTAGGTGACTTCCCTCGATCTGGTCGCCCTAGCACAAGCAACGAAATCAAATTAAATATTCTTCTAGAAAGTGAAGAAAACCACCATCTTTCGACAAGGCAGCTGGCTTTAAATCATAACGTGAGTCAAACTTCTGTTGTACGTCTATTGAAAAAAGAAAAATACCGTCCATACAAAGTGCAATTAATCCACGAATTGAATGAGGACAATCGAGATCGGCGCTTGCAGTTTTGTGAACAGCTGATGACCTTGTACGATGAAAACCCAAATTTTTTAAAGACCCTAGTTTTTTCTGATGAAGCTACATTTTCTATAAAGGGGACTATACATCGGCAACTGTAGGTATTGGTCACACGAAAATCCTCATTGGACTCAAGAATCTCATACACAGCGACGAGGCAAAGTAAACGTGTGGATAGGTATGATTGGTGATCGTTTATTGGGACTTTTTTTTTTTGAAGAAAATCTTACGGCCGCAAGATATTTACAGTTTTTGCGAGTTGAGTTAGTGCCAACCTTAGCAGTTATGTTTCCGAACAATGAAGATGAAGATATTCCTGCTGAAAATGCCTGGTTTCAGCAAGACGGGACTCCACCTCATTTTGGGATAGCAGTGCGTCAGTTTTTAGATGACACTTTTATTGGAAGGTGGATAGATCGTCGAGGTCCGATTGAGTGGCCCCCGTGTTCACAGGATTTAACCCCCTTAGACTTTTTTCTTTGGGGGTTACTTAAAGTCAATTGTATTTTGACAGACCGGATCATAAAAGAATTGAAAGACAGAATTGGCTTGGAGATGAGACGAATTGCCCATGAGATGATTCAGAACAGCGTGCAAAGTGTCTACACCTGTCTTGGTCAATGCCAAATGGTTGGAGAGTCACAATTTGTGGAATGGAGATGATTTTTTTCTTACAATTACTTATGTAAGGTATCAATCAATAAAAATATTTTGTTCCAAAAGAATGGCTTAGGTAATATCAGTTTTTTCTTATATCACCAGAAAGCTAAAGGAATATACCACCAAAAACAGTAAACAAAAATGGCTGTTTCCTTTAAAAAAAAAATTATGATGACGTCATAACTCAAAAACCAATGACGTCATAAATTTTAGTATAGTGACAAAATGTAGCATTTACAAAACTAAAATCGACCTGATCGAGGTGTTTTTTGACAAATGACACATACCAAAGATATGAATTTGGTGCGTTTCTTTAGGTTCACACTGTATATAATATTATTCCCCTTTCATAAGGATCTTCACTGATCGAAAAAAGTTGGCCGTGCTTCTCAATTTTGTTCCCACTTTATCGTTCTTCATACATTTTGTTCCGAGACTTATTCCAAGCATTTATGTTATGATATCAAGAACAGAATCTTTTTCATTCTTAATTTTGTAATTCTCTGCTAATTATTAAAAACATTGCCTCTGTTTGTTAGTGATTTATTTGTATCGTCGGATGTTTACCTAATACAAGTTTTATTTATACAGGCAAATAATTTTCGACAAGTGCTTCAACGATCCCGCAGAAGACAGCTACTTAAAAATAGTAAGGGTAGTTAGAGTTGAGGAAATGGCAGTAAACAATGAAATATATCACAAGAAAATTGCTAACCATTTAAAACAATTTATATGCACGTTTTTTTTTTTTTTAAATAACGAATAAAAAAACATTTATTCTCTATGAAACTTTTCATAGACATCTTAGTTCTATGTTGAATTCTGATACAGAAATTACACTGGCACTTGAAAAAACAACAAATTTACGAATTCATTTGGTTTATTGGTGTATATAGATACATGGTGTCCCTTAAATAATCGGCGTCCATTTGAAAGCGTATTTGTTATTCTAAAACGAAATTAAACAAAAACTAGTATGCATTGTTCCGTAAAAGCTCCCTAACTAATATACACTGTGTATTAGACGCAAGACAACATATATGTTGGATTTTATTAAATAAACTGAACCTAGTAAAAAGAAAACTATATGAATGAGTATCGTAATAACAGGAACAGTCATGTTTTTTGTAACTCACTTTTAAAGTGACCACAAGAAATTTAATCTATACAATACAAACTTTTTTTGGCTAACCTCTGAAAACGCAACTATTATATTTTGATTTTTTATAAACCTAATTAAAGAAAAATAATGAATAGACTAATCAGTGCAGTAACAGTAAAATATTCTCATGAACATGTCTTGAAAATGACTCATTTTGACAAATAGTAATTATAAAGAATAAAATTTACACTAGTAAATGGTTGAGCTTGTTACATTTTTTTAAATATGTCTATATATCCGTGAACTAAAATAACACACTTCATAAAATTTCTTAATGTAAACCGACTTAAAATCTAAAATAAAAAAATACTAATGTAGATTTCAATGTAAACAAAAAAAAATTCATTAATTCCTATTACATTTTATATAGGCAAAAATAGACTAAGCAGTTACAAAATAATTTAAAATTATTGTTAAGTTAACTAAAGGGATAGAATTTTTATTAGAGAGTGAAGTAGTTGAATATTATAAAAATTACACACATAAACAGAAACTCTAGTCGGCATCTTGGAAATCTTCATCGTCGTTTCCATTATTATAGCTGTAATGAATATCCACAGAGTTGCCCTGTATTCTCCTAGTCAAGTCTTCAACATCTGAAAGGAAAAATAGATATTATAATACTCAGTCTAATATTGTCAAAGAACCCCACATCTTTTACTCAAAGTACATTAATTTTCTATTGAAAAACATTCACAAAACTCCATTCCAATAAAACAATGATTTTTCGATTTATTCTGTAAAAACCAAAAATACACTCATTTCACTTAATCTCATTTTACGTCATTTCAAAAAATCATCCATAAAAAATTTATATACACAGCTTTTCAACATTTGCAAAACTAGCTTCTCGACTAACAATCATTTCTACAAACTTTTTTTAAAGTCAGTTTTCATCCATTGCAGAATTCAATAATAAATTAAAATTATTTTAAGGAAATGCGAATCGTAAACCATATACAATATATTCACGGAAAAGCGATATGGGTGTAAATAACTATTTTTTTTACTATGAACACAATTTTCTGTATTCTGCTCTTGCTCGACCCAAAACCTATTTTCAGTAAGTTAGAATTTTAAAAATGTATAGAGGTGGCAGCTTAAAATTAAAATTCGCTTCAGGAAAACTGCCATTTCTGTGTTAGATATTGAATAATTTCATAGTAAAAACTTGCTCAAAAGTAAAAAATATGACATACCAAATTTGATAACTATACAAGGTGATTCATGTTTCATTTTAGGTTCCATGATGTAACGATCACGTTTTAAAAGAACATTCAGTACCATAAATTAAATAACAGCCTGTTTAAAATTCGTGTATTTACAAAATTGTTTTTATACAGTCATAAAATTTTATCTTTTAGCAGGTAGTAAGACCGTTTGATCTTTAACTCGCTGCAGACGGGGACAGGGGGTGTTTACTTCGTGTAGGTAAATTTTCGTTGGTTTGAGGCAGTCGAGTTCCGGCTACAAGCCGGTATACAAGGGAGAGGTGAATTGGACCTCCCCGATTTGATAAAGTGTATTTTAACAATGTTGTTATTTGCGAGTGAAGATAGTGAATTTAACCGCCCTCAGTAATTAAAAGTGTATTATGAGCTGTCGCTTAGAATGGACGCAAGAATTGTTTGCGAATTTAAGTTCTTGAATCGAGCCATGGCCTTATGGTATATTGTTAGAAGAATTTAAAGTCTTTTTATGGTTATGATTACGTGTTTGAGTATTGCAGCTAAGTGTAATGTTAAATTGTGCATCAGAGTAAGTAAATCACAAAATGCAAATATTTAATAGTCAATTAAATGACAGAATGAATCTGTATTAAATAGCAGCATAATTGCGTGATTAATCTAAATTAGCTGCTTTGAGTGCCATCAGTCCATTGACCTTCATGTGTTCAGGAATGAAACTGTAAGTTTTTTTTTATTTTATGTACTATGATGTGGTGCGTGGAGAAATAATATTTTTAGTGCTTTAAGGAACTAGTTTCGTGATAGATTTTTTTTACTTCCCGAGTGAGATTGGTAGACAATTTGACCGTTTTCACGTTAATATCGGACATTTGGCACGTGATGTGATTTGCTGACAATTTCGATGTCCAAATAGGCATAAATAAACAGTGGCCTAGTTAGTGGAAAACGCGAGTAACATTTGAATCGGCTTAGGTATCAGAGAAAGCAGATTCGCGTAGCAGCCGTCTGTAGTTACCTGAATCCTGTATGAATTAGGTTGTGAAACCTGATGAGGGTTAATTACTGTATTAAATATTTTGTGTTCATATTTAATTACACGATCTAATTTTTGTTAACGTACGTTTTTGTACTGTTTAGAATTTAAGTTAGCTAGGTAGGTTTTCGTATTAACCCAAAAAGTCAATAAAATATTTTGTTTCCACGTTGTTTAATTTTGATTTATCGCTCATTCAAATTATAATAGCCCGGTGTTTCCTTATATGTTTATTTATGCCTATTTGGACATCGAAATTGTCAGCAAATCACATCACGCGCCAAATGTCCGATACTAACATGAAAATGGTCAAATTGTCTACCGATCTTACTCGGGAAGTAAAAAAATCAATCACGATACCAGTTTCTCAACGTTACAAAAAAGTATTGTTCTCCACGCACCATATCATAGTACATAAAATCAAAAAACTTACAGTGTCATTCCTGGACACATGAAGGTCAATGGACGGATGGCGCTCAAAGCAACTAATTTAGATTAATCACGCAATTATGCTGCTATTTAATACAAATTCATTCTGTCATTTAATTGACTATTAAATACTTGCATTTTGTGATTTATTCCTTACTCTGATACACAATTTAACATTACACGTAGCTGCAATACTCAAACACGTAATCGTAACCATAAAAAGACTTTAAATTCTTCTAACAATATACCCTATGGCAATGGCTCGACTCAAAAACTTAAATTGGCAAACAATTCTTGCGTCCATTCTAAACGACAGCTCATAATAAACTTTTAATTACTGAAGGCGGTTAAATTCACTATCTTCCCTCGCAAATAACAACATTGTTAAAATACACTTTATCAAATCGGAGAGGTCCAATTCACCTCTCCCTTGTATACCGGCTTATAGCCAGAACTCGACTGCCTAAAACCAACGAAAATGTCCACTCTCAAACTCACTGTAAACCCTTTTTCATAAATATTTACCTGCACGAAGTAAACAACACCCCCTGTCCCCGTCTGCAATGAGTTAAAGGTCAAACGGTCTTGAAGACAAAATTTTACTTTCGTACAAAAACAATTTTATAAATGCACACATTTTAGACATTCTTTTATTTAATGTAAGGCACTGGGTGTTTTTTTTAAATGTGACCGTTACAACTTATAATAATTATTAGAAAAACTAAACTGCACTGGTATTAAGGGCCCTTATCAAGGCTATGAAATCTGGTACATACGACAAAGCTGGATAAGGAGCTCTAAGGTAACAGGGGCACCACAATAGATCCACAGAGGTTGCAGTGGTCAAGGCCCAATCGGCCAGCTCCTCTTACCTAATCTAATGTAAGCACTGCCTGCTTTGTCCTATAGATTGATATTCTGGGGGAACTCGCCACATATTGATTAAATGTTTATTATCCAAAAACGAATAATTAGATGTGTGATGAATGTCCACTCTCAAACTCACTGTAAACCCCTTTTCATAAATATTTGCATATTGACGTTACTATCGCTATTTATTTTTAGTGTTGCACTTAACATAAAAAAACCAAAATAATCAATTTCAAAGGAACTACCCTGTACATTACAACATCTGTACATGTAATCAAATACACAAGCCTTTTTTGAAATTATCGGTAAGCCCAATTCACATGTCTATCTTCGTATCCCCTGCTACAATAAATTCATCCAAATATTAGATAATGTAGGTACACTTCACGATGTTTAAGCATAAGTTACTAAACTCTTAACATATTTTATTAACAAAGAAACATACCTGCATCCCCACCACCTCGCTCTCTTACTTCATACTCTCCTTCTTCCATTTCATCCTCAGCATCGACATATAGATTATCATCTTCGTCGTCATCAATATCGTCTGGATCTGGATTTAATTCCTGTGAATTAAATAAATTACTAAAACTCAGAGACGACACTAAACATGGTAGCTTTACCTGACAAACTTTAAGGGCTTCGTAAATAGCAGGTATTGTTGCCTCATTTTCCTCGAGAACTAGCAATAGCTCGGATAAATCTGGTTCTGAATCAACATCACTATCTTCGCTATTTTCTATGTTTGGTGATGCGTCACCTAAAGGACATTGATTAAACGGAATTAAAAATAAAGCATACTGCTACCAATTAAAAAGTACTTACCAGGCATATGTATATGTGAATCGATTATAATGTACAAACACTCCCTTGGATACACGTTTGTATCTTTCGATATAGCATGAAGAGAAATGTCTGGGTAGCCTATAGAAAACCCGATATCATCTTTTTGCTGCCAGCCTAATGTGCTGAAATTTACAAAATACCTCATGTTGAGAATGCCATAAAGTGCTTATGAACATTTTCTGACTTACCTTTCACTTACGAACAACGTCCCCAATCCTAGATCTTTTTTATCTAAAATCGCACGTACATTTCGTTGTTCATATCGAACATTGGACTCTGGATGTTGAAATGAATTTATAATAACCATTTTCTTTTCGCTTAATTAAAATAACCGTACTTTTCACAATGAAAGAGCCGATGAAAGTAAACAAATCCAAATTTTAGGGACTTCTTCTTTATTTAATTACTAGCGTTGGGAATAGTGGGTGGGTAGAACTATAAGCAATTTCTCGCGTTGCAAACTACCGCACTACCATTTCGGTTATCACCATTGATACGGTGATTTTACTAAAAGGTTGTTCATAGTGAGGGAATTGTTCATGAATGACGCTCCAGTAGAGGACAGACTGAGATAAAAATTGTACATTAATCTCTCGGCTATGACTTAATATAAATCAGTAGATCTTCTCGCTCACCTCAATGCCGATAAGAATTCCCTCCCAGTAATCTATTATAAGAATTAGAAGGCTGTAAGAATGAGCTGCCAAAAATCGAAATTAATCGTGAGGGCGTCATCTATCGTCCAGTCTAAGAAACTACTATAGTAAAGAATTCAGCCAGTAGTTCAAATAGACCAAAACATAGATAATAAATATGTCCCAAAACTCAAAAGTAAAAGGAATAAAGGGAAGAATGTTAGGTTAAAGTCATCTCTAAAGTTAAGTGAAGTTCGAAGTTTGTGTCTATTTTAATATAAGAGTTATAAGTCTAAGAGTCATGGAACCACCAAAAATTACGTACTTCAATGAAATTTCCTTAATGATGTTTGGATTTGGTGATAGCCACAAACCTAATCCGGACACCGTTCGGATGGTCGAGAGCATAGTTTTGAAGCAGTTAAGGAGTATTGTACAAGAAGCTTTTAATTACTCTGAGGGTAAGAGTGTGAAAGGAAAAGATTTGGTGTTTCTAATGCGACACAGCAAACAGAAAATGAGAAGATTTGTTAAATACTTACTTAACAAACGTGACAATGCTTTACTCCAACAACTTCAGAAGAACACTGTAGATGCTGCTGATGAACAGCACCCAAAAGAAAAACTAATGGAATTCATTGAACTAATTGACGAAACTGGCGAATTTACAGATCTATCTGAATTGGATGAAGTCAAATATGAACGACAATTGCGAGCAGACAAAATTTCACAAGCTCTTGATGAACAAAAGTATCTAGAATTTTGTAAAGCTCGGTGCGCCTCGTTCAACAGCAGACACACCACACAGAGAAGCCTGGATAAGTTATGGTTGTGGATCGATCCTAAAAAGGACATCGAATTTAATGCCGAAGCTTTGGATGTGCTAGCTTATTATGCATATCAGACAGTTGCTGAGATCACTGACTATGCTTTGCTTGTTAGAATGGATGGTAGATGTGGGACTGACCCACTTAAGCATTTGCCAGGGTCTTATTTCACTGCTACAATGTTCAACGGAGAACATCGATTTGAGGGGCCAAACCCTGATTATAGTAAGGTGTACAGCAGTCAACCACCAATAAGTGTTAATGAAATCAAAGAAGTGATGAGGAGAGTCCACTCGCCACAGGCGGGATTATTGAATTTTGGAGGGAAATTGCCAAATACACGTTACTTATTTGCTCTTTAACTTTTAAGTCATATGTTTATCGATCTCTGTTATTTTGTTTTGTAATAAAATATTGAATAATTGAAATTTTAATTTTTACAATTTATTATTTACCTATCCCAGCATAATTATAGAAATGTCACTTTAAAATTGAACTTTCTTAGTGTTTCTGCTGGAGCATAGAAGCTAGTTAATTCTATTCAAACTAAAACTAATTGGCATTTACTAATCATGACTTAAAGTAGACATCTTGCAGGTCTAAAATATCTGCTGCTGTACCTTCAATAGCCGGGATGTATGTCTGCTGCTGAATCTCCACTAACAGGGATGTATGCCGATCGTATTTTTTGTAATACATAACCAAGTGGTAATTAATTTATACCAAAGAAATTGGCTTGATATGTCTTTGTCATGCTCAGTGACATAACTTGCGTATTTAGAATATCTGTCGCTGGACCTCTCACTAACGGGGATGTATGCCAATTGTTTTTGTATTCATTAAGTGGTATTCTATAAAAAAAATATTCGCTTGGTACAAATAAGACATTTTGAGTTACTTATATAGAGAAGTTTTCACCACTAAGAAAATTTCTCGTGTCACTTTCGTCTGCCAAACTTTAAGGGTTAATGATGTCTCTAGCGGTTAAAAATGTGTCAGGCAACTGCATGCTGGCTCCTGTACCACAAAACAATTTTAAAATGTTTTTACTATAATTTGTTGAACAAAACGAAAAAATGATTTTACATGCCGCTGTCATCGAGGGTTACATGTGACATAGCACATGCTTCCAATTCTTACCGGGTAATCTGTCTTTTAGTAATTTTCATCTGTGCCCACTTTAAGTAAGGATTGATAAGATAATAGAGAAATGCTTTAATAAATAAGAGGTGCTATATTAATATATAAAAGGTGCTATTAATGTAAAAGAAAAAATAAAACATTTTACGCCTATTAATATTGAATTTTGGTCTAATAAGCATTCTGGAAAAATATGTAGCCACAGCAATTTAATTTTACTTGTAGGGTACCTACTAACAGAACAGTAAAGCCAGAGCTTAACATGCTTACATTTTATTTACAGTAGTTTTTATTAAATTTATTCGTAAAAAAAGAAAATGACTAAGTACGTGTGTTTACGTTCACAATACTAATATAGTGTAATTATATTTTTAAAAATTATCTGCATTGAGATACTTTCAGTTTCCAGGTAAGTGTTTAAAATACGTTCTCTGTGCGAATTGCAGATATCTGTGTTAAATGTGAAAGTAAGTGGGTAGATGTCGCAGCTGGCAAACAATCGAAAATCTTCGCGCATTCGCTGAATTCACCAAAAAATTGACAGTTTTGCGCGTGCCGTAGTAGCGGCAAGTTGAGTTTCGAAGTGTTTGTTTGTTTCAAAATGGCGTTCAATGGAGATGGGCCCCATACTAAAAGACAGCGGACAGAAGCGGATTCGGCAAATAATAGAGTAAGTACTAAATAGATCACATAAAATCCTTAGAGCAAAAAAATTGCAACCATACCTAAACAAGCCTATTATGAAGATGTTATGCCCTTTAGGTGGTTGCATATTGAAAGTTTTATTGTTTTTGTTTATGTTGTTCATTTTGTAAAATCATGAGTGAAAACTTAAAGCAACTACATTACAATTTATTTAATTGTTTGCTGGAATTTGATTGTTGTAGTTGAAGGGAGGTTTTTGTGGTGACTGATTGTTCAGTGATTGTTTATAATTCAAGGTAACTAGATCACAGACTTTCTCGAGCAAGAAGCCGATTATTGCATGATTTTATGTATTATAAATTGGTTTTCTAATTAAAAGTGTAACGAGAGCGTTAATTGTCAAATGGAAAAATGTGACAAGGTTTGTTTTCGTCGCCATGTAAATATTGTGGTCATAATAGTACCATAACCCAAACATCTTTATTTAATAAAACTTCAGTGGTCAAGTGGTCAAATTAAATCACTACCGGCGGACGCCGGACGATGACCCAAACAAGGTTAACCAGATGCAGTTCATCGAGGTTCAAATTGTGTCGTTTCTATGCCTAAGATATGACAGTTTTGTTCAATAATTATCTAGTCACCTGCTGCGAATAATTAATCGTAGTTAAAATAGGTACTGTTGCCCGCATTGATAAAAATGTTTCTTGTTATCATTGTATTTTAATGCGTTTGGTTAAGTAAACAAAGATGTGCTTATACTACGATTTTCGTTATATAAAGACAAATATTTAAATATAACTAGCAACAGATTGTAGAATGTTGAAAAATTGAGTAACCTACATATCGAGTAAGTATAATAATGCGGTACCTAGTTTAGTAATGCTAAATTGAGGGATGTAGGTACCTAGGTATGTTATTAATTTTTTACCTTTGACTTTTCACGTCTGAGATGTTACATAGGTATTATTCTTATCAATTATAAATATTTCTATGATAGTGGTATAGAATAGAGGGGACGAAAAAGAAAATATTTATCATTGTACGATTTGAATGCTAATTGGCCCGTAGTGTTATTTCTACTCTTGCTACTTAAGTACAGATAATGCGAAGGTTTTAAAAGATCAGTTCACAATTTTACAGATACCTGTCAGGCCAGATAAATACTTGTATCATTTGTCCCGATCGGACCTCTAGAATCGGAGATATTCACCTTTTTACCTAAGAAAACGCTGTTCAAAAAACAAAATTGTTCATAAAAAAATGGAATAGGCTTTGGAAGTTCATATACTCCTGGCGATACCCCAGAAGGCATGAAATCATAATATTGCTGTTACAAGACTATGCATATCTTATCAATTTGGGCTTTTTTTTACTGCATTAATATAAGGATTCAAAATGCTGTATTGTTCTTTCAAGTACTGACCGAAGACTCATTTTCTATCAGTACTTGACATTGAATATTTAAATAGATACCGAATATGTATTTGCCTAATTGATGCAGTTATTTTAATTCGACAAAGTTGCAAAATATGTGTAATATGAGAAATAGAAAACAAATAAAATAGAAACTCATTAATTTTTATAAATATAAATTATTTTTCATTAGTTCTGTGAAGAAATTGTGGCTAAATATTTCATGAGGCTCTCGTAACCATAACATAAAGAAAATGAAGTACCTGTAGGGTTAATGTAATTGTATAAATACAAATTTATAAATTACTGCGTTTTATGAAAATGTTTTCTTAGTAATGCCATCAATTTATTTTATACTAAAAGGGGACGAGGGTTAATGAAATGTGAAAAATCACCAAACCCGAAAAATACTTATCTGGTTTCTCCATGGGTTTTTGAGCAAGCTAATACTGTTCAAGCCTGACTGTTGCGGAGCTCAAATTCGTCTCCCTATTTGCTCCCATGGATGTTCTATAGGATTTAAATCTGGACATCTTGTTGGCCTGTTCCAGATCCTTGAAAATATCGACGCACCACTTAAGGTGCATATGGATTTGCATTGTCACTTATTAATATGAAATTATCCCTTACAAAATATGCAAATGATACTAGATACATGGGATTCTAGAATATCGAATATCGTAGTGGTATAGTTCACCTCATATTTATACTGCACATAGAAAACCGTGGGGTCAGCCACTGGTGGGGAATATTGTACAGAGGGTGGGGAATACGGAGGAATAACGGGGAACGGAAAGGGAATAATGAGGAATGATAAGAGCATAGGAAATAATTAGGAATCATGGGGAATGTCGAGGAATAATGGGGAGTAGTGAGAAATATTGGGGGTATAGTAAGGAATATAGGGGATTTACGCCTAATTTTATTGTTTAAACAGGTTGGAATGTAAGTATTGAAATAACACAGTTTTTTATGTGATAGTTGGTCAATAGGAATGGTTTACAAACTCAATAAAGATCGAATTAATGTCCTGCAAGGAACTAGATGAGCTACACTCTACAATAAAAATAAATTCCATAATATTATACCAGGTGTTCTATTTTTCACGTTACATTTTGTAAAATTCAAACCTCAAACATTTGTTTAGTACGTATGGAACACTGTAATTTATTACATCATGTAAAATTAAATTCCCTTTTTTCTAGTATAGGCATTGTAGGTTACAACTTTTTCAAATCTTGACGATTTTCTTACACGTTCAAGAATTTTTAGTAAAAATTACCATTAACTTAGCCTTGATTAAAAACAATCATTAATGTCAGTCATTCTCTTATGTCAAAAAATGCTAGCACGTTTAAATTACACCCACGAAGACTTTTTAGATTTGTTTATTATTTATGGAGAATGTGATATAGTAATATAAAGAACATGTAACACATTTGCTACTCAATACCCACAAGAGCAGAAACCTTCCACCGAACACTGTAAAACGCATATTGGACAATTTTAGAATATTTGGCTCTGTTAAGGCAGGAATTTTAAGGAGAAGCTTATTGTTGATGACGAAAACAAGCAATGGGCTTGTTCAGCATTTTTTTTTTATTTCATAAATCGAAAGTGCAAGTATAAATTAATGGATCTGCAAAAAATCAGAATCTTATTCGCACGTTTAGTATCTTAAAAACTATTACAAATCTCCATCTCGCGAAAATGGGGCGTGGCCAGGCGCTACGTCACTATACGCATAGACTCGGCGATCTCAATAGACTTGATGCTCCTTACTTGTTATAATTATAAGTGTTTTCGAAGTATTGTTTGTTTTGCTTACTACTTGACAGTAGGGGAGTACAATTTGGTGAAATGTCAAAAAATTACAATTGTCTCGCTCCTGCCGGGACGAATTTTCGATTTTAACCCTGCAATTTACGATTAGAATTCATCGCCGACCTTCTCCTTTCCGTAGAGACATAGAACGAACTTTCACTTGACGTATTTATTTAGTTACCAGGGTTTAAAAATATCATGTTTTTCGACTTTTCAGGTTAAATTTGAAAGGTCCCAGAAAGCCATTTTTCTTACGTCACTTGCGTATAGTGACGTCACAAATGCGCGCTCGGTTTTTGCAACTATTACTAATTTCAACTCCTTATATCTCGAGAACGGAAAAAGTTAATAATACGAAATTTTAAGTGTATAATGAGAATATCGAGTACTATATGAAAAAGTATAAAAACTATATAAAATGAATATCATGGAACAAGCCCATTATCGGGTATTTTCGGGCGTTTCCAAGAGTTCAATTCACTGAATCTTGTCAAAACATAAATCCGTTCTCGTTCCACATGGTTCAACAATTAAAAGTAACAGATTTTTTGGGAAATATATGGACAGATGATGCTAAGTTTACCAAAAATGCACTCTTTAATTGACACAATTTCCATTACTCGTGTAACTCGAATCCTCATGTATTCAGGGAGCGAAACATTCAAGAACATTAGCAGTTTACTGTGCCATGAGAAACGATAGAGTGATGACATTACAATTTTTTGGGGAAAATTTAAATAGCAAGTTAAAAAGATTTCTTTTCAGCTAATTTGTCTAAGGCTTCCTCCTTAGAATTCCTGTCTCGGCAGAGCCAACTGTTCTAAAATTATCCAATATACGTTTTACAGTGTATGGTGATGGTTTCTGCTGTTGTGAGTATGTAGTAGCAAATGTGTTATATGTTCTTGATATTACTTTATCACATTTTTCATAAATAATAAACAAATCTAAAAAGTGTAATTTAAACGTGTTGGCATTTTTTGACAGAAGAGAATGATTTCGATTTTGTGTGGCCAAAAAGCGATACAAAGTTCATATTTTATGATCTGGTACAAATGATCGGTGTCAACCCACTTAGGATTAAAATAGTTGCTAGATTGGAGATTTGCAAAAAATATAAAGAAATGAAACGTCTCTAATTTTTGTAAATATTTCTTTCTGGTAGATAGCTTTTATAGAATAAAATATCATAAAGTGTTAACATTATTGTCAACAATTAAATATAAGTATTATGAACATAGTAATTGTTATTGCTTATTCGTATACCCAAAAATTATACCTACTAAAGAATAAGGGGAATAGATATTGTATATTGGGAATAATTGAGGAATATGGGGAATATGATGAAAAATCGATGATTTATTACTAAAACATGTGCGGAATACTATGGGAATTCAGGAATAATCGGGGAATAATAGGAATAATGAGGAATGGGAGGAATGATTGTACATTTTTATGGCAGTGGCTGACTCCTCGTAAAAAACTCAACCGACCGAGCTAATATATAGGAAGACCGGGGCTTACGGAATTTTTCTAGACTAGATTAAATAACAAATATAATGTATTACTTAATAGATAAAACATCATTACTCGCATGTAAAATATGTTCTGGCATGATTAGGATAAGAAATAATCGAAAACATGCCTCTTAATTAAGATTTACAACTGTCGTGATATAGTTACGCGAATCACCCCTAACTGAAACGTCGTACCTATGGAACACATGACCAGAGATGCGCTTTGAATTGTTCTGTTAATGTCGTGAAGGACGGACAATGTATCCACCAATGCATCAGATATTCCTATCTTGAATCAAAACAGTACGATTTTATAATTTACCAGAAGCGTCATTCAGTTTCTACCGAAAATACGGTTTTTAAATCTCTAGTATAATATTTTATTCATTCTAATACGCAAAAAATTTGAAATACGGCTTGATGTTTGGATGGCTGGTTTTTATTACCTTTTTTATGTACATTAAACAAATTGAGATCTTATCCAATTGTGGTTGATCTTATAACCTCGAGTCTAAAGCACATGATAAATGTACATGATAAAGGTGCCAGTAGTACTTCCTGCAACGTTTCATTGTTGTTTTGCTGCTCCTTGTATTTTTATTACTAGTGATGCAGTTTTGAGATGTCTGCCTTACCATTAATACTTAAATACTGTTAAAGTTAACCTCGCTAATTTCTATGATGTAATCAGGGCCCGAAACATACGAGGAACTATAAGGAATTCCTTAAAAATAAGTGGCCGCTCCAAACCATAAAATAATTCAACGTAGGTCTAATCCGTAAGTGTTTCTAGAAAGAGTTAATATTTTTATCTGGATGAAAGAAAAAGCAAGCACTAGAATAACAATACTTAAAGCATGTCACAGTAGGCCATTTGCAACTTATAGGTGGACAAAATTCTACAATTTTCAAGAGGGAGCAATTCCTAAGATCAGTGGAGAAGGGGATAAAAGCGCCAAATGAAGAGATATCTTCGTAATAATCAAATGTTAGCCAAAAAATATTCTTAATAATCCTGTAGTATTTATTTATGTACATCTTACACTTATTTTCACTTACATCACCCAATTTGCAAAAAACAGCTTACTTAGTACAATTATTAAATACATGATTAATTCCATGCTTCTTTTTTACTTTCCATTTGTCATTTTAATATAATTATGAAAGGAAATAGCCGAACAATATATGAACAATTAGTACAATTTATTTTGTATGCAGACCAGGCTAGCCCTTGTGCCATGGGCGATATGCCATGTACGATGTGCGCTGTGCGGTGCGCTGACGTGCCGTGCACTTAGTTTAGTTTCACTAATGATCTAGGCCACTACTACTTGCGGCTAGTGTCAGAACCAAAATTCTATTGAAGCTAATAAATCACCGTACATATGGTAGATACTTTATTGGTGTTTTTTCTTCCAGGGACACACTGGATTTAACGCCACAACAGAGGAGCCGAGAAGGAAAAGACCCGACGAGTCAAAACCCAACCATATCTTGCTCTTCACCATAATCAACCCCATGTATCCGATAACAGTGGTAAGTGGACATATTATATATTTTAAGAAAATAACAGGACAAGCTTTCGCGATTTTAGACCAGGGAAATTGGATAAAAATAACTTAATTTTGACATATAGCTCGGATCGAGAAGCGGTTTTCGGCATCGTTTTAGTGCATAATTTTTTTTACAAATTCTAGAAATTGATAGAAAGCCGTGAAAATCTCGTAGGAATCGTTTCCCGGGGGCTTTAGAGGTCGCTGAGTCCAAATCTGATATCGAAACTTACCAGGGATGGTCGGGGTGGCTCTTCGTGGGTGGGAGGGGATGAAATCGAGGGAAAAATTCAGTGCCCAAAAATCGCGGGGAAATCGCTTCCCGGAAGTTTTCGTGGTCGCTGAGTCTAAATCTGACCTCGAAATTCACCAGGGATGCTCGGGGGCGGCTCTACGGGGGTTAGTCTAATGCATATAGACAGGAAACACTATAAAGTTTTCGAAAAATGCACGAATTGAGATTTCTGCCAATGTGGAAGGGGAACATGGGTAGAGTCTAAAACCAAAAAGTCGGGACTGTTCCTGCTGGCTTCCGGTCGCTCTCTTGGAAAACGTGAATGACGTTTTATTTCCGTTCCTGATGTTCGTTTTCTCAGAAAATTTATGAGAACCATAGTTGTATATCTAGTTGTTTATTTTTTTATATTTAATTTAACTCTTTTTTGTAGGATTGATAGGTATTGCAAAAGTTACAGTTGCTTGAAAAAAAATTTTTTTTCTTATCAATTTTTAACTACTAAATGAAACTTTCGGGTGTAAAACTCTAAATAAAAATTATAGAAGACATAATTACCTTTAGTTTAAATGCCCAACGAAGTTTCTAGACTAATGGTTTTAAAGCTGTGGACGCGCGAATTCGGCCCCACAGACTTCAGCGCTTGCACGTGCCTCGTATTTCGCTCCGCCTGTTCGATTTATGATTGCTCACGGTAACGTGAACTCAATTTCAACTCGATAATTGCCAGTTTTATTTTTATTTTTCTGTACTGACATGTATTATACTACGCATGTAACTCTAAAGAATTCGAGCGACCTCGAAAACCCCCCGAGAAGCGAATTCCCTGCGATTTTTGGGCACTGGATTTTTCACTCGATTTCATCCCCTCCCACCCCCGAAGAGCCACCCCGAGTATCCCTGGTAAGTTTCGATATCAGACTTGGACTCAGCGACCTCAAAAGCCCTCGGGAAGCGATTCTCGCGGGATTTTCACGGTTTTCTATCAATTTCTAGCATTTGTCAAAAAATTATGCACTTTAGATGCATTTTATGCATCCCCTATGCAATTTTCTTCGAACGGCCTATTCACTATATGTAGACTTTTTCCTTAATATTATTCCCAAAATGATGCCGAAAGCGGCATCTGTATGTCAAAATTAAGTTATTCCGGGCAAATTTGATCTAATTCCCCTGATCTATTTATAGTATTTCGATTTCGACTCCAACGCGTTAAGATCTTTTCAAAATGGCCTTTAATTGTATTGATATAACGTAAGCTATACAGGGTGTCCAGGGAGTTCATTTCGTTAATTCAGGAGCGAAAAGAAAGTACCTAAAATTGAGAACATGTTCTACTGTGAATATAGAAGCTGACTGTCAATTAGTTACTTGTCAAATTGTAACCATTACATCCAACATAGGTAGCTTAAATTTACTGTGTAATCTGAATTAAAGTGACGCCATCGTCACACGTGCGTTGGAAATATGTTCTATAAATAAACTGAGCAATAATTTAATAAAACTGAGCAATAATTTTATACTAAACCTAACTTTCAAATGAATATACTTAGTTAGAGATTTAAACACGTACTGAAAATGCAGGAATGAGGTAGAAATAGGACCAGACACATATTATTATTTTTTTCCTACTGGTCAAAGTGTTTTTTCGTCAATATTTTTTTTTAATTACAGTTGTTAAGTAATTTGAGTAACATTAAATTATTAATACAGTTATATAATGTGACTAATAATAATTTGTGAAAACAAAATCTCAAATAAACGATAATAAACGTTGAAATTGCGCGATTCTCTGCTTTTGCATTTTTGGGGTCACTTTGAGGCCTCATAAAAGAGTCTTATGAAGGTTTAATTAAAAACATAATAATTAATATCTCTAGACAATTCTGAAGAGGAGCGTTGTGTGCGATTTTAATTTCACATTTTGACGATTCTAAACGCACATTTACGAAAAAATATCTTTTACCAGTAAGAAATACATAGAAGCACGGGAAATTAAATTATTTTGAACACAGCATAAGAAATTTATTGAAGGAAAACAACAGAGAAATTACAATAATTGTTCTATGTGGGAACCGTTATTTTTTACACACAGGTTCATTATTTTAATAACATTTCTGGACACATTGATGTAAACATAAACATAAACCCCACACTTAGTAGACAACCAACCAACCAAAGCCTCTCATAGGCTATCCGGAAGAAGGTTACACGTTTGAGAAAACGCGGACGACATCCATTACCCACCAACATTCCCAGTGCCGGTGCCGGGGATCGAACCCAGTATACGTTAGGCAGTCTGACCAAGCGCGTTCGCCACTAAGACGCTTAGCCGTGCCGCTGATCAATTATATGAATGATTTTTTCCTTCAACTCATCGATATTATCATATCTTGTTTTGTAACCTTCATTTTTTATATAGTTCCAAAAAAGTCAAGCGACATGAGATCTGGACTTCTTGGTGACCACGTTATAGATTTATGTCTACCCATCCATGTGTTGAAATTCTGGTTCAACAATGTTGTTAAATTAACATTATGGTAATAACGGGCTCCATCGTGCTGCCAGATGGGTCTAATCATTTGATTCAGAGGAAGATTATCTACAATATTTTCGATAATTTCTCTTAATATATTCAAATATTTAACGCCATTCATATTGCCCTCAAAAGAATTATATATTATCCTATTATCGAATATGCCAGTCCACAAATTTAAAGTTCTGCGGCCTTGAAACGAGATTCCTTCTACTATATGGATATTCATCGGTGGCTAGTAATGGTTATTCTTTCTATTATTAATTCCAGATGTGCTGAATGATGCCTCATCGGTACAAAAAATACGATTGAACATTAGTGGATCTTCTTTTTTCTTTTCCAGCATAATTTGACAAAAATTGTTCCTCACAATATTATCATTAGGATATAATTTCTGTAATACACTTTTGGTTTTCGAGCTTTATATTTATATTTGTGAAAAGTTCTTAATGTCATTGAATAGGAGATATATAAATTTCTTGAACAATCTCTGAGGGATTTCTTTTGGTCTTCGTCAAAACATAACAAAATATTCAACTCACGGATTTCATCGTTGTTCCTAATTTTTTTCGACTTGGAACGGGACGATTCGGATATAGTCTCCTATACTCTCTTATTGAAGATCTAGCATTTTTATTGTTGCTGAGATATATTAATATATCTAATCCTGGCGTCATCGCTATAATAGGGCATTTTTTATCGATGAGAGTAAATTTTCTCTTTCGATAATATAAAATTACTAATTGTCATAGTTCAGATTGACACTTGGGCGTTTTGTCTTCAATGCCTACTTAAAACTTTCTGGTCAGTTTTTAAACAATCGGCGTTCTTATAAATATTCGAAAAAGTATAGATAGCCATATGAAATATTATATTTTTAGAATCGGAGAAAATGAGGATTGTGATTCTCGTGTTAGATACAGGGCGTTCTATTTAAAAATCAAGATACACTCTATATACGGTTAGAATTGGACGTCATTATTTTCTCAATGTGACGTAGAAAAACTTGCTAAAAAAATATTTAATTTGGTTTTCGAAATTCTCGAATCGATTCAGAAATAACCAAGTTAGGGGGGGGCATTTATGATGAATCACCCTGTATTTATGTGAACATGATAGCGCCGAAAGTAGTGAATCGATTTTGATGAAGGGTAATGTTGGTAAGGGACATGAACTGAGAAGGTTTTGGTACAGATCGGATGACATTTAGTGCCCTTTTGGCACGTAGACTTTCTTATTTTTCAACATAATAATCCACTGTACCATTGAGAAGTAGCTGTTATTCTGATTTCAATGATATCACACTCGTTCCCTTCATTTTTCGACCAAAAAATGAATTGCTCGATTCCTGCCGCCGCGCCGTGGGTCATTAAGTATACCCTCTAGCACTCGCGGAATGGAGGTCTGCACTTCATAGCTCAGCCGAAACGAACCTGGTAATTAGGTAAATTAGTGAATTTTCATCACCATTTGGTAGGGAAGTTCTAGCCGCTTCCTGCAGCTACCCATTTTCGTTCAATGAAATTGATCTTGTGCTATTTCCAGTCTCCTCCCGGCTTTATCGTGTCCATGTTTATTTGTTAGGTAAACAGAAAGCCTTTGTAAGTTGATCACAAAGTGATAACTCGATTTGAAAGTTTCTTATTTCTCTAACTCCCTTTGCCCCAAATAAAGGGCATAATCTTAAACTTTTCAATTATGTAAATTTTGCTGAACTTGTTCGGACAAAGCGTCAAGAAATAATGCGTTCCGGTTGTTTCACGGGCTTTACAATTTATGAACATGTTAATCCGGCCCAATAAATTATTTTCAAATCTACACAAAACTGTTTAAATAAATCTTTTTTTATTCCTTTATTGACCAAGATTTGATTTACATTCGATTGTGTTAATTTTTATAAAAATAACTTAATCTTTTTATTGATAAAAATTATCATTTTTTAGATTGTTTCTGTTCAAATAAGGTTTGTGTGTTTACCTATGCGTCATATTCGATTATTTAACAGATATTTTTGTATTTATCGTTTACATTTTGAAGTAACATTCTCTGCCAGTGATAACAATAATTTTGTAGTGCAAATAAAAATTGATTACAAATTGTCGGCTGAGCTCCGTGTGATTAAAACGATCAATGATAGGAAAACTCACGACAAAAAAAGAGAAAACGAGTACCCAAAGCCGTTTGTCACAAATCATTTGTTTTCTAATTTGAACAACTACATTTTTAACAAGCTAAAACAGCTACATTTTGATATGCTTGCGCCACCCCAAAAATTTAGCCCCATTACTTAACCAAATAGGGCAATGAATGCTGATATTTTAAATATAACATTGCATTATTTTTTTGCACCTATATCGTACGGACAATTTATCAATTTGTAATATCTTTTTAAATAATTCTATGGAATGCATCCTCGTAAATAACTCGTTTGTTTTTTATTTTCTAATCCAAGCGGAAACGTTGACATAGCGGCTTTACGGTTGTAATGGGAATATTTGAATGCTGAAAGGATGGTATTTTTTACTGGCATTCCGAATCTGATGTCAAAAAAACAATAGAACATCAAATGAAGAAAATATTCGCGAAAAATATGTTTCGAAAAAAAAAAAAAAACACCTTGTATATTTCTACTAGGTATAAGGTGTTTTTTTTTTCGAAACATATTTTTCGCCAATATTTTCACCATTTGATGTTCTATTGTTTCTTTGACCTCAGATTCGGAATGCCAGGAAAAAGTACAATCTTTTCAGCATTCAAGTTTTTTTCCTACTACAACCGTAAAGCCGCTATGTCAACGTTTCCGCTTAGATGGACCACCTTATACCTTTGATTCCTCCAAGTTTCATCGAAATCGATCAATATCCTGGACAGTTATAGTGCTTCCTAGCCCGATTTCGAGAAAACCAGTTTTTTGCACAAAAAAAAATCAGTTTTTATTTGTTTTTCGACATAGTCTCTGGTATACCTACTCACATAAAGATTTTCATGTATCTTATTCATAGGAAATCTATACAGCCGGCTCTCCACCTAACAATGCGCTTTAGCTACCATAACGATTAATATTTATTTTATCTATTTATAAATGCTTATGCTTAAAAATACTTATCAAAAATCAATACAGTTTTTATTGCGTATTTTTTATCTATCAGTAATTGGAAAACGTTTAAAAATTGTGAAAATATCTCCATCGAACAATGATCAAATTAGGTAATATCGAAACGAACATAAGTAATGAACAAAGTGACATAGGCACATATTAAGGTGAAGTAAATAAAAATACATTCGTCGACATATAAAGCCCCTAGGCCGAGATAACAGTTTACCAACAAGTTCGGAATAAAGTAAACAAAGATGATAATCTACTAACTCCAGTTGTTTACTTTATCAATCTAAAAATGCGATCAATTGCTATATATTTTTTTAAGTGATTTGGAATTATCGGTCTTAAAGATGTTTAATTTCAATTTAATAAAGTTGCTTTTGGAATTAAGAAACATTAATAGTCTAAGAGCTAATGATCAAAAAGTTGGCACCCAGAATTAGCACCCCAAATTTATACTGGGTCTGAAACTGCAACGCAAAGAGCTGCCGTACCGCTGCTGGCGGGGATTATCTTGTTTCAATGAGTAGAAGAGGCCTGCCGGGGGTGGAAAGCGGCAGCTCGTTTCTAGACCGAATTTTCCGAACTCAAAAAGTTTTCCGGCTCTGAAATGCACATGCAAAGAGTTTATCCACGGCCGAAAGGAAATTTCCAGCTGCAAAAGAGTAGAGCAAAGAGCTGCCGCGATTTTCTCTCTGTGGATGCTTTTCTTTTACCATTATGTACGTGTTGACCAATTTTCAGCGCGGCAGTTCAATGCCAAGGCGAGTTTTCCACAGGCGAAAGTTTTCCGGCCGCAAAAGAGAAGAGCAAAGAGCTGTCGTGATTTTCTTTCTGTGTATGCTTTTCTTTTACCATTAAGTACATGCGGACCAATTTTCAGAGCGGTAGCCCAGTGCCAAGGCGAGTTTTCCATGCAGAGGCGGACTAAAGGGGGGGCTTTAGGGGCTTAAGCCCAGGGCCCCGGATACCGAAGGGGCCCCCGAACGCTCAGAACGGACTTACAAATCAAATACGATATGATTATGACTATGCTCTGTACTGGTGATTTTCTGCTGTCAAACATATGATTTTTCTCAGTTTGCGTGCGATCGGGGAGACGGAGAAAAAAATGTTTCGTATAAAAAAGAAAGGTCTGCCCGAGGCGCGTAAACTGGTTTTCGGTATTTTAACATCGACCGTTTAGGACCGGAGATATGGCCGTTTGAAGGGATTGAGTTTCAGGGTAGGAAAAGGGATTGGAGAGGAGGTATGAGGGGTGTTTAAGCGATAAGAGATGGGGTTAGGATGGTAATTTTTCTTTATGCTGTGGGTGATTATAGGAAGAGGTCGAGGCCGTGAAGGTAGCTCTCTAGGGCAATTATAGAAGAAGAGAGAGGGGGGAACGTGCGAAAGAGGGAAAACAGCGATATCCGGTTCTAATATAGGGTGATTTTAAAAAATCAAAATGGAATTTCTTCCTTTTTTTCTCAGTTATAATAGGTAGGAAATTTTCGCCGAGAATCTAAAAATGGGGGGCAAAAGAAAAAATCAAAACGATTTTTTTTATGAAGGAGGGTGGACTGGGGTGGGGTAAAATGCTCCTCAAAACACGGGGATTTTCATGGCCTTTAAAATGAAAAAAGAATTTTTCAAATTCCTTCATTAGGATGACAGGGCGACAACGAAGTTTAAGCCCTGCAGAGGGGCAAGGGAAAGTCCTACGCCCTTCTGCCAGGGCTCATTTTAAAGAGAATAAATTTCTCTTTTTATCGAAAAAAGAAAAAATACGATCGGACAGTAACTTATAATAATAATAATAATAATAATAATAATAATAATAATAATACTTTATTTCCATAAGACTTACAATCATAAGTATAGGAATTGTCAATGAGTAAATAAAATGTACCTAGGTTGGTACCTGTACTACGTAAATTAAGTAAAATTTTACAATAACAGTATTTGACAATCACAATGGTAATAAATGGACTATTATACGCATAGATTATTACAATATTCATTATATTCCCGGACAGAATAGAAACAATGTTCAATTAGAAACTGTTTGACTAGACGTTTAAAATGATTGAAGCTACCTCCGTTTTTTATATTCTCAGGCAAGTGATTGTACATTTTAATCGATGAGATAAAAGGTCCTTTTTCAACTTGTGTTATTCTATGCGCTGTTACATATAGTTTTGAGGCGGACCTAGTAGTGTATTTATTTACATCTCCGCATGTTTTATAATCTTTAATATTCCTCCTTACATAACACACACATTCCAGAATATACATGCAGGGTATGGTAAGAATACCCTCCTGCTTAAAATAGGGTCGACATGGAGTGTTGTACGGTAATTTTAGCATACTTCTCAGTATTCTTTTTTGATGAATAAAGATTTGGTTTATTCCCGAACAGTTTCCCCAACATATTATTCCATACAATAAGATAGAATTTATAGAACCATAGTAGAATGTTTTAAGAGTGTTTATGTTAATACTGTCTCTTAACCGCCTGATCATAAAGTTCTTCGTTGCAAGCCTGGATGAGAGATCATTGACGTGTGCCTCCCATGATAGATGCTTGTCCATTTGTAGACCCAGAAACTTGACGTGATTTTTTTGACTAAGTGTATTTCTGCCTGATCTTATTAATAGACTGCTGTCAGGCTTTGTTCCACTTGGAGTATATAAAAGTAGGTCAGTTTTTTTTGGGTTTAGTACTAGGTCATTACTGTTACACCAAGTCTTGGTTTGGTCTGTTAATTTATTTAGTCTTTTGCTTACTTCGTTTACGTTATCTTCGGTAATTAATCCAGAAAGATCATCAGCAAATAATGTTAAGAAACCGTCTGAGACATATGTCGTTATATCATTGATGAATATGATGAACAGCAATGGCCCCAGCACGCTACCCTGTGGGACTCCAGCATTTACATCTACACTATCAGAGAAGTAACTTTTACCGTTTTCAGAGATTCGCACAGTCTGGCTTCTTCCAGACAAATATGACTTTATCCAGTCCCAAGCCGGTCCGCGAATACCATATGAATGTAGTTTGTTTAGTAATAATAGATGGTTTATGGTGTCGAAGGCACGTGACATGTCAAAGAAAATCCCCGCTGACGTCTGTTTGTTATTAAAACCATTTAATATTTTTTCGTAGAAAGACAGTATAGCATCTTGTGTAGAACAACCCCTACGAAAACCGTACTGTCTGGGAGTTAGCAGATCGTGCTTCTCCAGGAAGGGTAAAAGCCTTGATTTATAAGCTTTTTCGAATATTTTGGAAAACACAGAGAGTAGAGCTATAGGTCTATAGTGCTCGATATTACTGTGATCATTTTTTTTATGTATGGGGATAATCAATGAGGATTTTAACTGTTCGGGAAAATAACCTTTTTCGAATGATAGATTGATTAGATATGTTAAGGGGACGATGAGGAATTCCGCACACATTTTAAGTATGTCGCACGGTACTTCATCAGGTCCTGCTGATCTTTTGTTACTAACTGATAAGACGATATCATAGACTTCACTATGACTTAAAGGTGTTAAAAATATTGATTTACTTATACCGTTTTTTAGAGTGTTGACACGCTCAATGTTACTGTTGTTTAACTGTTTATTTAGTTGTTTGATAGAATCAGTAAAATAGGTGTTAAACATGTTAGCTTGTTCTTTTCTATCTGTGTAACTTTTGTTGTCTAGATTCAATATTTTAGGTAGACTTGAGCATTTTTTATTAATATTAGTATTTGATTTGATGACATTCCAAGCAGTTTGTGATATATTTCCGGAATCATTAAATTTTTTGTCAAAGTAGATCTTTTTTGCCTTTTTGATTTTTGCCTCGTGGACTTTCTTTAGTATGTTATATCTGATTTTAACTTCATTTTCGTTTGTATGCTGATATACGAGATATATATCTTTAAGTAGTCGCCCTTCCTCGATAATTTCAGGGGTTATCCAGGATGTATGCTTCTGTTTTTTATTTATATTTATACTTTTGATTGGAAAGGCCATATTAAAAATACTTAAAAAGGTAGTAAAGAAAATATTGAATTTAGCTATAAAGTTGGATTCGCTATACATCTGATGCCAGTTTTCATTGGAAAGTAAGTGTGAGAAGTATTTTTTATTTTCATCACAAAAGAATCGTTTGCGCAATTTCCTAGCTGTGGAAATAGGGCTCTCTAGTTTAAGTTTTATTATTTGAGTACAATGGTCAGAGAGTGTATTGTGGAGTGTTTCAGTCTTTACGTCTTTCAGTGTTATGTCAGAAAAAACATTATCGATTAGGGTGCTCGATGCCCCTTGTATGCGAGAGAAATCATGGAAACGTTGGCTATACCCATAGGATGTAAACAAATTTACAACATCCTTAGTTTGTCTATTTTGGTCTAGAAAATTGTAGTTAAAGTCGCCACAAATAAATTTAATACATTTACTTTTATTAGTTACCTGTATTAATTTTTCTAGTGTAGAAATAAAATGTACATCACTTGCTCCAGGCGACCTGTATATACAGCTTATATTTATCGTTACCTTATTTAGATTTATGTTTACTGAGGCAGCTTCAAACATTTGATCAATACACTCAACACTAGGCAGCTTCCTTTCTTCATATGTTAGATCATCCCTCACAAGGATGGCTACCCCTCCACCTGGGCAAGATGACCTGCAGTAACAGCCAGATATGTTATACTTGTCAATTTTTAACACTTTTGCTTCTTCTTGTGTAAGCCATACTTCAGTCAGACATATGATTTCTGGATAGTTTAGAGAATGTAAGTACACATTTAGCATGTCAATTTTGTTCCGGATACTACGTATGTTTAAGTTCATTATTTGGATATTTTTTTCGATGTCAGGATTTAACATCATTGATTCCCTGCTAATTTCTTGCGTAGGTGAAAAAACCTGCTTACGTAGGCACCTTCAGGCCAGACGTCAGGGTTCATTGCCTTCTTAAAGTTCTCCTCATATATTGATACTTTAAATGATGCATAAAGGTCTGGATGTTTCGGTATAATAGACTCACACATTACTTCAGGGAAGTTTTCTTTTAGTATTTGTCTGAGATCAGCTGTTGTGGTATTAACGTCCACCCTGTATACATGTAAATCAATCATCTTAGGTACTCCTTTAACACTAGTCTCCCTATTTTTGCCAACTATCATTTTCCTTCTCCGATTTTGGTGCACTTTTTGCCACTCTCCATCTTTTGAATTTTGGATAGGGTTTTGAGAAGTATTAGGTACAGTTACCTGTTTCTTCTCATTTACTAGATTTATTATTTCCGTGCATTTTTGTTTTGCTTGCGCTACGCGCGCGACTTACACTTATAAATTTATAATCAACATGTTACCACCAATAATTTTTATGAAAAAAACGTCGAGTAATTTTTCTTTCGCTGTAAAAACTGACGGCAACAACAGCCGGCCGCTGCTGATATGATGTTTTCTGTCCCTTAATAATAAAAACCGTTTTGAAAAAAAAAATAGTTTTTTCTTTTGCCCCCAATGGTTACATTTTCGGCGAAAACTATTTCCTACCTATCCAACATTATAGCTGATAAAAAAAGGAAGAAATCCCATTTCGATTTTTTAAAATCGCGCTATTAGAACCGAAGATATGGCCGTTTTCTCTTTTTGCACGTTCCCCCTTCCCTGTCCTTCCCTAATTGCCCTAGAGAGCTCCCCCCCGCGGCCTCGACCTCTTCCTATAACCACCCACAACAGAAAAAAAAATGACCATCTTAACCCCATCCCTTATCTCTTAAATACCCCTCATACCTCCTGTCTGATCCCTTTTCCTACCCTGAAACTCACACCCTTCAAACGGCGATAATTGGCCGATTTTAAAAAACCAGTTTACGCGCCTTGGGGAGACCTTTCTTTTTATCCGAAACATTTTTTTGACCGTCTCCCCAATCGCGCGCAAACTGAGAGAAACCGACTTTTCACAGACAGAAAGTCGCGACAGCTCTTTGCTCTTTTCTTTTGCGGTCGAAAAACTCCTTTCATCCCTGGAAAACTCGCCTTGGAATTGAGCTGCCGCACTGAAAATTGGTCGACGCGTACTTATTGATAAAAGAAAAGCATCCACAGGAATAAAATCGCGATAGCTCTTTGCCCTTCTCTTTTGCATCCGGAAAATTTTCGCCCTTGGAGAACTCGCTTTGGCATAGAGCTGCCACGCTGAAAATTGGTCAACACGTACATAATGGTAAAAGAAATGCATCCACAGAAAGAGAATCGCGGCAGCTCTTTGCTGCACTCTTTTGCGGCCGAAAAACTCCTTTCGCCCGTGGAAAACTCGCCTTGACATTGAGCTGCCGCGCTGAAAATTGGTCGGCGCTTAGTTTTCTCTGAATCATGATGACTATCGTAACCTCAATCGCGGCAGCTCATTGCATGTGCATTTTAGAGCCGGAAAACTCGTCGGAAAATTCGGTCCAGCAACGAGCTGCCGCTTTCCACCCCCGGCAGGCCTCTTGTACTCATTGAAACAAGATTTCCCTACCAGCAGCGGTGCGGCATCTCTTGCGTTACCGTTTCAGACCCAGTGTGAATCTAGGGTGCTAACTGGGGGGGCTTTATCTTTACTAAGAGCTACTGGACTATAACAACATTTCCATTTTCACAAGGCTGGAAATATGCTAAAATGTTAGTTTATAGATCTTCCCAAAAAAGAAATGGCCGGTATTGCTAAAGGACGTCGGTGGGATGAGCACCCAGAAATTTTTTAAAGCGGTTGCCGTTAGAGTTGATAGGTTTTTAGGCGACGAGTAGGGTAGCGGCGAAAGAAAAACTTCCCATGCAAGGAGGTCCAGGATTCAAATCCTACATATTCGCAAACACATTTTTAAATTCAGGTTTTGTACCCCTCCCACAACCCCCCCCCCCAATATTCTTCAATTAACAAAACACGTAAATGTGCAATAACTTTTTGAAAAAAAATCGGAAGTTTATGTAAACCTTGGAGAACATTTTATTAATTAATTTCTGGCAGGAATAATACGTTACTTTTCGCACGCTTAGCGAATAAAAGTTGAAATATACTTATCTAAACAAATTTTTGGATTTGATGATGGATAATAATGACCAGTAAAGCTTTTCGCTTAACATTTGTTTAAAACCCTCAAGGTTAAAATTTTTTATCAGCGTCACTATACGCGTTTATTTTAATAGCATGATTTATTTATTATATCAATCATTCGCGATTGATTCGTTATAGGTAGACAACCAATTTATGAAGATAAACTATTTTCCAATTGGTTTGTGTCATATGACGACAACCTATTAATTTTAAATTGAATCTTAGCAGGTATTGTTTACGCAGCACAAATTAAATTGTTTGAAGGATCGGGCCGGTGCGCTATTTTTGTACTTTTTCTGTTTGCCAATGAAAATTGAATTCCTCTTCTGTGTAACTAGTTTTCGTATTTGTTTATTGATTGGCAGATGCTTTCTTTTAATTTTCGTGTTTAATTTTAGATGCGTTGCTTGTTATGTTCTCTGCGCTTTGTGCGCCACTTCTCGTGTTATTTTTTGCAAAAAAAGTGTAGGCGGTAATCATCCAACATGTCTATCACATAACGTAAGATTAATTTTAAAATGTGCGTACGTTGTTTCATTTCTTATGATTGATTAAATTCTTTTTAGAAAGGCAAATATAACGTTAACTGAATCGATTTTAAATTTGTAGAACTTTGTACAGTTATTGTCTGTAATTGTTTATTTGTGGCATATTCAGATTTTCTTACTTTTTATTGGGTATTTTGCCACTGAAAAATATTTAAAAATTTTAATGAAAAAACCTCTGCGCCAAACGGATCAGACAGAGGTTGGTTCTTGAGTACTTGACTGTTTCAAAAAGTCTCACACCTAAAAATATATAAACTAAAACAATGGTATAAACTGAAAACTCAAAATCAAAGCTATAAGAAGTTAACGTTTCGGAAGAGAATCTACTTCCGTTCTCAAAACTTTTTTGGCCGTCAACCATGACAGTTCTTTGTTTATGTATTTCCATAGTCACGTGAGACATTAAATTATATTTATCTTATTTTTACTTACTTCGTCTCTAAGGATGGGCAACCAACTAGTACAAAAATCTATTGAATAATTAGAAACGCATCTATCCTCGTTTAATAAAATAATCGCGGATTCTTTAAGTTTCCTTTTAGTTGCGTTGCTCTCTTTTTCCAAAATCTTCGCCGAGTCCCATTTAATTCTATGATTATTATCCCATGCGTGTTCACAAATTTTGGATTTTTCAAATTCTCCCCTTCTAGCGTAATTTCTATGTTCACCAAGCCTTACGTTGAAAGGTCTAGATGATTCACCTACGTAATGTTTTCCGCACTCACACGGAACACTATAAATACAATTTTTTGAGTTTTGAACAATATTTGGAGGTTTGGTTCTTGATAAAACCGATATTAGCGTGGAGCCCGTTTGAAAAACTGTTCGTACGGAAAACCTATTCCCAATTTTTCGTAATTTATCCGATAAACCATGTATATATGGAATTACTGCCATTGACCTAAATACCTCAGGTTGTGATAGTATATTCTCTCTACTACCAATGTTCAATAACTGACTATCAACAAAACTCTCAGGATATTGATTATTTAATAAGACAGTTTTTATAAATTGTTTTCCGTTCTTTAATATTACATCATTTGAAGAAATAATTTTGGCCCTGTCATACAAACACTTAACAACACCTTTCTTAACACTAATATGTTGACTAGAATGGGCTATCGCCCATTCTAGCTCCTCCGGAGGGGTGACAGCTAAAGCTGTCAATGCGAGTGCTCCGCACTCGATTAGGTAACGCTTGAATCATTGTAGAAAGCTTGATTTTTAGTTTTCAATTTTCACTTTTTTTGGGTTTTTAAAATTTTAAGTTTTCAGTTTTTTAATTTTCAGTTTTTTAGTTTTTCGGTTTTTCATCATTCAGTGTTTCGGTTTTTCAGTTTTCAGTTTTTAATTTTTTCAGTTTTCAGTTTTTCAGTCTTCAGTTTTTAGTTTTTCAGTTTTTCAATTTTTCAATTTTCAGTTTTTCAATTTTTTAATTTTGTTTTCAATTTTCAGTTTTTAGTTTCTCAATTTTTCAGTTTTCAGTTTTTAGTTTCATTTTTCAGTTTGTCAGTTTTTCAGTATTTCAGTATTTCAGTTTTTCAGTCTTTTAGTCTTTCAGTGTTTCAGTTTCTCAGTTTCCCAATTTCCCAGTTTTCCAGTTTTTCAGTTTCAGTTTTAAAGTTTTAAAGTTTCGAAGTTTTGAAGTTTTTAATTTTCTAAGTTTTTAAGTTTTTAGGTTTTTAAGTTTTTAGGTTTTGAAGATTTGCAGTTTTTAAGTTTTGAAGTTTTTAAGTTAAGTTTTTCAGGTTTTCAGTGTTTCAGTTTTTTGTTTTTCAGTTTTTCAGTTTTTCTTTGTTCAGTTTTTCATTTGTCAGCCTTTTATTTCAGTTTTTCGGTTTTTCAGTTTTCAGATTTTCAGTTTCTAGTTTTTCACCTTTCGATTTTTTAGTTTTCAATTTTTCAAGTTTTCAAGTTTTCAAGATTTCAAGTTTTCAAGTTTCCAAGATGTCAAGTTTTCAAGTTCTCAAGTTTTCAATTTTTCAAGTTTGCAAGTTTTCAAGATTTCAAGTTTCAAGTCTTCAACTCTTCAAGTTTTCAAGTTTCCAAGTTTTCAAGATTTCAAGTTTTCAATTTCTCAATTTTTCAAGTTTGCAAGTTTTAAAGATTTCAAGTTTTCAAGTCTTCAAGTTTTCAAGTTTATCAGTTTTCCATTATTTCAGTTTTTCAGATTTTCAGATTTTTAGTTTTTCAGTTTTTCAATTTTTCAGTTTTTCACTTTCATATTCGATTAGGTTCTTCAGCAACCTTCACATTCCGAGTTTCAGCTGAATCGGACGGCCAATAAGAAAGTTACAGTAAATAGCGGATATTAGGCTATGGGGACGCCGCCATTTTGAAATTTTCAATTTCGATGTCATATTCACAATCAACTACTTCAGTAATTTCAACATATCGAGTTTCATTGGAATCGGACGATAAATAAGGAAGTTACAGTAAATGATGAATATTATGCTACAGGGACGCTGCCATTTTGAATTTTTGAGTTACGATAACATATTCGTGATCTGTGACCTCGATAACATATACATACCTATTTTCAGACGAATGGCACCGTAAATGGTAAAGTGGGTCCTGCAACTCCGCCGCCATTTTGAATTTTTCAATTTCCACGTCATATTCACAGTCAGCTACTTCAGTAACTTCAACATACCGAGTTTCATTTGAATCGATTGGAAAATATAGAAGTTACAGTAAATGATGAATATTAGGCTATTGGGACGCCGCCATTTTGAATTTTTGAGTTACGATAACATATTCGTGATCTGTGACCTCGATAACACATAAGTACTTATTTTCAGTCAAATGGCATCGTAAATGGCAAAATGTGTCCTGCAGCTCCGCCGCCATCTTGAATTTTTCAATTTCGATTTCTGATTCGTAATCGGCGACCTCAAAAACCCCCACATACCGATTTTGAGCGGTGTGACGCCATAATCGACAAACATCGTCCGCCATTTTGGCGCCGCCATTTTGAATTTTGCGATTCCGACGTCACATTCGTAAGCACCGTGGTAGATAATCCCCGAGTACCAAATTTCAGGCCAATCGGACGACAAATAAATTTAATTGCGATTTTCGAGATTTGTTTTGCGCACCCGTACTATTGGCATTCTATTTAATTTGTAAAAATGTAAAAATTTGACATCAAAACTTATTTCCGCGTTGCTGGCAACGCTTCCGCGTAGCTGTCAACGCCTAACTTCACACACATAATTTTTACCACCTATTTCAGAAATTTATGTCGGAATGGAAAACATGGATTTTAAAAACTGTGATTTTTCAGGAAATAATGGGAGTTGAGAGGCTTTCTAGGTCTCAAATTAATCGGAAAGGACGATATTTTATTGTGATAGTGGAGTGTCCGGGCCAAATCGGAAATTCGGCCCGACACGGGCATGTGAAAGTTGGGTTTTTTGTGAGAAAGTGAAAAACATCTACGTACAAAAAAATTCATAATTAAGCAAGTACATAGAATAGAAGCTCGTTCTGTGTCTCGATGGAAAGGGAGAGCTTGGCCCTTTCCCGTGATACCAAATTTTACAGGGAAAATCGAAAATTCGACCTCACAGGGGCGAGACAAATGTGACAAATTTGAGTGTGTTAAAACGTAACCTAGAAAATTGTAAAACATGAAATCTTAAAACACTCATATTTTAGTTAATACTTGACGTAAAAGCTCGATCTTAGTCTCTATTTGGACACGGAGATTGGCATTTTATCCACGCAGTACGTGCTCTGGGTTAAATAAAAAATTTAGTGTAGTTCTGTGCGAAATAAGAATGGATATTTTCGTAAAAATTGAAAACCGTAAGTACTTTAAAAATTCATAAGTAAATAAAAATCGGGAGTGAAACGGTGTTCGACGTCTCTCTGGAAGGCAGAAGAACGTAGCTTTCCGGCGATACCAAGTTTGACCGGAAAAATGGAAAATTAGGCCCGTGGCGAGCGCGACAAAAGTAGCTTTTCTGGGATATTTTAAATTTAAAATATCACATAATTTCGAAAAATTCTTCCACTTTGACCGCCCGTATCTCGTAAATTTTTGAAGCTGGAAAAAAACAAAAAAAAAAGACTTTTAGATAATTCATTTTTCTACATTTTCGTTAGGGCGAAGTATTTTGCTCTAGGAGGCCCCGTTTAGAAGTTATGGAGGTTTAAAGGTAAAAACGTCAAATTTTTCGCCTTTTTGCACCGCCGCACCTTTCGGCCGATATCTCCGAAACGAAGCGACGTACGGAATTTTTGAAGATACCGGAGGAAGCGGAAAGAAACGCTGTTGTCCTTTGAGATTTTTTTATTTTGAGCTAGCTCCAGCCGTTTTCGAGTTATAGGCGAAAAACCGGAAAAATGAGTCTCGCTTCGGATTCGAAACAGCGCAAAAACGTGCAATCTTAAAACGTCCGTATTTTTGGAAATACATATTTTGGAGCGCCGTACGGCATCGCGGCGGAACGGGGAGAGATTCTAGTTATAGCTAGCCGCAAACTGCGAGGTCGAAATCGAAAATTAAGCCCGGCAGGAGCGAAAGGAAATCGTACATTTTTGACGTTTACGAAATACCAAATCGCCTTCCCCTATTTTCTCTTTTACCCCTCGACTCCTCATTCCCCAAAAAAGCGGGCGAGAGAGATAGGTGACTTTCGTTCGATTATAACGGAAAAACCCGGAAAAATACCGGAACCGAGTATAGCCTAAGCACTGTAGGATTCCGTCCCGAACACTTTCGAGCCGGGCACGGACCGGCGAAACGAAGCGCGTCTCGACGGCATGTACCTTAAGATCGCAAAGAGGAAGGGGCTCGCACCAACTGCTCTTTAATATTATGATTTGAATTGAAATTTAAGTATAAGCGGGCTCCACGCTAAGATCGGTTTTATCAAGAACCAAACCTCCAAATATTGTTCAAAACTCAAAAAATTGTATTTATAGTGTTCCGTGTGAGTGCGGAAAACATTACGTAGGTGAATCATCTAGACCTTTCAACGTAAGGCTTGGTGAACATAGAAATTGTATTTTGTACTAGTTGGTTGCCCATCCTTAGAGACGAAGTAAGTAAAAATAAGATAAATATAATTTAATGTCTCACGTGACTATGGAAATACATAAACAAAGAACTGCCATGGTTGACGGCCAAAAAAGTGTTGAGAACGGAAGTAGATTCTCTTCCGAAACGTTAACTTCCTATAGCTTTGATTTTGAGTTTTTAGTTTATAACATTGTTCTAGTTTATATATTTTTAGGTGTGAGACTTTTTGAAACAGTCAAGTACTCAAGAACCAACCTCTGTCTGATCCGTTTGGCGCAGAGGTTTTTTCATTAAAATTTTTAAATATTTTTCAGTGGCAAAATACCCAATAAAAAGTAAGAAAATTTGTACAGTTGTTGACAAGTTTTTCTAAAATTACTTCGAAAATTACCAAATTCTCCAAAATGATCAGCGGTAATAAAAGATACTTCTATTTGATAATCTGTTTCTGTTTCACACCAATATCCATGTTATACCGATAAATTGGCTGTCCCATGAACTGTAATATCTTCGAGTAAATTGTAATCCCCATCGGCTTTTGCTCGTTATCCTAATTAATAAATAAACCAGTAACATTAATGGCTGCTTTATCTAAAATATTTTTTTAATCTAAGTAGTAGTTTTAATCCGGGATTATATTACATAACTTAAAGCGGTTTAACCGATTTGTGAAGGTATTATTTTAACGATAACACTTTAAATACTTCCACCTTATCAAATCCAATAAATTTGACTGAAACGTGAGTGGGCGGGTAGTGTAATGCCGCCACGTGCATGTTTGGTTGTTTATTACTCATTTACGCATATTATGATTACTCCTTTGTGTCAGTTTGTAAACAAGTAATAAAATAATCCCAGAAATATTCTGGACTACGTTTTCTAAAAATAGCTGTTTGAAATTTTTTATTTTCATATCTTCAGCAAACAATTATACGTTTTGTAAAAACAGACTTAGCAATGCAACGTTTTGGGGTGTCTAAATGTCTAAAACGAAAACAATCCCACCCCTCTGGTGGGAATTTTTTTAAAAATTTAGAAAAAAATAAAAAAGATAATTAGAGAAAATGTTAAAGTTTAGATATAAATATTGTTACATTGCAATACCGGCTACGCAGATATTCCAGTAATGCTTAATAACTTGAAAGTAATAAATTTGTCACAAATGCTTGGCAGCTTAATTCATCTCACCGTAGACAAGGCCAAGGTCACTCGCTAACATAAACGAACATTATTTATTTACGATTAAGACTGCGAAGAGTATCCTTTAGAATGTGCAACAATTATGCAGGGTGTAATTAGTTTCATGTCATTAGAAAAGACTGGTAATGGGAATCGACTAGACAAACAAAAAACCTATATGACTTTTTCCTCTACGGGCACTTTGAAGAAAACTGACCAACGTCGAGTTTTGCATGTTAAGGTAGGAGACATTTGAGAACCACTGCTTTTCTGGGTCAAACGATGTATAGTTCCGAATTATAGAAGTCATAAAATTTTTTAAAGGTTAGCGACCTGTACTTGTGTCCTCGCCGCCGAGCGGCCTCAAAGTAAGAAGCTCGACACTTTGACGAGACTGCTTGAACCGAACTTTTTATACCAATTATGAAAATGTAAAAATTCCTTATCTCTTTCCTCACAACGCAAGCACAGGATGGCCGCAGGGCTTTAAACAGAGAATTTGTTTACACGTGTTTTTTAAATTGGAACAAAATTATAGGAACTTTTAATTTATAAAATTTAAATATCATTTATTAACATTTGTAACATAAAATAAGTATTCGGTGTTAAAAGCTTAAAAATTAATAATTATTTCACGAAATTGGAAAACAAACAGTTAGACGTCCGAGATACGATGACAGAAAATAGTTAAGTGTATTTTAATTTAAAAAAACCCTGTTTTTTTAACGAATTGCGAGCATGATTTTTTCCAATCAGGCATCGAAAACTAAAAATCGATGCTGGTGTCTACGGAAATCAATGTAAACAATAATAAACAGATTAGAACAAAACAGCGAATAAGAATAATAATAACATTAATACAAAACATTAAAACGCAGAAACCTAAATTGTAAAAACATATTTCTCAAACCTACCTCCGAAGACGAAATAATAAAGAATCTAAACGCTTTGAAAAATAAATCCTCGTCTGGAGAAGATAAGATATCCTCATATATATTAAAGTTGCTGGGTCCATTTATAGCTAAACCACTATGTTATATATTTAATTTATGTTTTGAAAAGGGTTGCTTTCCAAATTTGTTAAAAGTTTCTGTTGTAACACCCATATACAAAACAGGTGATAGGACGGTAATAAGTAATTACAGACCTATTTCGGTAATAAATAACATCGCGAAAATATTAGAAAAATGTATCAAATCTAGGTTATTAGAACACTTAAACTATAATAAAATACTTTCCCCTAATCAATATGGCTTTAAAGAAGGTATGTGTACGGAGGACGGAATGTATGAGGTAGTAAAAACTATATATAACTCGGTGGATGGTAAGAAAAAACAAATTGCAATATTTTTAGATTTGGCTAAGGCCTTTGATACGGTGTCCCACGATTTACTAATTGCTCAACTTAATGAATATGGTGTAAAAGGTATTGTTAATAAATTGTTCAGTAGTTATCTTCAAAATAGAGAACAGTGTGTAAAAATTGGTGAAAGTAAAAGTAATTTAAAAAAGATGAAATACGGAATACCACAAGGAATTGTTCTAGGACCAGTTCTGTTTAATATTTACATAAACGAAATACTTCATATCCCAATGGACGGAAAAGTTATAGCTTACGCCGATGACACTGTTCTCCTGGTTGAAGATGACTCCTGGGAAGATGTAAAGAACAAAACGGTTCTAGAATTTTCGAAACTACAACAGTGGCTAGCCGAACACCTTCTAACAGTTAATCTAGAAAAAACTAAATTTATGTGCTTCGGTATTTATGATAAGAACATACCAAATATAGATACACTGCAATTACATTCGTATACGTGCTTAAATAAACAAAAATACAACTGTGAATGTGATATGAAGTTATTCCAAACAAAAACCACTAAATATCTTGGAGTTGTAATTGATCAAAACTTAAAATGGACTGAGCATATCCAACAATTAAATAATAAAATGCTTAAGTTAGTTTGGAAATTCTACCATTTAAAAAATACAATGCCTTTCAATATCTTAAAAACACTGTATCACGCCTTAGTCGAATCAATTCTTAGATATGGAATATTGATATGGGGAAGTGCCTATCCAACAAATGTAGAACCTTTAAATATATCACAAAAATATATAATCAAAATTATCTTAGGAAAAAATAAACAATACTCCTCGGTACTATTATTCAAACAATTCAATGTATTTAATTTGCAACTTTTATATATTAAATCGGTTCTCATATTTACTTTTGAACACAAAAACATATTAAACACAATACAACATGAACATAATACAAGGCAAAAACATAATCTAAATGTGATAATACCTAAAAACAGGTATACAACAACCCAAAGATTTATAACTTATTATGGCCCTAAATTTTATAATATTTTACCAACACATTATAAACAATTCAACAATATAGGTTTATTTTCTCATAAAGTGTCGCAATTCTTAAGGACTAACAAAGTTAGATTTATGAAACTATTGGCAGGTGGTTAAACAAACTTACAAAGCATACGGCCCCTTAATTCTTCATGTATATATGTACACGATGTTATTAAACAAGTATTGTCATGGGTACACACACAGGCTACATATGTAGTCTAGGTGTACACTAAATGGAGGAATAATAGCATATGCATATACATATAAGATTAGGTAAAACTTATTTTTATATTGAAATCATTTTTATAATTTAGCGATTAATGATAAGAAGCATATTATATTACTAATTTTGTATTTTACATTGTATGTGTATTCTATATTGTATTATTAATTATAAATAAATTACTTACTTACTTACTTACTTATTAATACCTTTAATGGCCAACCGGGAACGTCCAATAACAGAACAATTCTTTTGAATTGAAAATTGTTCATCACTATGCACCTTGTTAAAAAAAAGTGTTGATTTGAAGATCAGCTTTTAATCAAATTTAATTTAATGTGGCCATTTCCTAGAAAGAGACATCCCATAGGGAAACATTTATTATTTTTGGCCATAACTTTTTTTTCTTAATACGTATATTTAAAAAAATTATAAGAGTACCTAAGTAGAACCATAACAAGACTATTGCTATGAATTTTCACTCAATAGTTTCGGTGATTTGCAAAATAGTTTGATTTAAATTTAAAAATTGTGGTAATTTCGTAGTTTTAAATCTAACTGTTTTGCAAACCATTGAAATTATTGAGTGAAAATTCATAGTAATAGTTTTGTTATGATTCTATTTGGGTAGTCTTATAGTTTTTTTTTTATATTCGTACTAAGAAAGAAAAGTTATGGCCGAAAATAATAAAAATTTCCCTGTCGGATGTCAGTTTCTAGGGAATGGCCACCTTAAAGTGTAGAAAACGTGATTTTTTTTCTAGGGCTTTGTTAATAAAATGTAGCATTTAAAAAGTTTAAAAGCATTTACAGAAGTAAATATAGCAGTGAACTTTTTTATCTGTAGAAATGCGTACCAAGTATATCGAGAAGAAATGGAGATAAAGGATAAAGGCAACTTTTTGATTTGAAACTTTTTTTTCTAGGATGAGCGGTTTTCGAGAAAATCGCATGTGAAAAAAAATTGACCGACGAACCAACATTATACGCACCACTTAAGTACTCAATTTACAATTTACAAAATGTGTACTGTTGGTTTTACTGATGATTTTTGTTTCTGTTTGTGTTTAATTTCTTGTAAGTTTTGAACACACTTTAGGTTTTATATTTATTCGTCTTCGTATAATAAGTTGTCACATCATTTTGCCCCTTTATCTTCTAGTAAACTAATAAATATTTTATTTGACATTGTCACCTTCATGCATCTAGAAATTACACAAAGGAAAATTATGACAGAATCAAATCAATGCTTCTCGAACACACATTGAGACCGATAGACCTAACAATAACCCTATTGTTAGCATAAACTCTTTCAGTGAAGATGAGGTTATTCGGGCTCTAAAACGAATTAAACCCAAAATGACGACCGGTCCTGATTCCATTCCAGCTTTTTTATTAAAGGATTGCGCTATCATTTTTGCATATCCTCTAACTCTAATTTTTAACTTAATCTTAAAAAACTGCCTATTTCCTGACCTATGGAAATATTCCAAAGTATGTCCCATCTTCAAAAAGGGAAACAAACTAAATATTGAGAATTTTGTAACTTTTTGTAACTTCTGTAAAGTCTTAGAAATATTACTTCATGATAGAATATATCATTCAATTAACACCAAAATCTCTATCAATCAACATGGATTTATGAAAGGGCGTTCAACAACACCAAATTTATTCTGTGTAACTCAATATATTTCTGAATCCTTAGATGAACGTGGGCAGGTAGATGTCATATATACCGATTTCTCCAAAGCGTTTGATAGACTTGATCACCAGTTGTTACTTAATAAATTAGAAAAAATCTGCTTCTCATATTCTTTGCTCCTTTTGTTTAAATCTTATTTAATGAATAGGAGTCAGTGCGTTGCATTAAATGGGTTCAAATCGATCGAATTTGCTGCCACATCTGGAGTTCCCCAGGGATCTATTCTGGGGCCCTTGTTTTTTAACATATTTATTAACGACATAGTGAACGAAATTAATTTGTCTCACCTTTTAAATGCCGACGATCTAAAAAGTTTCACAGTAATTGATGAAATCGATGACTGTTTTCAACTTCAGACTTTTCTTGACAAAATAAACACCTGGTGTATAGTAAATAAATTATTCATGAATCCTAGTAAATGTAACGTAATGTCCTTTTTTTTAAAAAACATCACCTTTTATTTTTGATTACAGGTTAGATAATGTCATACTTCAAAGACCTATAACATTTCGCGACCTCGGCGTAACTTTTGATAGTAAATTATCCTTTAAATATTTTTCAGTGGCAAAATACCCAATAAAAAGTAAGGAAATCTGAATATGCCACAAATAAACAATTACAGACAATATCTAAATTATCCTTCACTGATCATATCGATATCATTGTGTCTGAAGCCTCCAAAGCCCTTGGATTCATCGTTCGTACTAGTCGAGAGTTCACTAATACTGATACTCTAAAATTCTTTATCAATCCTTCGTCAGATCGAAACGAGTACGCATCGCTAATTTGGAGTTCCAGTTATGATGTTCACAAGAATAACTTGGAGGCAGTTCAACGTAGATTTCTTAAATTACTGTGGTTCAAATCCGACGGTACCTATCCAGTGATTGGTTTCCCGCAAATTAACTTGCTTGAAAGATATTCTATGACTACTCTTGAGGATAGGCGTACGTACTTTTCTCAAGTATATTTTTGTTTAAATTACTACACAATGATTTTGACGCACCCGAAATAATTAGTAAGCTTAATTTTCACGTTCCCAGATTAACCTCTCGTAATCACCAAGTTTTCTATTTAGCTACGCCGCGTACCAACCAACGTACTAAATAATTCACCTTTATATACGATTTGCAGTACTTCTAACAAATTATGTAGCGACTTCGATATTTTTAATTGCAGCCTTAGTGACATAAAACAAAATGTTCTAAATTAAATAATCAGTGAGTGTCTTTGTTTTTCTTAATTTACTTTGAATCACGTATGTATATAGGTATATGTATATATAATTTTTATATTTAAACATTTCCCATGTTATTTTTTCTCTCTCTTCGTATCATTAGTTGTTCATAGTTCGTACATTTAAGTAAATTTTTTCTTCATTTTACTTTCTTTCTATGTTGTTGTATATTATGTAATTAATGCTTTGTATGCCTTTATTCCTGTTCTGTAATTGGGTATCTTACCTGTTGAACAGTGTATGCAATAACTAAATAAATAAATAAATTACTAATAGCAAGATTTCCTGTCTCGCTTATATGAAATTTTCAATACTTCTAGCGTAAGAAAGGCCACCAGCTAGTAAAAGTTTGTGGTGGAAACTCAACTTGCAACAGACAGCTAAAAATAAAATTTGCAGCAATATTTATACTAAAAAGTCAATCTTTAATCCACGGTTTTTTCATTTCCTGCTGGTCCTAACAAATTACCGTTATTATATTTCTTGACTAAACACACGATTAACTTCTAACCTCTGTCCATATCAATCGTCCGGCTTGGTTTGCAAAAAAAATGTGATAAACTACCTTGTCTAGGGTAACTGGTGCAAGGGTTTATTTTTATATTATACTTCTTCGGGCCCTATTACTCTTTCCGCCTTACAGTTTTTCTTATCGTACTAAGATAAGATTTTGATGAATTCCGATTTGTTCAGAGGTTACACTATTTCACCATATATATAAGAAAGTTCTCGGACCAATTCTCCTGGTTTAACACAATTTAGTTCGGAGGCGGAGAAAATACTTTGTTATTTGATAACGACTTGCAAATCAAACTGAAACCATTGGAAATGCTACAAGTTCAGGCTCCCGTTTTAGAAATATTATTTTTCACAAGTAGCGAGTTTTTTTACAGCCCATGATATTTCGTAGTCATTATGTAAGAGGTATGTACAGTGAAATCACGATGAAAGAAATAAAGTCGATATATTATGCCGCTTCCTCCTGAAATAAAAAATAGCAAATCGGCTTATATATTTAAAAGTAATATAAAAAATCTGTTATTAGAGAAATGCTTTTATAGTCTAAAAGAATTCGAAGAATATTGTATCACAGTTAGACAGTCCCAAACAATTTATATGCCTAAGTATACAGATTCGGAAAATGCAGTTTAGGGTATAGGAATAACGATGTAATTGACCACGCCCCGCTAGTTCCATAAATCGTGAAAGCAAAGACACACAATGAATCGAATTTAGTACGGCATGAATGAACTAAGGATAGATGCGGACGTAGGTAATAATTTTTATACGAAACGAGAAAATATTTCTTCGTCAAAAGCGAAGAAGTTATTTATCACATTTTTGATAAATAATTTTCTTTTTTAGTCGTAAATGCTATGGGAATAAAATAATAATTTCGATTAAAACCGAAATGAAAATAGAACATTAAAATAAAATTAAATAACCCTCAGAAACTAAAATAAACTAATAATTATCAAACAACAAATTAATGAAGTAGGGATTCAAACAAACCACCTTATTGTGTTTTCATTCCCATTCACTTTATTTATCATGATTTCACAAAATTCCATCCGTTCGAAATTGCCCTCGGGAAATATTTCTTGCGTTGTTTGAACTTTAAAACAACTGTACCCACTTCTTTTCAAAATATTTCTTACAGTTCTTTCCTTCATGTCAACTTCATCAGCAATTTGTCTCCTAGAACAAGGTTCACTAGTTTCAACAAGTGCACAGACATTAGTTTCGCGAATTTCACGTTCTTCGCTCATTTGTTGATGACGGTGTTCGGGTTGACAGCATTTTTTACAATAATTCACGACACACCCGAAATTCTCAAATTTTTTAATAATGTATGAATTATGCTAGCTGGGGGGATTGGTCTATCTTGATATGCCACAGTAAATAAATTTATTGTGTCATCAGTGGAATGGCCCCCGAAGTACCACTTCACAATTTGCACTTTTTCTGCAGTTGTATAAACACACGGCATTTTAATAACGAAATTGCGATTAATTTATTTTATTCCCACACGTCTAAATAGCTACGCTATTAAAAGCAGAATGGGTGCGCTCGCGCTGTTCTCAACTCGTCGCAGTCAAGCGATGGACCAATGCCCTGCATTGTTTTACGACAAGGCGTGGTTTATCTGCGCAGAAACAAGTTTACGTACCTAAAACTAAATTTGCTGAATCTGTATATTAGTGTATTTTTATTTACACATACTTCCTATGTCTTATGTTTATGTTTTATATCGTAAAATGTTATTGTGTATATGTAATTTTAACTTAGTTCTTAGTCGAATAGTTTTTACACATTTCATATTTTACTTATATTTTTATACGTTACTTTTTTTAACTCTTCTTTCTTTACCTGCATGACAAAGGTAATCCATAAATGTACTTTGTGGCATAAAGTAAATAAAGAATTTTAATTTGATAAGATTGTTACAAAGCGACTGAAGAATCGCATGGATAGATCGATTTTAGAAAGCATTTCTCTCTATTTATATTAAAAAAAAATCGTTGGTAGGCGGAGATTAACAGAATCTGGCCAGCTAGATCTCCAGATATAACTCCTCTAGACTAGAACATTTCTTGTGGGGGTTACCTCAAATCCAGCATGTATCTGAAAAGATTCAGTATTATTTAGCGCATTTAATTAAATTATATAGCTAATTTAGAATTAACATTTTGTTCATTTCACGAGGAAATAGCATGTTCAACGCATAAGAAAAGTAGATTTTTAAGTTCGTGTAAATTTGCTTTAAACTTTTGCACTTACTAGAAAACTATAACTTTTTTTCTTGTCGAACAATCTTAGTTTCATGATTACCACGGGTATCAAATATAGAAAACGTCAGTTCAGTTTGACCTAGATGGATTATAAGAATATTATGTATTGCCCACATCAGCTATTTTTTGGTAGGGCTTTAGCATTAAAACATCTCGCAGTAAATTAGAGCAAACCATCCCCGGTACGTGCAAGGAATATAATTGAGAAACGAAAGGAGAATACTGAGAACAGGAGGGACCGGGAAAGATGCAGCGGCCTGAGCAGAATAGGTGTCGGTAATTAAATCAGAAGATTTCGCGGCAGGTGTTTGAAAGACGGGAGAACCCTGAGACAGGAATAAAACTATGCAACGTGACATGACACACAGATCTAAACAAAGCCGGGTGCGACGCGGAATAAGATGTACGGTATTATGTTCAATTCAGTTATTTATTGTTTCTTTACTCGAGAAAGCTATGTAAAACAGGGGGCATTTTGTTTAAGTCTATTTGTCCTCTGCTAGACCTCAAACGTCTGGACCGATGTTCATGAAAATTATGGAAGTCACTGGTTATATGAAAATGTGGTTTACAGTCTCGGTAACGTATTGAAAGCGCCACTAACCATTCATACCCTAGCCATTCGAACTTAAGATCGTTTGAGACCAAGAACGACTGTGTGCTATATTTACTGCAGTTTCTGCCTTGTCCTCGTCTAGCCCGCGACAAGACGCTCTCTGCCTTTCTCGCTTTAATTGCTCCCGGCCGATATAGCTATCTTTAAAAAATTTAATCAGACGCATTCTTTAAATTCACCAATTTCGCTCATCTCGCCTAGTCTCTGCTAGAGGCGCTGGCTAATATTTATTGAAGTAAATTACAGAACAAACACCAACGTGCAGTACAATTAGTCATTAAAAATGAAAAATGACTGAACCCCAGCTATACTTTTTGCATTGAGTTTCTAATACTGAATACAAAAAAGTTTATCCTTTAAAAATTGCCGTGTTTTACTTGGAGGTGGTTCCCACCCCTCTTTCCCATCCCTCTAGAGGGGTGGGCAAAAAAATTGATTACTAACTGCCGAATTTGATATAGAATTATATTGTAAGAGTGGTTTACAATTTCTCATGAAAATTTATATTTTGCAAGTTATAACGATTTGAATATTACGGTTTTAGCTTTAAAAAAATCGGTAAAGGTATTTACACAGAACTTCCCTCTTTATTTGTGCATGGCGGTCACTCTTAAAAGTTAATAATTACGAAATGATACTGAAAATAATAATCGGAATGTAGTCATCACTATTATTACTAAGAAAACCTGATAAGTTTTGGTCAAAAAAACATACAGAGTGCTCATCCAACAACAAAAGTTCAATACTAAATGACAGGTGCCAAATATGGAAGGGTTGCGCAAATACCTTTACAAATGTCTACCATGACTGAATTATTTCTTGGGATGACCACCCTGTACATTTTTCAATAAAAGTATAATAGGTGCATATGCCAAATATTATTGCCACCTGTCACATTCCTCATTCACGTGGAGTGGAAGTATAGTGGTGGTTAAAAAATTTCATTTTTTTTTAATTTTTCAAAAATGTTTAAAAAAATTTCATAATTTTTTTCTTCTGAAATATGTTTAGAATGCCATGAAACGTGAAAATTTTAATTTTGAGCAAAAACAAATTTTTCATCTCTATTCTATACTAGTGATAAATAGATTAAAACTTTTTTCAAAAAAAATATTTTTGAAATAGGTTTAAAATGCCATGGAAACGTGGAAATTTAAAATTTGAAGAAAGAACCTTTAGACGGTCTATCCTGTATATTTTCCAGTGAAATTTTTACCATTTCTTCGCCGACAGTAGGGTCAACTACCTACCAAATTTGACTGCTCTCCGTCAAGTAGTTTTTTAGTTAATGCACCAACAGACAGACAGGCCGACGGAATTGAAAAACCTATATTTTCCTAGTCTACGTGTTCTGAAACGTCAAAATCCGAAAAAATCGCGGAGGGTAATTTTTCTCGAATACAATACTTCCTTCGGTGTGCGAGGGAAGTAAAATTGGTACCTTGAGACTGTTTTCGTAAATAACTCAAAAATCGTACATTTATGGAAAATTTCACAGATTTCGCAATTCTTGCAACCATGTTGGAAATGATAACACCATATATAATAAAACACAAACTCTTTCCAGCTGCGATCCACTCTCGATTGCGACACCGCTGTATTTCGACCTTAAATGAAAACTGGTAACTTGACCCCCTGTGACTCATGCAACCCATATTACATATATATCAGCCGTTGCATGTACGACCGTCTCACTCGACCGCGACACCGCTGTCTTTTGACCTCGAACGAAAACTGGTAACTCGACCCCCCATATACGAACATAAACATTTCCAATGTTAAAAGTAGTATGGTACAAAAAACAAGATTATGAAATTAGAAGTCGGTATTTTGTTTATTTCTGTACGATGAATAGTTTAAAAATGGCTCTCGGACGTCTACAGTCGCGATACAATATTTAAATCTCAAATATGTCAGAAACAATCATTCTGATATTAAAAATGCATATAATAGGAACTAAAGGACTTGAATTACTCTTTTATATTTTTTATTTATTATTACTTAACTTTGACAACGTCGAAACTATTCAAACACGTCAAATCACCTTCCTCCCCATCAATAATAATAGACGATTATATTTTATTTTGCGCGTTCCATCGATTGGACAATAGACAGGCTAGGCATGAAGTTAAATTATGATAGGCTGTACGCAGTGAGTTATAATAAAACACTTGTATGGTATTATAAATCACGCTATTTGTTTATGGATACTATTACTTGTTCAAAATCAGTTGAGTAATTAATATATAATCTAATAAGTGTAGGTAGATAAAACATATTATTAACCACTTCCAAGCTTATCAGCAAACCAGAACAATTAGAATTAATTTATTTCTGATTTATATTTACTTCGGTTTGCATTTTTCGTACTTATTATAGTTGACTACATATATTTAATGCACATAAAAAACCTCAAAGTTTTGCCGCTTACATATACAGATTCAGCAAATTTAGTTTAAGGTACGTAAACTTGTTTCTGCGCAGATAAACCACGCCTTGTCGTAGAACAATGCAGGGCATTGGTCGATCGCTCGACCGCAACGAGTTGAGAACAGCGCGAGCGCACCCATTCTGCTTTTAATAGCGTAGCTGTTTAGACGTGTGGGAATAAAATAAATTAATCTCAATTTCGTTATTAAAATGCCGTGTGTTTATACAACTGCAGAAGAAGTGCAAATTGTGAAGTGGTACTTCGGGGGCCATTCCACTGAAGGCACAATAAATTTATTTACTGTGGCATATCAAGACAGACCAATCCCCTCAGCTAGCATAATTTCATACATTATTAAAAAAATTGAGAATTTCGGGTGTGTCGTGAATTATTGTAAAAAATGCTGTCAACCCGAAACGCGTCATCAACAAATGAGCGAAGAACGTGAAGTTCGGGAAACTAATGTCTGTGCACTTGTTGAAACTAGTGTTCTAGCAGGCAAATTGCTGATGAAGTTGACATGAAGAAAAGAACTGTAAGAAATATTTTGAAAAGAAATGGGTACAGTTGTTTAAAAGTTCAAACAACGCAAGAAATATTTCCCGAGGACAATTTCAAACGGATGGAATTTTGTGAAATCATGATAAATAAAGTGAATGAGAATGAAAACTTCTTAAAGAATATATTGTTTTCAGATGAATCATCCTTTTCATTACGTAGGAAACACAATCCATCCGTAGTACGATATTGGTCTCGGAAAAATAAACATTTGAGTATTGCTGTGCGAACTCAGTATCCTCAAAAGTTGAACGTTTGGACGGGAATTTTAGACAATCATATTATAGGCCCACTGCTAATCGATGGCAATTTAAATGGCAATAAATATTTAGAGCATTTACAAAACCAAATAATTCCTGCAGTTCAAAATCTTCCTGTCAATTTTGAGGACATTTGGTTTCAACAAGACGGCTGCCCAAGTCACAATACCTTAACTGTTATTTATTTTTTGGAAAGAACATTTTCCAAACGTCACCTGATCTAACACTCTATGGTTTCTTTCTGTGGGGCTTTTTAAAGGAAACCGCGCACAAACATGCGTTTGAACGAGCCAATAATTTAGTTGAATTACGGGAAAAACTTATCCAACTTTGTGCAAGCATTACTCCAAATCAACTCAATGATATGAGAGGTTCATTGTATAATCGGTTTGGCTATTGTTTGGCACAAGAATGTGGTTTGTTTGAATCCTTACTTCATTAATTTATTGTTTGATAATTATTAGTTGATTTTAGTTTCTGAGGGTTATTTAATTTTATTTTAATGTTCTATTTTTGTAATTTAATAAGAATAATTTATTTTTTGATAATTATTAGTTGATTTTAGTTTCCGAGTTATTTAATTTTATTTTAATGTTCTATTTTCATTTCGGTTTTAATAAGAATTATTGTTTTATTCCCATAGCATTTACGGCTAAAAAAGAAACTGCAGAAATGCTTTCAATAAAAGAAATTATTTGTCAAAATTGTGAAATAACTTCTTCGCTTTTGACGAAGAGATATTGTCTCGTTTCGTATAGAAATTATTACCTACGTCCGCATTCATGCCGTGTTAAATTCAATTCATTGTGTGCCTCTGCTTTCACGATTTATGGAACTAGCGGGGCGTGGTCAATTACATTGTTATTCCTATACCCTAAACTGCATTTTCAGAATCTGTAGATGGGAGAACAGGGCATGCTCTATTTTTGTAGAAAATGTTAAATCATAAATATAATGTATTATTTAATACATAGAACAGCATTGTTCTCATGTAAAGTATATTCTGGCATGATTAAAATAAGAAATTAACGGAAACACACCTGTTTGAATTTTAATTTCCAATTATTTTGATATAATTACCCGACTCCCTCCTACCGAAAATATTTTAGAATGTAACTGTTTACAGCAGCTATGTTAACTCTACCCGCCACAGAGTCGAACTTAATATTGTCAATGTATCAGTGAATTCGTCAATCCTTCACAAATATATAAGATATGATTCCTATATTGACACAAGCAAAACAGAGTATTTTTTTATTTATCACTGTATCAAGTAACTATTTATTTGCCAAAGACAATACTTCTAAATTTCTACTGTTATTGTGCATAAAAATTTTAAGTACGGCTCTGTAGGATATCACTCATGCTAACGAGACAATGATTTATGGTCAGTTTTTATGGCTCTTTTATGTGCATTAAATACTTTTGCAATTATCAAACAAACTCAAGAATCGAGTACGCTTCTTTATACAATGTGTTTGTTTTAAGTATAGGCCACTCGATGTATCTATTTAAGAAATCAAAATATTTTCGTACCAGGCTTGTAGCCTATTGGAAGGGGTATCCTGTGGCAAAAACAGATTTTCAAATCAAAGCCTACTTTAATTCTTACAGCAAAGAATTAAAAAGTATACATTTTTAAACGTCTGTAACTGAGCTATTTGACGATACACTAGAAAAGGTTTAGACTAAAGTTGATTGCAAAAATTAGATGAATAATAATGAAACATTTTCTACATGTTCTACGCTTTGAAGTAACTTTTTGCAATTTAATGTTGGTAGTTGATGCACTTTTTAAATTTTATTCCTGTAACCCGCAAGGTTGTTTTTACCACAGGATACCCCTCCCCTACAAACCTGGTATAAAAACATTTTGATATCGTAAATGGCAACGGATATATATGGAGTGGTCGACTTAAACAAACACACTGTATAGTTATATATTGGAAGAAAATAATAGAAAAGTGCTTAGATTAATGTCTGTAGTTCAAGGAATTGTTTGGGTGTTTCTATTTGAAGTGCGACTGAAGGGAGAAATGCTATTGATTTTTAGAACGATATTTGTTTTGTCAAGTGGCAATTTACTCGAGTGTTTTATTTTTTTCTGATATTCTAATAGAAGATAAGAGTAAAAAATGGTGCATCGAAATGTATTTGGACCAAGTCTTTTTGTTTCTCACAAGTCATTACGCGAATAAATAAAATTTTATCGAATATAATCCTTATTTGATTAAAACAATATTTTTACAAATGATGCTGAAAGTGTCTACCAGCTTATCAAGACACTTCTGAGTCCCTTTTTTAACGAAATCGGAAGCATTTTGCAGAAGAATGGAATTGTTCATTCCTTCGATTTTCTCTGCAATACGATATGTGGAATTTCATAATGTCTTGAATATATTGAAGTTCTCACAAAACAGACTATTTTTATCGAATATCAGTCCTCTTTAATTCCAATCATGGCTGAGATATAGCTTGGTAATAACGTACTATTTTTGTATTATTTAATTGGTCTTATTCAAGCTGGTTAGGCGTGGGAAGCTGATGTATTCGAAGAGACATTTCAAAGGCCAAATCCTGATAAGGGCTGTAGAACTGTGATTATTATAGTCTCTTCTTATCATGTAACAAAACCACAAACTAAAATCTGTATATTTTTTAATTCTATGTAATAAAGGAGATATATAGAAAATACTGGTAACACCCTTAATTTCAAAATGGCTGCCAAATGGGGAAGAGTTTCATCGCGTAAAATGAGCTTTAGACTCACCAGCGGCCTCCCTACAAAGCCGAAAAAATTGCTGGTTACGGGGGGCGAATGACGACTCGGACTTGTCCTTTATTTCTTGAAAGCAGCATAATATCACCAATTCTATCAATATTATCCAGTATTACTATATTAATATACGATTCAAATGTATCGACCCCTCACTTTAACCGCGAATGTCTCAACAACGAAGGAGCGGGAGAAATTAATAAAATTATGTGTTCATTACACGTGAATTGTACATCGCTCATTGAAATTTTAATAATTCAGGTTTAAACGTTACGAAAATTATTTAATTTACACCACAAAATGTACCAATTTTTAACGAGATTCTCATCACATTAAACTTTAAGTGGTTATATCTCGAAAACCACTTATTATTTTTGTGTAAAATTTTGCTATGGCATGAACGAATACTTTTTTTATATGTGGTAATTTTTTTAAACATTTTTGTTATTATTTACAAAAATGTGCCGCCATGTCTGCTCAGTTATCTTGGGAGAGAGATGAAAAATCTTTTTCGGATGTTCGTTTCTGATCATATAAACAGTTAAGTATTCCGAAAAAAAAAAAAAATAAATAAATAAAAAATGTCAATTGTTAATTAATTATAGCATTTGAAGTAAGTAAAGAAAGAAATTATTCTTGATACATCCGAATTATGTTTTCTGAAAATGTGTATTATTTATGTGATCAACAATTTTAGATACCTTGATAAATAACCGCATAAACATGAGGTCACGTTTTTGAAAATAACTGCAAAGTTCTAGAATAAAAAATTATGAAAAAATGTCATCTTGTAAAAAATGCCGTGCTTAATCGGTATCTAAAATATTATTTACATAGTGAGCATATTTTCCAAGATACAGGGTGTAATCAGTTTCATGTCAATAAAAAAACTGGTAATGGGGATCGACTGAACAAACAAAAAACCTTTATGACTTTTCCCTCTAGGGGCACTTTGAAAAAACTGACCTAGGTCAACATTTTAAATATATATATATTTTTTAAATATTAATGTAGAAAATAATTGAGAACCACTGCTTTTCTTGGTCAATGGACTTGTAGTTCCCAATTATACAACTTAAATTGTCATAAAAAAGTGCAAAGGCCTTGGATCATCGATCGCCTTTGATGGACCGCCTCAACCGAACTGAGGCAAATAATTCGTTATCTTTTCCTACACAACTGCAAGCAAATAATGACCATAGAAGTTTAAACAGAGCAATTCTTTACATGTGTCTTTTAATTTGGAACAAAATATTGGATTAATGTTTATAATTTAGAGTATTTAAATGTGATTTATTAACGTTTGTAACACAAATGAGTGTCCTGGGTTAAAAGCTTACCACCTAAGTAAATTATTCGAAATCTCTGCATCTGCATCAATACACAGTTCGGTACGTCGAATTAAGGACATACGTACTCCGTTCAACACTAAACAATAAACTATCAACTAACGTTGTCAATAAAGAAAAATAAAAGAAAAACTTGGTCCAAAATCCAAAACGGAATACAAAAAGAACGAACAAGTAAGTTGTGTCTGTACGTAATCAAGAATTTAACGACTTGAACGGTAAGTCAATAAAATAAATCTTCACTATAAATACACAGCGACCCGAAACTCAAAAATAACAAAAACAACGAACGGGGGGTTGGACGTGTGTACATAACAAAACACCCACACTAACTAAAATATTGCACAAGGGAGAGTCAGAGTATAGTTTTCTTCAGATCAGATCTACTAAACACTCAGAAAACGTCGACGTCTTTCATCTTATTTACCGCATCGCTAAAGACCGCCGACATTTTATAGCTATCTACACAAATATTGAGTATCATAGGTAAAGACACGCGCGGCGATCTAAACCTACCTCAATATTCCAGCAGTTCTCAAAAGATTTTATTGAAAATTTGCGAAATTTTTGTTTCTTTTTTTTTCTCCAAAACTATAAGCTTTAGACCCCATGTTACATAAGGTTTTTTTGTTTGTCTTGTCGTTCCCTACCACCAGTTTTTTTTTTAATGACATCAAACTACACTACACCTGTATAACGGATTTAAAATTGGTATGGTCAAAATTTCCTTAAAAGTAGGACATTTTTCAATATAACTTAACAGAACTTCGAAACTGTTCAATGTACATTATAAAAATTTTAGTGAATGATTTACAATAGACGCACAATGTCAATATATTTGAAACGTATATTAGTTGATTTACCTACTCCAACTCCAAATAAAGAAAAACAGGTAATTTTAGAGGTAGGAGAGGAAATGATGGCAGATAATGGTTGAAGAAGTAGTGACATTTTAGGTACAATCTAGGATATCTGAGGTTTGTTCCAACAAGAATCCCGAACTAATCAGAAGTAATGTGATTGGTTGAAAACAGTCCCTGATTGATCACCTGACCACATTATAAAGAGCTGATTGGCTCTAAGTAGTTTGTAACTAGTTCGTGATTGTTGTTGGAACAAACCTCTGATGAATAAATACCTATTACTATTTATCATCAAACAGTTTTGGAGTGCCTTGGGAGTTATTATAATAAAAATTATTGGCCAATACAGTATTCCTGTTCGGAATATGGAAGGCAAACATTTGCATTTTCCGCGTCAAATTAAAATGTTAAAAATGCTTTGTACCTACATAAAATTTACATTTTTCGAATTATGCTATAATTGTATTGAGTAAAACCCTTAAAATCTGTAAAGTTGAAAGTTAAATATGTCTGTTGAAAAATATCGCCGTCATTTAACTAGTACTTTCTCGTCTAATAACTGCACCGCGAAATTCATAAAGTAATTTCGCGAATGGCGCAAGCGGGAATTCAAAACTTGCACATTATAGTATCGTACATAAAACTTGCAGGTATTAAATATCCGCGGAAACTTGTTAAAACTCCGTAAACGTAACGATGAACTTTGAGGAAGGATGAGAGGAACAAAAATGTAGCTTAAATTATTGCCTTCACCCTCGACATTTAAGGCCAGCGCGGAAATTATTAGTGGATTCGTTATTATCAAGACTGCGAGGAGGCATTCATATACCAGATAGGATAACTCATTCGAATTTCTGGATTATACGTGCACGAAATGCTTAAAAAGACAAACTAATCCAGCCTGTTAACCCATTTTACTTCGTTAATTTCGAGGCAAAATATCTTTTTTAACGTGAAGTTATGTTTAACAATATACGTACGCCAGCATGATTACATGTTTTTTGCTTCTCATGTACAAAATAAAAAAATCGGTAAAGGTATTTACACAGAACTTCCCTCTTTATTTGCGCATGGCAGTCATTCTAAAAAATTAATAATTACGAAGGGACATTGAAAATAATAATCGAAATATAGTCATCACTATTATTACAAAGAAAACCTGATAAGTTTTGGTCAAAAAATATACAGAGTGGTCATCCAACAGCAAAAGTTCAATACTAAATAACAGGTTTCAAATATGAAAGGCTTGCGCAAATACCTTTATAAATGTCCACCATGACTGAATTATTTCTTGGGATGAGCAACCCTGTGCATTTTTCAATAAAAGTATAATAAGTGCATATGCCAAATATTATTGCCATCTGTCACATTTTCAATTCCACATTCACGTAGTGAAGTGGAAGTATACTGGTGGTTAAAAAATTTCTTTTTTTTTTGAAATTTTTCAAAAATGTTGGTAAAAAAATTTTCAAATTTTTCTTCTTCTGAAATAGGTTTAGATATTTTAATTAAAAAATTAGATAACACATACCAAACCAGTGTGTATAGAAAACAAACAGATACTTAAATTTCAATTCAAATCAACATACTAGTGTTAAGAAAGGTGTTGTTAAGTGTTTGTATGACAGAGCCAAAATTATTTCTTCAAATGATGTAATATTAAGGAACGAAAAGCAATTTATAAAAACTGTCTTATTGAATAATCAATATCCTGAGAGTTTTGTTGATAGTCAGTTATTGAACATTAGTAGTAGAGAGAATATACTATCACAACTTAAGGTATTTAGGCCAATGGCAGTAATTCCATATATACATGGTTTATCGGATAAATTACGAAAAATTGGGAATAGGTTTTCCGTACGAACGGTTTTTCAAACGGGCTCCACGCTAAGATCGGTTTTATCAAAAACCAAACCTCTAAATATTGTTCAAAATTCAGAAAATTGTATTTACAGTGTTCCGTGTGAATGCGGAAAACATTACGTAGGTGAATCATCTAGACCTTTCAACGTAAGGCTTGGTGAACATAGAAATTACGCTAGAAGGGGAGAATTTGAAAATCCAAAATTTGGGAACACGCGTGGGATAATAATCACAGGATTAAATGGGACTCGCCGAAGATTTTGGAAAAAGAGAGCAACGGAACTAAAAGAAAACTTAAAGAATCCGCGATTATTTTATTAAACGAGTATAGATGCGTTTCGAATGATTCAATAGATTTTTGTACTAGTTGGTTGCCCATCCTTAGAGATGAAGTAAGTAAAAATAAGATAAATATAATTTAGTGTCTCACGTGACTATGGAAATACATAAACAAAGAACTGTCATGGTTGACGGCCAAAAAAGTTTTGAGAACGGAAGTAGATTCTCTTTCGAAACGTTAACTACCTATAGCTTTAATTTTCAGTTTTTAGTTTATAACATTGTTCTAGTTTATATATTTTTAGGTGTGAAACTTTTTGAAACAGTCAAGTATTCAAGAACCAACCTCTGTCTGATCTGTATGGCGCAGAGGTTTTTTCATAAAAATTTTTAAATATTTTTCAGTGGCAAAATGCCCAATAAAAGTAAGAAGTTAATAATAATAGTTTATTTATATAAAAAATTTCATAATAACAATTCAGTAACACTATGCTATAAAATTTTATAATAGCTCCAATCAATGCAGCAATGAAAAATACATTCGTAACTATTTCTACATTAATCACAAATAAACCGAATAACCCGCAAGGTCTAAGACTGACCGTGGGATAGCTAACCCATTTTTGCAAGTACTTCAAATAATCAATTTAAGGGGGGGGGGGTTGCGTGTTAATATATGCATATATTAAAAAGCGTTAAGTTAAATGAATTAAAAAAATAAAAATTGAAACTTATTTACATGTACTTATAATAATTATTTTTAGTACAATAAGTAAATGACAAACACATTATGAACAGTTATTGTTGTTTATTTATTGAATCTAAAGTTATGAGATTGTGTAGTTATTTCATTTCTATAAGGTTCTTTATCTCTGATCTATTGCAATTTAATAGGAATTTCTTAGTTTTATTTTTGAATACATTTAGGGATTTACTGTTGGCTATCTCAGGTGCTCAGGTGGTAGATAATTGAATAAACTACATTTAACAAGTTTAACCACCAAATAGTAGGATCTTTTTAATTAATCTATTATTTTAATGTAAATAATTGACAAAAGTGGAATATTTTGAAATGCTCCTCGATCATTACTTTACAATTTAGCAGGAAAGTTTTGAAAATACTTAGTAATCGTTAATGCGACCCGCTGTGTTATTTTGACTGGTTGTCATTCTTGGACAGCAAACGGGCCCCTGCGACTAAATGCCTCATTTAAAATATGACCCACTATGCAACCTACTTTTTGTGCCAGAAATAAGATTTTTAAAGTCGCTATTAGATAAGTGTATGAAAAGTGTTTCTTTTGCTTAGGCCAAGGTCGAGCGTGCTAAATATTTAAAATAATTTGTCAACGGCTAGCCGTGGAGTGTATGAGGAGCGTCGCGGGACGCAGAAACACGTAGAAATGTTTCAACACGACTCAATTTGCTGTTTATAATTAACCATAAAAATCTAAATTTATAATCAACACGAAACAGTTGTCGGTCATTTCAGAGATGCTCGTACTGTACTGTGTACTGTGACGTAAATATTTTAGAGGTGTGTTTGTTCGTGCGGCACCAAAAAGGAGGGTCTCGACATTTTAGTCATTTATTGCAGCTAAAGTGCATGAAAATGACGATTTTCCGTGTATGTCCGTTATAAATAGGCGATCGATTGATAGTTGGGTTAATAATAACAACTTCTAATTCTCCAACTAATGAAAAAATCTTTCGGAAAGTATCTGTCATCAGTAATCGGAAACAATCATTAGTTTTCTATGCTGAGCTGGTTCGGTTTTGTGAATGATTTCTAGTGAACCCATATGAAAAATCAAGGGGCGTTAAATCTTGTGAACTCGCTGGCCACTTTATGAATTTCCTTCTTCCAATACACATACGTGGCTACCGGTGGTTTAACCATTGCCTAACGTATGGTGCGTTAGCACAAGCAGCTTTTTTCGTCTAATAAGTTAATTTGAAATTATGAAATTCTCGCACGACTGAATTTTCATAACAGAGCATTTATCGTTCTTCCTAACTCCCACAGATGAACATGAGTTAGAAAATATAGATTATATATAAGCTTAAAGAATAGAAAAAGGTACTAGCAAAGATCAACAGTCGAGTTATTAAAATATTTAGGACCTTGTATAAAAAACTGATTTGCCATATGCCTATAACACCACATTTAAAAGCGGAAGTAATACATCTTTAAAATTATTCTAACACAAAAAATAAACCTTTAAAAATGAACAAATACTTTAGTGTTGGACCGTTAATAGTTTTCAGTTACGTATATAGGCAGGTAGGTACATTATTTGTTTTACTACAGATATCATTATTCGAAAAAAAGAAAAAAAAAACATAAGGGAGTCGGGGACCCCTGTTGTCTATGTCCATAGTAGGGTGGAGCGAAAATGGTGAAAAAATTTTTTTTTTTCGAATTTGATTTCTCCCATATGTGGAAAAGTAGCTACATGTAGGGTCAACTTACTGTGAGAAAACTGAGCCTCATACGATTACGTTTTCCGGTGCCCCAGGCTCTCCAAATTTATGACTTTTTTCTAAATAAGTGAAACTATTAAAACTTATGATTTATGCAGTTCTTCGCTTGTTTTAATATAAAAGAACCCAAAACTTATCACGTGGAGGTGGCTGCATGACCAAATCCTCCGGTATGTTACGCTTCGATATAGACAAACTCATGTTGTACAAATATTTTTGGTCTGCTTAACATTTGTAAGTCAATTTCGGGAAGTTCTGTGGTAATCTTTTGAATCTCTGTGACTAGTATAGATTCGCAAGATTGTAATGCTTTTCCGATTTCGCCAGAAAACCCAGAAGGGACAGTAGTTTCCCCATCTAAATGTTTTATTAAATGGCGCAAAAGTAATTCATTTGCGTGTAACACAAATGAACCACTGTAGTGGCCTTCCAATATGCATTTCTAGCTTTCTATTTACACCATTATGAATTCCCGTATTGACAGCGGTCCCATCACATCCAATAGCTACTAAGTTCGTCAAATCCATATATTGCTGCAGAAATTATCAAATTTTCGGAAATTGCCTCTGCTGTGCCACATGGAATACTGATATGTCCAAAATATTTAGATCCGGGTTCTGAAACAATCACAATATGTTATTCGCTAATTGTACTTCTGTGATTTTTATTACCAATTGAATGCTGAACGAGGGTATTATCTTTTCGTCCATCGAAATAAATGGCTTTTAAAAAATCCTTGTCTTGCTTGGTCTTAAAATGTTTCGTCTTCTTTCTTTCTCTCTTTTTATCTTACTTCTATCAATTATTTTACAAGTTTCTTCTTTGGTTACCAATATCTTTTAATACAGCAGACACAATAATAGCAGCGGATCTATCAGAAACACCTGTGCGATCGCACGCTTGTGCGAGACTTGGTAAGTTAATACGTATTTGTTTAGATCGTTGGCGTTGTAATTTTTGACTGGCCTCCTGCTTTGCATTAAAACTGCCATCAATATCATCTGTCTCTTCATAATCTGACAGTTCCATATCCAGCACATTGGAAGTAGAAGTTGAAAGTAGCGATCTTGTTTCCAAGACTCCGATGTAAGGATAGCTGAATGTTTCGCGTAGCTACTGGATCAATTGTGCCAATAAATATCTGGTCTGCTTACTAGAAATTCTTTTTCTCTAATTGGCACTTTGTTTCTACACTTACACAATGAAAAATTCGCGCACTTGCAGGACGAAATATCGAAAAGTTTTTTTCCTGCAATTTCTCTAAATGTTGTCACTTTTTGTCTAAGAGCATCATTCAATCGGGATTTTAGAGATTTCTTAAGGTTTCTCAATTCTTCGTGATATTGTCTTATCATATGTGAAATTTGTTGATCTGTCACCACGAGAATAGACGCCTTAGACCAAACAAGTTTCAGCTCTGCAATTAAAATCTCTGCAATGTTACTTAAGGTCGGTTCTGGTTTATTTTGAGCTAAATTAATTAAGGTTTGACGTATATATGCATAGTTTTTCATCACATCCGCATATGTAGGTAACGTATTTTTCCTAAACACGGAAGGAGCCCCAAATACAGGGCAGTCAATATCTTTTCTAGTTTTTGGCATATTTCACAAAAAAAAAATCGCTAAATAACAACCAAAGTAACCGAGATTCAAGCGACAAATTTTGAAAGTGGTGGGGGCACCGCTAAACGCCATCCAATCGACTCCAGGTTGTGCAGGGAATTGATATTACTTAGCCCACCACTTTTCCGCATATAGGCATTCAGAAACTAAAATGTCAGATTTTTCACTCTACCCTAATCCACAGATAGAAACTTACTTTATATAATTTAGGTACATATTTGATTTTGTGAATTATGGTACTTCTAATAAGTATGAGAGTTGTTCATTTCAGCGGTCCCCGACGCACTTATGATTTTTCTTCTAGCTGTAATTTTGTTTGTATTTATCGCAGCACATTTTAATATGACATAAATAACTTCCTTATTAATAGTATTAATAAATGGTACCGATATGGTTCCATTTGGAAAAATTAAGTTTTACCCCAAAAACAATTTTGGTGAATTTTATTTGCTCATAAATCATGTAATTTAGTGTTTTTAACGGGATTTGTAGCGTTGTACATTTAGAATAAATCGGAACCGCCATGGCACACTTAAATGGAAAACTAAAAATGATATTATAAAAAAAATGATGTTTGGAATGTCACTTATATGGCATCGTTGGATTCAGAAAATTATTCAGAATTCAAAAATGCAATAATACATAGGGTGTTCCATTTAAAAATCGAAAGTTATTGTCACTTCCGGCGAAACCGGATTACATAACAGCTACTATCCTTTGACCAGAATGCCGCTGATTTTTTGTTCTGCTGACAACACTTTTCGGCCCTACTATAGACCCAAAACTTCTGTAGCTATTTTACTACACCCTTTGGAGAAGAAAATATGTACAAAAAATCGGTAAAGGTATTTACACAGAACTTCCCTCGTTATTTGTGCATGGCATGGTGGTCACTCTAAAAAAACCGCTGCCTAAGGAATCACTACTTCCACATCCAGATTCTTCATCCAAGTCACTTTAAAGGAAACATCTTGACTATATTTGCACTCTAGTATGTGGAAATTATTGGTCATAGAATTTTAATAATATTTGGGGAAGATGTCATAGAAAAGTTTGAGGGGTTGGTTTCTACCATATTCGTTAAAAATGAAGTTTCTAGTTTACCCTACTTATTTTCCACTTTTCACAATCTACCACCTCCCACTCCTTCAATGGAGTCATCTCAATCGGATGTCACTACAATACATACGTGTACTAACTTTCAAGTGAATACCTCAATTTGATGTTATCAATCCCATTAATAATGAAGGGGAGGTGGTGGAGTTTGAAAAATATTAGAAAGAAATCTGAGGCCTTGATTTCTAGTATATACACCGAATCCCAAATTTCTGTACTCTTACCAGCTTGATTTACTTATTTTCCCCTAATTACTCCTATTAACCCCAACCCTTCTACGGAATCATCCCAAAATATAATCTAGTTCCAGCTGTCCTTATAATACATACGTCTACCAAATTACAAGTGAATATCTCAATTTTATTTTATCAACCACTTTAATAACATAGCAAGGGTAGCGGAAGTGTTGAAAAATAGTGTCAACAAATCTGAGGCCTTGGCATCTAGGACATACACCTAATTTCAAGTTGCAGTACTCTTATCAGCTTGCTTTATTTATTTTTCCCTATTTACCTTTACTTACCCCCACTCCTTCAACGCAATCATGTCAAAATATAATGTAGTTTCAGATGCAGTTATAATACATAAATGTACCATATTTCAAGTGAAAAATTAAATTTAATTCTAGCAACTTTTTTAATAAGGGAGTGGGGGTGGTGGGGATATGGAAAATACTAATAAAAAAACCTGAGACTTTTGCTTCTAGTATATACACCAAATCCCAAATTTCTGTACTTTTACCAGCTTGCTTTACTTATTTTCCCCTATATACCCCTATTTAACCCCCAACCCTTCAACGGAATCATCTCAAAATATAATCTAGTTCCAGATGTCGTTATAATTCATACGTGTACCAAATTTCAAATGAGTATCTCAATTTTATTTTATCAACCCTTTTAATAATGAAGTACGGGTGGTGGGGGTTGAAAAATATTATAAATAATCTGAGACCTTGGCTTCTAGTACTTACACCGAATTTCAAGTATCTGTAGTCTTACCAGCTTGCTTTACTTATTTTCCCCTATTTACTCCTATTTAACCCCCAACCCTTCAACGAAATCATCTCAAAATATAATCTGGTTCCAGATGTCGTTATAATACATAAGCGTACTAAATTTCATGTGAACATCTCAATTTTATTTTATCAACCCCTTGAAAAATGGAATAGGGGTGGTGGTGGGCTAAAATATATTACTAAAAAATTTGAGGCCTTGACTTCTAGTACATACACCGAATTTAGAGTTTCTGTACTCATACCAGCTTGCTTTACTTATTTCCCCCTATTTACCCCTAAATAACCCCCCAACCCTTCAACGGAATAATCTCAAAGTATAATCCAGTTCCAGCTGTCGTTATAATTCATACGTGTATCAAATTTCAAATGAATATCTCAATTTTATTTTATCAACCCTATTAATAATGAAGTAGGGGTGGTGGGGGTTGAAAAACATTATAAATAATCTGCGTCCTTGGCTTCTAGTACATACACCTAATTTCAAGTTTCTGTAGTCTTACCAGCTTGCTTTACTTATTTTCCCCTATTTACCCCTATTTAACCCCCAACCCTTCAACCGAATCATCTCAAATTATAATCTAGTTCCAGATGTCGTTATAACATACGTGTACCAAATTTCAAACGAATATCTTAATTTTATTTTATCAACCCTTTTCATATTGGAATAGGGGTGGTGGGGGTTGAAAAATATTATAAAAAAATCTGACGCTTTGACTTCTAGTACATACACCGAATTTCAAGTTTCTGCACTCTTACCAACTTGTTTTACTTATATTCCCCTATTTACCCCAAATTAACCCCCAACCCTTGAACGGAATCATCTCAAAATATAATCTAATTCCAGACGTCGTTATAATACATACGTGTATGAAATTTCAAATGAATACCTCAACTTTATTTTATCAACCCCATTAATGGGGTAGGGGTGGTGGGGGGTTGAAAATTATTACGAAAAAATCTGAGGCCTTAACTTCTAGTACATACACTGAATTTCAAGTTTCTGTACTCTTACAAGCTTGCTTTACTTATTTTCCCATATTTACCCCTATTTAACCCCCAACCCTTCACCGGATATCCTCAAAAAACAATCCAGTTCCAGATCTCGTTATAATATATACGTGTACAAAATTTCAAGTCAATATCTTAAACCGTTCCAGAGAAAACGTGCGGACAAAAAAAGTTACAGACAGACAGACAGACAGACAGACCGACAGACAGACAGACAGACAGACAGACAGAAAAATTTTTTTCGCTCAAAATTAAAATCTCGACGTTTCATGACATTCTAAACCTATTTCACGAATAAAAATTTTTGAAATTTTTTTTGCGATTACTATACTTCCAATCCACTACGTGGATGTGGAAGTAATTATTAATTACGAAATGACATTGAGAATAATAATCGGAATATAGTTATCACTATTATTACAAAGAAAACCTGATAACTTTTGGTAAAAAAAATATACAGTGCTCATCTAACAGCAAAAGTTCAATACTAAATAACAGGTGCCAAATATGGAAGGCTTACGCAAATACCTTTATAACTGTCCACCATGACTGAATTATTTCTTGGGATTACCACCCTGTACATTTTTCAATAAAAGTATAGTAGGTGCATGTGCCAAATATTATTGCCATCTGTCACATTTTCAGTTCCACATTCACGTTGTGGAGTGGAAGTATAGTGGTGGTTAAAAAATTTCATTTTTTTTTTAATTTTTCAAAAATGTCGGTAAAGAAATTTTCAAAATCTTTTTCTTCTGAAATAGGTTTAGAATTCCATGAAACGTGGAAATTTTAAATTTGAGCAAAAAGAAAAGGTTCCTTCTATATTCTATAGTAGTGGTATTTTTTTTAAATAGGTTTAGAATGCCATGAAACGTGAACATTTTAAATTTGAGCAAAGAAAAAAAAATGTTTCTTCTATTTTAGTGGTAAAAATTTCTTCAAAAATGTTGGTGAAAAATTAGTTTTTTTCTGAAATTGGTTTAGAATGTCATGAAACGTGAAAATTTTAAATTTGGACAAACAAATTTTCTCCATCTATTCTAGTGGTAAATTTTTTTTCCAAAATGGTAAAAAAATGTTGCAAATTTTTTTTTCCGAAATAGGTTTGGAATGTCATGAAACGTGGAAATTTTAAATTTGAACAAAGAAAAAAAAATTCCATCAATTTTAGTGATCAAATTTTTTCAAAATTGGTAAAGAAATTTTCCATTTTTTTAAAAAATAGGTTTAGAACGCTATGAAACGTGGAAATTTTTAATTTGAACAAAGAAAAAAAAATTTCATCTAATTTAGTGTTAAAAATTTTTCAAAAATGTTGGTGAATTCTGATTTTTTTTTTCATGAAACGTGGAAATTTTAAATTCGAGCAAAAAAAAATTTCATTATTCCCTTTAGACGGTCCACCCTGCATATTTTCCAGTGAAAGTTGAACCATTTCTTCGCTGACAGTGGGGTCAACTACCTACCAAATTTGACTGCTCTCCGTCAAGTAGTTTTTTAGTTAATGCACCAACAGACAGACAGACTGACGGAATTGAAAAACCTATATTTTCGTAATCTACGTGATCTGAAACGTAAAAATTCGAAAAAATCTCGGAGGGTGATTTTTTTCTCGAATACAATACTTCCCCTCGGTATGCGAGGGAAGTAAAAATGCCAATTAATCTCCATCTTTTTGCCGGGGTGTGTAGCAAGTAGTAAATCGCCAATAGTACTTAAGACAATTTTTCACAAACCAACGACCCTCTGCATATCGACCTTTTAGAAAGGAGTTCAGAAATGTCACGATCGTTATGTAACTATTGTGTTGAAATTAAACCATTATATACATAAAATATAGTGTCTCATCTACTCCATAATTTGTTAAAAGCACGCATGCATGTTCGCTCTCGAATATCCATCATTTTTTCCCGTCTAATTTTAGTCCACGTTGATGAATAATTCACAAATTTTCGACTGACGCATACTCGACTCTCTCAATTGATGTTCCGAAATTATCGACGGAATTGGGGCGACCTATTTTACTATAATAGATAATTAAAAGAAACGTCGGGGTGGTGGTATTTATCAACGTCGCTGATGTAGAAATGTTCCTTTATTCCGTTGCTTGAAGGAGGAAGGAATAATCCGTTTGGTAATATGAATTATTTTCGATACATTGAACTTCGTTGGATCTTGGCATTTTTTCAATAGACTCCCGTTCACCGTTACCGAGAAGCATACAAATGTTCTTTTATAATTTAGTATCGGTTTAAAAAAACAGGAAAGTTGTGGTTAATGTTACACAAAATAACAGCACGTTTTAAAAATCGAGTGGAGATTTATGTGTACGTAGGTTTAACACGTTATTTTTATGGGTGTTTTATATTTTTTTATAGTTATTGGGTCAAGATCAATATTATTGTATTAGCATTAAGTAGGTATGTATGAAAACATTGCAATGGCATAATAATGATTTCATTATAACTTGTCACCACTCTAAGAGGAGCAGTTCGGACAAGGGCTGTTTTTCCCCTCTTACTGTATAGATGTGATACATTTTTGTTTTCAGATGCCTTATCAGTTGTCATATAAGAAAACGATAAACTTATTCGTGAATTTGCGTTATTAACACACCTCGGATTTAGCAGTCAGATATGACGTAAAACCAGGGTTGGCTTTAGATTATGATGTGTCAGCGCATAAAGAGTTGCGTGCAATGTGCATGTATGAAACGATATCTTACATCGAAATCTTTTGTAGCGAGTTCTGTAGTATCCAAAAGTAATAACGCCACTTTAGTAAGAACACTCACTCGAAGATAACTGGAGGTATAGGGGGCTGTACTTCACACTAAAGTAACACGCAAGTATTTTTCAGTGCCGGTAGTTAAAGAATAAAAGTGTGTCACTAATATCTGCTCTAAATGTTTTGGAGATAAACTTCGGGGCCTTTCGATAAAGATCCATTTATATTGCGAGAAGGACCTCTCGTCGTCGACAGATGTAACTAGGGCATACTTAAAATATCGAAACTTTCGCAAAGTCACCACATTCATGCCAGATGTAGCAGAGTCTACTTCCTTGCCTTGTAAAAGGTCAGTTACACCTGTCATGGTAACAAGTCCGGGATTTTTTGTTAACACAGTTATGAATTTTTTTGTACTGTCGTAGCAATGTCTCCCTGTAATTGAAAAATACATTGTCGAAGATCGAATACAACGTTTATTGCATCAACTGTAGTAAAGGTTGATGTTGGCTGATGTTGAAGGCATGGCTAGAGGAATTCGTGAGAAACATCCGTGTATGGTCTCCAGATTGTTTTGAACAGTTGGATCCAGAAATGCCTGATGCGCCTGTGAAATGGCAACTGCGTCATTTGGATAATGGGCGCTGGAGATAATGGAATATTTGGTAGAATATCGTGAAATAACTATACACGACCTGCTGCTTTAAGAAAGACTTTCCTTACACTAGATATTAATTTATCATCATTAGGGTAGAACCTCCTAACAGTTTCATAATAGTTTCAGCAATCCTATGCAGCTCATATGCTAAACATGTTACATGCAGTATATTCCGATATGTTTCTTTCAAAATTTTTTCAGCAGCTTTTATATAATTCCCTCCATCGGTCAAGAAATAATAAGAATTTGTCTGTATTTTCTGCATATTTGTTACCGACCAACACACGCGACGTTACGTCTGCTACTGTTTCATCGTGAGCGTCGTAATTTTCTCCCCTCCCCCACCGGCCGAACCAGGTAGCGTAAAGTACACGTGCACTACAAGTTAAAAGAATCTATTACGCCTTACGTTTGTATTTCATAGGTATAGTGCGTCACCGAATAAACACATTACCATGGTAAGATTAATAAAATTCAATTAACACGTTGCTTGCCTTTCTGTTATTTGTAGTTTGGGAATGTTTTAGTAGGTGTTTACAATATAACAATATTATACCTACCTATCTGTAAAATACAACCCCGGATTCCGGCCGCTACATCCGAAGTATATTTATTAATTTTAGTAAAAAAATCATGAATGACAGAGAGCTTGAAATAAAATATTGCAACATTCCTCATTCTGCCTGAACTTTCCCTCGTAAACAACATTGATAACGAGTATATATGTAATATAGAAACAATGTATTAATCAACTAATATAATAATTCATTTAATAATTTATAGGACCTACATTCATAGGAGTATAGGTTTTTTGCCATTTTCTGTGTTTTCTACTTTTTTCTACGAAAATATCACTGTTGCAATAAAATGCGTATTATGAAACACTTTGATTTTGAAATATGTTGATATACAACTAATATGGTTTTAAATAAACCTAATTCGAAATTGGTACAAACAAACAAAGCCAAAATACAATCTTGGAACCAGTAGGGGAAACTAGAACGCAAAACAGCTCTTTCTTAAATAGTCCACGAAAATTAGCTAAAATAAGGAGGACACCTGGACAAAATTAGTAAAAATCTGAATTTTTAAAAAGACGTTCTTTGAGGACTCCCAAATCCAAATCCACAAAAATCCCAACATGGGTACACAAGATATCGAAGGTCAAAGTTTGCAAATATCTCGCATCCTATGCATCGGATGCCCATGAGGTCAATGTGAAAGTTGTAGAGAATTAAATTATGTACAAGCCATCTTTTATATTTTTTCCCAAACCACACATTTTCGAGATAAAAAGTCAAAGCTTCAAAATATGGTTTTTCGCTAATATCTTGCGTCAAAAAAAATCAGAGAGCAATAAAGTCAACATGAAAGTTGTAAAGAATTCCGTTATGTACAAGATTGGTATTTTCATTTTTTTTTCCAAAACCTCGCCCTTTTCGAGATATTTCAAGGTCGAAGTTTAAAAACATGTTTTTTTTCTTCAAATATTTGTATGTACAACTTCGTCGCGGTCCAATGCATAGAGAGCGAGAAAACCTTTTTTTTTAAACCTTTGATCTTGAATATCTCTGGTCTGATTCGAGTATCATGGCGACAAGTGAGGTTGCTTCGGCGAATTCTCTTAAAAATAAAAATTGTAAAAGGTGTAAATCGAATTTAGTAAGTGGTCTAAAGTGTAATAATTGTGAAAACTATTATCACTTGAGCTGTGCTAAATTGTGCAATTCTGTAAAATTTATAAACAATGAAACAATAATTTGTTGTGAGCCTGCATGCGAAGTTGACACGGCGTTTTTTGACGCTATGGAGAATTTATCAAGCGTAGATAAAAAGGTAGATGTAAATATCTTTAACTATATTATAAAGCAAAAAGACATTATCATAGAAGAATTACGTGATAAAATAAAACTTTTGACTAATCAACTTGAATTATTTGCTAATTTAAATGTAACAAAACAAACAGAATTGCCGAGTGACAAAAAACTCGAAAGTAAGAAAACCTATGCAGATAAGACGGCCGAAAATAAACATAAAACTAAATCAGCGGTTCCAAACATTTCAAGAAATAATGTTCCAGAAATCAAATCTACTCTTACTAAAGAACAAGTAGGAACTGCAATTATGGAACAAGAGACTCGTATGAAATGCAACGAGTACATAAATCTAGCACGAAGTAACGATTTAGATAAAAATAATGAATGGAAAAAAGTTTCGAATAAAAGGCGTAAAAATCCAGTTATTGTTGGCAACAATAACACAATAGAAGTCAATGGAAAAACAGTCAAAGGCGTTCCAAAAACCACAACTTTACACGTATACAGGGTGGATCCGACTATGAAAGCAAACGATTTAAGAGAACTGTTAAAAATAAATTTTCCCGAAGTCACGTGTGAAGCGATAACTTCAAAATATCCTGAACTGTACTCTTCCTTTAAAGTTAACATTCACGAAGAAAACTTTAATAAAGCAAAATAACCTGCACTCTATTCTAGAACTTATTTTTAAACCAAAATTGTTTATAATTTTAACAGGTGATTTTAACGTAAAGTCGTTAAATAATAATGAACAAAACAATTTGTCCGAACTGCTTTATTCATATGATCTCAGTCCTAAGATATTTGAGCCGACCCGTATAAGTAACACAACTCAAAGTATAATTGACCAGATATATACAAATCAATTTTCCATCGGTAAATCTACAGTTCAAGATAATATCATTTCTGACCATCGTACAGTTCTTTTCTCTATGAACTCTGGGTGTTGCAAAAATAATTCAGAAAAAATCCATGTTAATAATAGAATGTGCGGAAATGCAAACTTGAATAGTCTTATTCACGCTTTATCCAATGAAACCTGGACTGATGTGTACATAGCTAATGGTTCTGATGCAAAATTTAACAACTTTCATGATACACTAACATACTATTTTAATAGAGAATGTCCACAAAGAAATAAAAAATATTGTAAAAGAACTGGTAAAGAATGGGTAAATGTTACTATTATAGAGTCTAGTGAGAATCTCAAACAACTTTTTTATTTACAAAAAAACAATCCGGACCTAAGAAATAACTATAAAATAGCTAAAAAACAACATAATAAGCTTGTTCAACACACGAAAAGTCAGTTTTATTTAAATAAAATTCATAGCTCTAGCAATGTAAGTAAATCTACGTGGCACATAATATCTGAACTAACAGGTAAACCCAGATTTCAGAAAAACATCAAATTAGAAATAGATAATATTTATATTGAAAATCCACAAGAGATATCTGAGGAATTTAATAATTTTTTTGTAAATGCACCGCACGAAACAATAAATAAAATAACTAATCAAAATATAACTACAAATTTAATATCTGATTTAAATAAATCTAATATTTCTAATAGCATATTTCTGTCATATGTAACAGAGCAAGAGATCTTCTTTATTATAAAACATAAATTAAAAAATAAACATTCAACTGGACTTGATATTTCCGGCAATTTAATTAAAAAAATTGCCGAATATATTGTTAAACCTTTAACTCACATAATAAATGAATATTTTACAGAAGGAACATTTCCCTCAAGATTAAAAACATCTTTGGTATCCCCAATTTTCAAAAAGGGTGACACTAGTAACATGGCAAATTATCGACCAATTTCTGTTCCCCCTATAATTTCCAAAATTTATGAATATGCGATGCTGTCTCAATTACTTAAAATATCTTGAAATAAATAATGTCTTAAACGATAATCAACATGGTTTTCGTTCTGGATACTCTTACAGCAGTTCACTCTTTTTACGAACGTATATTGGAGGCAGTTGAGGCAGGCGAGAGTCCGACCGGGATCTTCTGTGACCTCAGTCGGGCATTCGACTGCGTTCAGCATGACTTGTTGCTTAAAAAATTATATGAATATGGCATAAGAGGTAAACCATATGATTGGTTTGCCTCCTATCTTAGTGAACGAAATCAGATGGTAAAAATACAGTGTCTAGAAGGAAATCAAAAAACTTTTCGTATATCAAATGTATTGGATAATAAATTGGGTGTGCCGCAAGGCTCTGTTTTGGGGCCTATCCTGTTTATTATTTACATTAATGAACTGCCAAATATGCTGACTGAGGCTTTTGTTTCGTTATATGCTGATGACGCCACCCTTCTTCTTTCTGATAAATCTCATGTTGCACTTCTAAATAAAATTAATACTACTGTCAATCATTTATGCAGCTGGTTTAAACATCATTTGTTATATTTTAATGTCTCTAAAACAAATCATATGACATTTCGTACCCGTCAAAATAATAATACTTCCACCCTAGACATAAAAATCAATAATGTTCATATTGAAGAGAGTAACTGTAATCAGAACCCTGAAAAGTGTTTTGGATAGGTCTGGTCTACTAGTATTTTATTTTGGACAAGTTCAGTCCAGATTAACTTATGGTGTTACTATATGGGGAGGCTCATCTAGTGCTCATAATGTTTTTGTTGCTCAGAAACGCATTATAAGATGTATAGCAGGTGTACCGCCAACTCATTCATGCCGAAATCTTTTTAAAAAATTTGATATTCTTCCTCTACCAAGCTTATATGTCCTAGAATTGCTAGTATATGTATATAAAAATCGGGATAAATTTTAAAAAAATGAAATGATCCATTTTCATAATATACGTCATAAAAATAATTTTCACATACCAACTAAACGCTTAAATATGTCCACAAAATCGCACAATATCCTCGGTCTCAAGTTATATAATAATTTACCAATATCGTATAAAAATTTAAAGAATACATATGTTTTTAAGAATCGTGTTAAGGAATACCTTTTAAATATGTGTGCATATTCTGTTCAGGAATATTTTGATTACAGGAATAATTGCTAGATGTGTCTATAGTTTATTTCATTATTTTAATACATTTTAATGTGTAAGTAGTTGTGGAATTTTCATGTATATTTCATTTTAATGTGTGTGTGTGTATATATATATTTTCTTGACTGTCATATTCACTGCATTTATTATTTACTTTATGTACATATGTGTGCAATGTGCATATATGCGGCTACATGTTTTTTGTATGCACGTGTATATATGCATATTTCGACTATAAAATTTTGACTTGTCCTATAGCACTTTTTGTATTGCTCTTATTGGATGAATAAATTTATTATTATTATTATTATTATTATCTCGAAAAGGGCCTGGTACTGGAAAAAAATGCAAAAGATCAATCTTGTAAATAATTGAATTCTCTACAATTTTCATGTTAACTCTATTGCTGTCTGATTTTTTTTGAAGCGAGATATTCGCGAAAAAACATGTTTTTGAAACGTTGACCTTGCATCTTTCGAAAAGGGGTGGAGGGTTGGTAAAACAATAAAAAAGACAACTTGTAGATAATTTAACTCTCTACAACTTTCACATTGACCTCATGGGCATTCGATGCATAGGACGCGAGATGCTTGCAAAAACTTTGATCTTCAATATCTTGGGTAGCCATGCTGGGATTTTTGTGATTTTTGCGGATTTGGGTTTGGGACACCTCAAAGATTTAGATTTTTACTAATTGTATCCAGGTCAAATGCTAATTTCCATGTACTAGCTGGGGTTTGTGGGTTTTGTTTTTTGCAGTTTAGGGATAGAATGGAGATGTTTTATCGCTATGCCAACGGGAGATGATGCGATATAACCTTCAACCTTCCAAGGGATGAAAAGTCGCCAGATTTTTTTCAGTTTTGGGGAGAGGAAGTGGTTTTGAGAATGGATTAAACAATTGGAGGACGATTCATCCTCCAAAGGGGTGAGACATCGATTTTTTTTGTTTCAGGTAGAGAACGAGATATTAAGTGAATATTGCAAAAAATCAATTTTTCACCCATTTGGAGGGTTGTTTCAACCTCCTAGAGGTATCTCAGGAGGTGTCTAAACTATGGTGGAGTTACATGGCATCTCCCGTGGCATAGCAAAAAAGGACATCCCCTCTATCTCTGAATGGCAAAGAACGGAAAAAACCTTAAGCGGGGGCGTTTAGCGCATTAACGGTGTTTCCTCCCTCCGGAAAAATGTTGCCCCCCCGCCAACATGTTCTGCATCCGAAGATCTAAAGAAAAGAACAGAAATATATTGTGCACTTGTTGCTTTACACCATTAATAAAAATTATAAGGGATTAACTGAGTAGAAAATTGAATCAGTGTATTGTATAAAAATGTGGCTTTTTATTTTCCAGCTTTAAAGATTTCGGCTTCACCAAATATGTTACTGCCTAATATACAACCAACCACATAATCCTATCTTTTAAGACATTTTTTATGCTGAATACGCCGCCTGTGGAATTTTTTAATATAAACACGAAGAGCGGCAAGTGAATTCTTATACTTCAAAATATATGCATATATTATACATATACATATCGCGTGCTTCTTTAAAAGTAAATTCCATTCTAAGGGAGTAGCTAATAATAGAATGCGAAAAGGCAGCTATATAATTTACTTTCAACAATGGTGTTTCCAAGTTGTGAACGTTTTGCTTTGTTATTGAACTAATTCGTGCAGATCTTTTTGGTTAAACAATAACGTAGCTGATTATACAGTATACAGATATAGAACAAATATAACTCACACTACAGAATAATGTTAGTTATGAAAAAATGTATGACAAAAACAAACAAATGCTAGCGGAAGCTCAGATAAATTAATGTTTACAATTTCCTGCCGGCCCTTAACGTGACTTTCATTATATTTCTCGAAAAGTTGGTCTCGTCCTGAAGAGATCAAAGATAACATTTGCGAGATATTAGATAGATTGATTTATACATAAATTAATATCTTAACGTTAGATGTTAGCATTATATTTCTCGGATACCACGGGGGCACGTTTAGGGGTAGACCGCTTGGACATGTTAGTAAGTACGACACTGATATTTTACTTCATACAAAATTTAATAACAAAGTCTAATTGTCCATATGAATAATGCAAGTAAGCAAGACAGTCTCAATACCATCGGATAACTCTAGTAAAACAAAGGAACTAACGAGCCGTTACCCGCTAGCCCGCGATAATTGAATCTTAACTCTTACACAGGTAATTATAAAATGACTTTCTGTTCCCGGGCTAGCTGATTTCGTTTCGTTCGCTTAAAATCCCCTAAGCGTGTTCCTATGTCCATATAAGGAAATGTATCCAATCTTAAATTGTTATTGGTTAGGGTAGGTAAGTCAACCTCAATGTTTGTATTTACAAAATATTTGTAGCAAGCTGTACACTTTTGTGTTGTACCATCAGTATCGCTGTACAACTTTTAGGTAATCTCCCGACACGGTAGGTAATATAATTGGCAAGCGCAGCAGCCTAATCGATAGTAGCGCGGCGTTTTCGGCAACCGTGTACATATTTTTGCTTGAATAATATAAAGTCATATATTTTCAGTCTGTGACGTCAGACGCGGATGTTATGTAATAAATTTAAGTAAAGGAAGGTCAAATCTTAATTCGCTACTTATTGATTAATCAGTAAACATTAAATTCAATCGCAAAATAAATCATCTGCCAAGGATATCTTCGAAGAAAAATAATTTAGTATCATTGTAAATGTTGGCCAGTTTATTAGCATTTTCTACCTCGAGCAGTGTATATGTAGATGAGCAAATATATATCGGATGCGCAGTGGATTCATAAAAAATAAAATCGGTTACAACAAATCTCAAGAGTAAGTGAGCCTACTGGTAACTCTACCCCATATAGGAAAACATAAACATTTCCAATGTTAAAACTTGTTCGAAATGAAATTTACTTTTGGTTTTTAGTTACTTTGGGCTAATTCCATCGATGCTTTATTTCTAATTTTGGTGATTATTCTCGCTACTGTGCCATGGAAACAAAAACGCGCTATAGCAAAGGTAATTTCATATCACATATTTAAATGAAGATTAATTTAAAATTGAAACTGTCGAATGTAATCTATTTCTGCTAACCCGCCATTGATCTGGTTGCACTTTTGAATCTAAAGGATTAATGTCTGGCGACCTCGATAGCCAGAGCTCATAGGGCGGTTTCTCTCTATCCAGTGCCGTGGAAAATGTATATGTAACCGCCGAACGATCCTAAAATTATGAATCGATGTTTCGTCTAATTGGAAGTACATTTCGTATCTCACTTCTAATTAGTATAATTTTCAGTTGCCTCAAACAATAAAAAAAAAAAAATAATCGAGCTGCGTTTAAAGTTGTATGAAAAATGAAAGGACTAATTAGTCGCTCTCAAGAATTGCACAGCACACGCTGACCTTTTGGAGCTCTCGGCTATTACAGCTAATTATCCAGTGAGGACTTTCTGTATTCTAATATCGGATCTCATAAATATCGGGACGTTATCCCATTGGTAGTGAATAGCATCGTCAGTAAACATAATTTTATTCAAAAAATTTCCTTGTGCCCAATAACAATAAGTAATCTAAATTTTTATCGCCTTCCATCAAAGTACGTAGGAATTTTGGTTTAATGGGCTTTCTTTCATGACGAATATCTTAACCTGCCTTTTCAAAGACTCAGTCGTAATGACAATTGATTTAATTTTCAGTTATCTGCCAAAACATTCTCGTCTTGAGGGTTCTACATGGTGGGTTTCCTGAAATGTTTTTTAATGCACCAGTAGCATTTGTTAACGGTGGCTATGGCTATCGTCGCATGTTGAACAGAAAGCCGGAGCCGATGACATATGTCAAATTGGACTAGAAATTATTTATTTAAGTACCTCTAAAAATGACGAAACCACAAGGATGTATTCATATAAAGTGCTTCACACTGTATCTCCTCATTATCCGTATTATAAGACTCAATGAACCCAGAAAATCTTACTTTGGATCAGTTGAATCACTTCTTTGTAAATAATATGAATGATATGGTAGAAAATACATCTAAGTCACATAATGCTGTTAGCTTTATGAATGAAAGTTTAAACTTAAAAGACTATGTTTTTAAGACCTATAATTCCAGATGATATAAGAACATTAGCGCATAAACTAAAAAATAAAAAAACAGGATTTTAAGAGGATTAATGTTTTTGTCATAAAGAAATGCATAGCCTATTTAGCTGATCCATTGACTGATGTAATAAATACATGTATTAGTGAAGGTCATTTTCCAGTGAGATGAAAATTGCGAAAGTCCTTCCCGTATATAAAAAAGGTGAAAATTCTGATCCACAAAATTTCAGGCAAATTTCTATCTTGCCAACATTTTCTAAACTGCTGGAAATGGTAATCTATGAACAATTAATGGTATATTTAGAATCAAATAGTATCTTGTGCCCACAACAATTCGGTTTCAGAAAAAACTTGTCAACAACTGATGCAATTCATAATCTTACAAACCACATCAATGAGGCCTTTGAAAACAAGGACAAATATGTTGGTGTTTTCGCAGATCTGACTGCAGCTTTCGACTGTGTAAATCACCAAATTCTAATTAGTAAGTTATATTTCTATGGTATAAGAGGTATACGTCTAGATATTATTCGTTCATACCTAGAAAATAGATATCAATTAGTGGAAAGCGATCAAAATCGAAGTGGTAAATTAGAAATAATCAGAGGCGTGCCCCAAGGCTCGATACTGGGGCTGCTGTTGTTTCTCATATATATAAATGATTTGCCACATGCAATCATTTCATCTGGTATAAATAGTACATTATATGCTGACGACGCAATACTAAGCAAAAATGTGAGCAAAGATGAAAATACTCAACAGATTATAACTACAATTTTAGAAAAGGCAAAATCATGGTTCATACCTAATCAACTTGTGATAAATGAAAACAAAACAATGACGTTAAATTTTGAGACAAAAAAATCAAATAAATCGGACCAAAGTGTTAAATTTTTAGCGGTTCAAATTGATGGAAACCTAATTTGGATAGAACAAATTGAAAAACTCTCTAGCAAATTAAGTAAGATTGTATATGCAATTAAAAGAATTCGTAATTCTGTAAACCAAAATGCGGCATTAACTACCTACCATACACTATTTCATTCAGTTATGAGTTATGGTATAATGACTTGGGGTAACGCATCACATACTCACATAGAAAAAATATTAATTATTCAAAAAACTGCTGTGAGAAGTATAGTAAGCGCTGCACAGGATGGACAGCAGCAAGCCTATATTTATATCTCTGAAAATAATGACAGTTTTCTCTACAATTATATATCAAAACCTATTATACATTCAGAAAAATATTTATCAGTATCCGTCGAATTATCCTACATATGCAGAAGTACATCACCATGATACACGCAATAATATGAATATCGTCCATTAACCAGATTGAAAAAAACGGGAAACATCGGCATTAAATTGTACAACTCTCTGCCTTTGGATCTGCGTAATTAATCATTGCGAAAATTTAAAAATAAATTAAAGGGCATATTAACAAAGAATCCATTATATAACCTAAATGATTTTTTTCATATTGAATATGACAGAAACGATTCTGATACACAAAGGTCACACTGATCACTGATACTGATTTCATTTTATTTAAATGTGAAAAGATATTTTAATGTGTTGTAGATTTACAGAAATGTTTTGTCTTAGTTCTAAATTTTGTACACTTGCTTTGACTTGTCCATAAATGTATCATTTCGAAGGATCAATAAACATATTATTATTATTATTATTAAACATAAAAACGACGATTCTTGTAATGTTTGCATTCTAAATTCATTCTTTCCATCACATCCAGTATCCAATAACTTACTTTTATTCGCAGAAATTGTTCATGTATGTAAATTTGCAACTGTAAAACTACAAAATATTTGACTAAGTTCTACCAGTTTCGATTTAAATTGTTTACATTGTTTAGATACATATTAAAATTGCTGGACACGATTTTGACCTTATATGCGAGACGATCGCGATCGGACAGCTGTCATTGGTGCTGTCATACAAAACTAACGACTCCACCGATGTTGTAATGTTAGATGTTATCTAGAATTTAGAATTATTATTCGAGTTATCGGTGGAATGACCATGTACAGTTAGTACCGGTGTATAAAAATGTAGACATGGAACAGTTTAAATTGTTTTTTGTTTGTTTCAGCATTTTTCCATGACTTTACCTGCATAATATAATATTCAGGTAGTAGAATGTGTGTTTCGACGTTGCGGCTAATAACAATTTATCTAGCACAATTTGCTGTAAGTTACATTCGTTGTTCAACTTTATACTATTGATGGAGGAGCCAGCGTTGAATTATCTGACGAATTTGGCTAGAAGCATGACTAATCCGTTGCCTTAGAGCATGGCAGAAAGGAACAGTGACATGAGAAATCTTCTTGGTGGTGGAGATCTGATTTATAAATGAAAATAATTATTAAAAAAATCAACTTGATATTTACTAATCGTGGTTTAAAAGTAGACACCTTGCAGGTTTATAATGTCTGTCGCTGTACCTCTAATAACCGAGACGTATGTTTGCCTTTGGACCTCCACTAATCGGAATGTATGCCAATTGTTTTAACATTGGAAATGTTTATGTCTTCGTATATGGGGTAGAGTTACCAGTTTTTGTTCAATGTCAAAAGACAACGGTGCCGCGGTCGACTGAGACTATCGTATGCAACGGCTAATAGACGCAAATGTAATATGGGTTGCATATATCACAGGGGGTCGAGTTACCAGTTTTCATTTAAGGTGAAAATACAGCGGTGTAGTGGATCGTGCTATTTCCGGACGAGGCGAAGCCGAGTCCGGAAAAGTTGAAAAAGTTTATGTTTTATGTATGGTGTTATCATTTCCAATGTCCCGATGATTGCAAGGATTGCGAAATCTGTGAAATTTTTTGTATTCATTAATTGGTAAGTAATCGATAAAAGAAATGTTCGGTTGATACAAATATTTTTAACAATTGTAAAAGATATTTTAAGACATTAAATGAAGTTTCCACTAGAGTCGGGTACAATTTAAACTGACTTGTGTCATGGCCGCTAAAACGTCTGAACTAAGATTTTATTTGATGCATAAGAACTGCCAGTAGTTCTCAAATAGTTCTCAGCAATGATGTCGCTAAATAATTTTAAAAAATAGGAAAGATTATCATAAATTGGTAAGATTATTAATTCAGTAACTTCATAATTTTAGTGGAATTCTGATTATACAGTGTCCATAAAGTTGGCTACATTTGGGAAAAAATTGTATTTTTGACATTTCTAAAAAACTCTATTGGGGGTTCGTTTATGCATGTCCATCAACAAATTACATTTTCACACATGTCATGTGATCACCGGTTTGGCAGGACTGTAAAAAATAGTCAATTTTGAAGTAGATATGAGGAAAACAAAGAAGTGCAAATTTTACCCCTACCATTTATTACTATATGAAAAATTATAAACTCTTGTGTCTATTTCACAAATATTTGATTAGTTTCGACAATAGCTTTATGTATTTTAGTTGAATAAAGGTATTTGCATGTAAAAAAAGAAACGAACCCCCAATATAGTATTTTTTAGAAATCTCAATAATACAAATTTTTCCGATATGTAGCCAACTTTACGACGGACACTGTAGGTATATAGGTTCGGGCACAAATGAAACTGATAACAAAAAATGAATTGCCCAATTCAGTCAATAACAATGAGTGATCAGAAAAAGAAATCAAAAACTAATATGGCTACAGTCCAACAAGAGACACGGGAAGATTTGGGCATTTCTTGCCAGGAAAGGATAGGATCGTAGTATTAGTAGGAGAAACGATGTCAGTAAAAATAAAATATTTCATATAACAAAAAAAAATTTGAAATCTATGAGAATAACGAAAATAAATTATTTTTATTTTAGGGGTAATAAATAAAAATTCTGGTTGACAAAATACATATTAAAAAAATTTACAATAATTTTAAAACAGATAAATTAAAACAATTCTGAAAGAACAACGCATTGACACTTTTTTATAAACATTAAAACACTACACTTGAACAATTTATCTACTCGACGCACTTTTCACCATTCGTGTATTAATATGTAACGTAAGAAAGTGGATTTTATTAGAGATAAACGCGCTAGTAGTAATAAGAGACACATTTTTGGGAAAAATAAAGTTTTAACAAAACTCGCGGCGCAGTTTAATAAAATAACAATTTTAGAAGGAAAATTATTAATTTTTAATAATTAATCAAATAAAAAAAAAGTAGAGATGCTTGGGGATCGATCTCGCAACAATCCCATTTATATTCGAGCATCTTACCGATTGAGCTACGCGATCCTGTTTATTATATTTTAAAACGTGCAATATCTACGTACTAGAAAATTGTAAGACTTAGTGGTTTGACATTCTTCGTTTGACGGATGAATATCCACTATTTACCACTAAAAATAACTTAAATATTTCATATAAAGACGTTTTTCATATTTAGAGTGGTGTTAGTTCACGGAAATAAATAATATTCGTTGTCAAATCCCACGAATCGCTGAACTTATGACTGTTTCTCACTCTTCAGTGTACATTTCATATTTCTGTCTCAAAAGAAGTGGGAAAGAATCGGTAGACATACATGGACAATGTCTTTAGGCTATGGCTTTAAGTTTGTGTGCAAGAGACTGTGAAAACGTGTGTGGAATAATAATTCATACATCGGTCTTTTTAAACTTGACCCGACTCTGCTAAGAGAATTTCTCACATCACTTTTTTTTGTTTGCCAAGCTTTAAGGAACAGGATTAATAACACAGCTTTACAGAAAAATGTTTTGATCCGGATGACTGACCACTATTCCTATGTATTTTTCGACGCTGAACCCGGATGCGAGGTCAAAAATATCGTATACCCCTTCAATTTTCATGCAGAGATAAAAACATCCCTTCAATAAGGTAAATTTGTGAATATAATTATCATTACGGAAAGAAGTAGGAATGGGAACTTTTCATCTCTCGTACTAGTCTTTTTTATTGCCAAGGACTTCAGCGAAGGGATGATAATTTTCCCGGAGGGAATGAGAATGCAAAGGGAATATGGTAGAGGGTGAATGCCGCCCCGGAACCAAGCCTCCAGAAAGGTATAAACTATTCCTTGCTGGATGAGAAACCCAGGGGTGGAGAGAGATTTGGGAGAGCAAGTGTTCCTTGTTTTTACTGCAGAATGGTCGCAGTGCATTAACGAGATTCTCCTTCAATTGCCTTGACCGCACCCTGCAAGGAGCGAAAGTTACCCTCCAAACCACCAACATTTGTATGAGGCATGTTGTCTAATATCTCAAATTTGAATTTTTCCCATTCTCGATGATCGGTCAATTTTACATGAAAACGGTCTCTTGCGTTTTTCTCAACAGACGCATACCCTAAATTATTAGTACGTCATTAAGGAACACCCTGTATAATTATTACTCAATTATTATTTTCTTGTCATTATTTCGGGTATGCTCTTGTTACACCTTACTATTACATTGTTAAGGAACTTTTAAGTAAAACTCAGACGTCGGAATCATTTTTATTAAAATCTAGTATAGTATAGACCGTACCAAACTTATAGCAGTTTAAGTCGTAAAACAGAGAAGCGCTCGATCTAATAAAGACATGACGTTCGTCTGGACACTTTTACAACTCAGAATAAATGAATGCTAGAGTTTACAATAATTTAATCTTCGGGTGACTGTAGTGACGAAACTAGCCATGGCAGAGGTTTGTGTCCATTGATACATTTAATCAGCATCACGTGAACAACAATATTCCAAAATTTCAGCGAGTTCGATAGGGACCGCTTTTCTACAAGAGTGCGTGGTCCCTTCTAGTTCAAATCACTAGCACATTCGCCAAATTTGCGAATGTGCTGTTAACTTAAAAAAAACTTACTCTAGACCTGGATTCAAGAAACACAACGGGACCACCGCCGCACAGTGGGGCAAATAGCTCATTTTTTGACCAAACCCCAATTCCTAGGCCTGGAATTAATGAAACATAATTTTTTTTTAGACTGTTCGTTATAATATTTATATAATTTCGAAATTTCAAAATTCAAGATGGCTAATCCGGATATAAATGACTCCGCATCATTAGCATTGGAAACATTATTTTGTTGGAACTTTCTTAAAACTTTGGGAATAAGTGCTTAGTTCAGCAGATTCTGAACAAAAATGTCAAATGAAAAAATTGATTAAATGCCTTCCCTACAAAATGATAGTGACTGGAAGTTAAAAATCTTTGAATTGTCAAAAATTTTTAACTCCAGTCACTGTAACTCTGCAGGGAAGGCACTGAATCAATTTTTTCATGACATTTTTTGTTCGGAATCCATTGAGCTAGGTTTTTCTTAGTACGTATATTTAAAAAAACTATAAGAGTACCTAAGTAGAACCATCACAAGACTATCACTATGAATTTTCACCCAATAATTTCAGTGGTTTGCAGAATAGCTAGATTTAAAACTACGAAATAGGAAGATTAACATAATTTTTAAATTTAAATCTAGCTATTTTACAAGCCACTGAAATTATTGAGTGAAAATTCATAGTAATAGTCTTGTTATGGTTCTACTTAGGTACTCTAGTTTTTTTAAATATACGTACTAAGAAAAAAAGTTATGGGCAAAAATAATAAATATTTCTCTGTCGGATGTCGCGTTCTAGGAAATGGCCACCTTAAGCTACGCGAGAGTAAATCGATCAGTGAAAATGAAAAAATATCGAACTGAGAACCTCTTTCTTTTTGAAATTTTTTGAGGTCGGTTAAAATCGAGGTTAAAATTGTATATACATTGCGTGAAATATTGGTTCATAGAACAAGCGAGTTTTCTCCAGCACGCCCCACCAAGTCGAGCAAAGTTAGTATTAACAAACCCACCTCTGGCTATTCTCCACTATTATTAGACACAGTATCGAGTAAATACAAGTACTTTGGTGGTTTATTGTGGAAAAAAAGCATGTGCCTTCCTCTTAAGTAATAATTTATTAGGTATATTTCAATCAACGTGTCCAATATATAATTCAGTCTTATTTATTATGCGTCCGCCTAATAAAATATTGATGAAACCCATTTGATTTAATGTCCATAGTTTACAAAATTGTGCCAAACTTATGTCTGGGTACTTATACTTCATTATTGACGGAAAACTAGGAAGTTCAAAAATGTGTGTTAAATTGTTTCGTTACGTGCAAACATGTTTATCACGATGCTACACTAATAATTAGGAAATAATTAACTGGACGCTACAATTATGGTTTGCAGTAGATTATTAATGAACTTCAAAGGCATAAATCATGTAAAACCCAATCGAAAAATTTACGTGCAATAAATGTTTCATCACTCAATCAACGGCAGACTTAATTTATTTTCATATAGTCCAACTACAATTTTAATGTTATTACTAGCTTGTCCAAAAAATTATTCTTCGGTAGAATTAGATATCGTGAGTATATAATAATCGCAGAAAATGTTTGTTTCTCTCTCGTAACCAGTTGTCAACTGCCAATCCAAACATCATAGCCGGATCTAGGTTTTTTTTCGTAATTTAATAACAGTATTATATACAGGGTGTCCCGAATTTCATAGGCCAAACTTCACTAAGTGATACGACTTTTCAAAATAAAAAAAATCCTATTAACATGGGCCTGGAAGTGATTAGTTTCCGAGATACAGGGTGTTCAAGTAATTCTCCTGAAAATGTTTTTTATGAATATTTTCGAAACGTCTAAAGATAAACAAATGATAGTTTACACAGGAATTTAACTTTTTATGCTTTTTAAGAAAAAATGACAACTATGTACGAAAATCATTCAGGAGCGGGCGAAACTGGAGGGGTCAAGGTATAATTTAGCCCCAACTTTATTGTGTAACACTTTTAAATTAATTTATGAGGAGAACTTAGAAATTTGAAGTTTTCTACACAAAAAAAGTCTCTTGTGTTTTTTCTCTAAAATTATCAGTTTTTGAGTAAATCTTATCTGAACTTTATTAATTGGTAACCATTATTACCAGCCTTCCTGGTATGCAGGAGTGTACCGTGATTGTAATGTTTGTAACAAATGAAACATAATCTAGCATGCAATGCCAGAATGACAATAATGACGTTGTTGTTTTTTGGTTTTCTGTAGTTCATCGTTCTGTAGTTTCATTATTTTCTTTTGGAAAAAGTGTTCTATTGAAAAGTAAAAAATGGTCATGTTTAGTAATGTGGAGTACGCGGATATTCATTTTATTTATGGATATTGTAATGTAAGCGCGAATACCGCGGTACGCGAATATCGCAGAAGAAGGAAGCAAACCATCTAAAGATGTTTTTACAATAATAATAAATTAAGTATCAGAAGAGCGGTCCAACAGCTGCGTGCTCAATCTGTGCATGTTTCCAAAAACAAAGTTTTTCGGATTCTGAAAAAAGATCACAGAAAAGCTTTTCGAATGCAGCCAGTCCAAAGCCTTCAACCAGGTGGTTGCCCGAAAGGCGTATCAATTTTTGCAATTCGTTTACAAATGCCATGAAATAAGATACCGATTTCGGAAGTAAAATTATTTGGACTGATGAAGCTACCTTTAACCATAATGGATCGGTTAATTTTAATAATTTAAGAATGTGGGCTCATCAGAATCCTCATATAATTCGCCCTAGGGCATTTCAACAGGAGTTTAGCGTTAATGTATGGTGTTGTGTTATAAACGGGACTTTTTGTGGGCCCCACATCCTTCCTCTCCGTTTAAATGGACTATTATTTAATGATTTTTTAAATAACCATTTGTTTCAATATCTCGAGGATATTCCTCTTAATTTAAGAAATGAATGCTGGTCTCAAATGGACGGAGCTCCTGCACATTTTGCTGTTGAGAACCGTTTGTGAGTAAACAATAATTATCCTGAACGGTGGATCGGTCGATTAGGTGCAAGAGCCTGGCCACCCCATTCACCGCATTTAACTCCAGTTGACTTTTTTGTCTGGGGCTATTTAAAGGACAATGTCTACGCAATCCCTGTAAACACGAGAGAAAAGTTAATAGAAAGAATTCTCGAAGAATGTGAAAATTTACGGTCTAATCTTCATTTCATTTGTAAAGCTACACACTCTGTACGGCGCAGATGTCAGAAATGTGTTGAAGCTGGCGGAATGCACTTTGTAATTTACCTTACTTTAATCTAATTCATTGTTGTCTAATAAAAAATAATGTAATCAAATTTTGTTTTACTGTCATTGTTTTTTCTGTTCTGCTAAAACTATTCATAAAAAACTATTCCCGAATAAAGTTCGAATAAGATATACTCAAAAACTGATAATTTTAGAGAAAAAACACAAGAGACTGTTTTTGTGTAGAAAACTTCAAATTTTCAAGTTCTTCTCATAAATTAATTTAAAAGTGTCACACAATAAAGTCGGGGCTAAATTATACCTGCCCCCCCCCCCAGTTTCACCCGCTCCTGAATGATTTTCGTACATAGTTGTTGTAATTTTTTCTTAAAAAGCATAAAAAGTTAAATTATGATTTGTTTATCTTTAGACGTTCATAAAAAAACGTTTTCAGGAGAATTACTTGAACACCCTGTATCTCGGAAACTAATGACTTCCCGACCCATGTTTATAGGACCTTTTTTCTTATTTTGAAAAGTTGTATTACTTAGTGAAGTTTGGCCTATGCAATTCGGGACACCCTGTATAACAAATGGCTAAAATTGTGTTTTTTTTACAAATGGGGCGTTTATAGTACGAGCCAAAGTCGAGTGCTATAAATCACACGAGTAAAAAAAACACACATTTTAATCTCGAGTTATATACAAAATTTTTTGTATCGCCATTCAAAACTAGAAAACTATAATTTTGGGAAAATACGGCAAATTGACAAAGTTACCTTGTCGTAATGACTCGATTCTATTGCTGTTTCCATAGAAACCAATAATAAAACAACGAAATATTTAACGATTTAAACGTCACATTTGGCACATTCTACTTTACAATAATTATTATTTGAACCTATAATTCCAGGAATAAATATATATAATGTTAGTAACAGTACTATTCATATAAATTTTCGTTAAATTGTGAATAAAATTTTTAATAATTAATAAGTTTCTGTTTGTTGTAAGAACTTTAATTTGTTGTCTGTTGACTGTTAAATTTTATTTCAAACTGTGAAATAAAATTTCTTTATTTCATACTTTTTTCTTTATTTTTCACTTGTCAATAATGACATTGTTTTGGTTCATTGAAACTGTCAAATAATTGTCATTTTAGGATATGGCGTTACAAAAAAATTATTAACTGTTAATATTATGGAAATATTTAGATAAATTATAGTAACAACATATAAAAATAGATTTATTTTGAAAGTAGGTTCCATGAAATTTTACACTATTGTCGGGTGCTGTATTAATTTATGATGGTATGTATTATTTCAGATTAACAAAAGACCAAAAATGTATGTTTAATCATTTATCTGCACCATTAACTTTGATGGTGGCACATAGATTGACAAATCACATTAAATTAGTGAATTAAAGAATGAATTGAAGAATAGCACACGGCATCTATAATAATAAAATGTATAAAATACATCGTAGTGTTGTATAAATACGTAAAACATCATAGTGTTTTAAAATTCATCCTCTGAATATTTTGACAAACTATCTGCAGCTTCTACATCAATAATGATAATACGTTCGATAGCCCCTCAAAAAATAGATTTGGAACAAGAAATAAATGTTAAGTATGGAAGGACGTGGGGTAGTTGTCTACACCTCTTCAAAAGTAATAAATAGGCGCGTACCTATATTATTATTTTACCGACGAAAGTTTGTTATTGCGATTGTCAAGTTTTTGTCGTATAAATATCATACTTTCCCTATCAGATATACCGGGTGAGTCACGAATTGCGCTCGCCCCGATATTTCCTAAAATATTTGGAATAGAAAATTGAAATTTGGAGGCCTTATTACACGACTAAAATGCCATCTTTTCAATAAAAAATCAAGTTTGGTGCACATCCGGTTTGACCGGAAATGCCCACAACTTTCGATTTTTAAATGGAACCCCCTATATATTTTTATATTTTTGGAATCTAGAGGAAATTTTATTAAAAAATCTATTTCTGAATCCAGATTGCTGTGGTGCCCAAAATATATTTTAGTTTGTGTGCTACGTTACTATAAAAATAAAAAGAGCAATTTGATTGCATTACTTAATTCTCTAGAGGCGTTTAAAATTTTTAATTGTGATTTTTACCCACTAACTCGGTTTTTTTAAATGGGAATTTAATCGTTCACCAACATTTTTAAATACCTCATTTTCATACGAATCTAATGATACCAAAATTTTGAAAATCCGCTCAGAAATATTTGAGATTTCAGCCAAAATACAATGCAACCAAGCTTTTAGAAACATGCGGCTAATAGATAATAGATTAGTGGGCTTTGGAAACTAAAATGGCACATTTCTGTGTAAATCTGGTAACCTAATAACATTGGAAAAATCATAGTAGCCATTGAATGTAATAAAACAATATCAGCTGTCAGACAGATACAAAATAAAGCGTTGCGGAAATCTCTTTGAGTAAAAATTAAAGAAAATGAATAATTTTAGTAGAAATGAAAAGGTCGATATGTTACTGATATATGGGGAGTGTCTCAAAAATTCAACTGCAGCTGCAGAACTGTATCAGCAACGATATCCCAACAGACGTCATCCAAGCAGACACTTGTTTGCCAGAGTGGAACAAGAATCAAGAAACGAGCCCAATCAACAAGATGACCATCAAACATTTATTGTAAGTGAGGACAAAGAAATTGATATATTAGGATTTGTGATGGTACACCCAACAACATCAAGAAGGGAATTGTCAATGGAATGCGACATTAGTCAGTCTTCGGTTTGCAGAATTTTAAAGAAACATAAGTTTCGGTCTTATAAATACCAAATACACCAACGTCTTTATGGAGATGATAACGACAGGAGGCTAGTATATTGCAACTGGTTCTTAAATGCAGTACAACAAAACCCAGGTTTTCCTTTTCATATTTTATATTCAGATGAAAGTAGATTTACGAACCAAGGTATGTTTAACAGAAATAATACTAAATACTGGGCTCAAGAAAATCCGAGGTTGGTAGGGCGGGGGAATATTCAGGAAAGATTTGGGTTTAACTGTTGGCTTGGAGTACTTGGAGATCGAATAATTGGACCCGTATTTTTTAATGGAACACTTACTGGCGAACGATATTTATTCTTTTTACAAAATCAGACAGCAGAATTTCTTGACTTACTTCCTCTTGCCTATTTACAAAATCTGTTTTTCCAACAAGATGGTGCTCCCCCACATAATTCCAGAAGAGTGATGGAATATTTAAACAACTTGCATGGTGAACGCCTTATCGCAAATCAAGGTCATATCAGGTGGTCTCCTAGGTCACCTCGACTATTATGTATGGGGCACTCTCAAAAATAAAGTTTATAAAACTTCTTCAAATACCCGTGAAGAGCTGCAAAATAAAGTTGTACGGGCTCTTAATGAAATAACGCCGGCTGAATTGCGTAGAGCCATTCAAGCAACTGTACGCAGAGCCTAATTGTGTATAGAAAAAAATTGTGGACATTTTGAACAATATCTGTAAATGTCAATTTATAGTTTAATTATATTAATTATTTTAAAGATACCTACGGTTACCTAGTTTAAGTTTAAATGTTCAAACGGAATTGATTTTTATTTATTTATAGGCCCGATATTTATGTTCATTTAAATAAAACTCTGAAAACCGAACTGATGTCGCATTCTATTGCAAATGTCTTTGTGGATGTAATTGTGTTTACCTCCACATACCTATGCTAAACTTAATGGTAACGTTCTTTGCGCTCACAATTATTAAATGTTTGATAGCTCAAGATTGCCTATAACTACACGAGTCTGTCTGACAGCTGATATTGTTTTATTACATTCAATGGCTACTATGATTTTTCCAATGTTATTAGGTTACCAGATTTACACAGAAATGTGCCATTTTAGTTTCCAAAGCCCACTAACCTATTATCTATTAGCCGCATGTTTCTAAAAGCTTGGTTGAATTGTATTTTGGCCGAAATCTCAAATATTTCTGAGCGGATTTTCAAAATTTTGGTATCATTAGATTCGTATGAAAATGAGGTATTTAAAAATGTTGGTGAACGATTAAATTCCCATTTAAAAAAACCGAGTTAGTGGGTAAAAATCACAATTAAAAATTTTAAACGCCTCTAGAGAATTAAGTAATGCAATCATATTGCTCTTTTTATTTTTATAGTAACGTAGCACACAAACTAAAATATATTTTGGGCACCACAGCAATCTGGATTCAGAAATAGATTTTTTAATACAATTTTTAATGTTTATCAAAAAGTGACCAAAATGGATGTATTGTATTCAAAATTTTCTCTAGATTCCAAAAATATAAAAATATATAGGGTGTTCCATTTAAAAATCAAAAGTTGTGGGCATTTCCGGTCAAACCGGATGTGCACCAAACTTGATTTTTTATTGAAAAGATGGCATTTTAGTCGTGTAATAAGGCCTCCAAATTTCAATTTTCTATTCCAAATATTTTAGGAAATATCGGGGCGAGCGCAATTCGTGACTCACCCGGTATGTACATGTAGTTAATGATTCACGATCACGAACAGAAACGGATGTATATTTAATAAGTAATGACCAAAAATTAATTTTCTTCCCACCATTATTCTATGTATATTTTGCGTAGGAGTACCTCGAAAATGTGGAAATGATAATTTAATACTTTAGTAGGTATGTAATTTCGTGAAATTACATTGACATTTAGACGTTATAACGTTGACGAATTTTACTGTCATTTGTATTCCGGCTTGGGAATGTATTCTGAATAGCGTTCTATGTCATAAAATGCGGTATAGTTGGTTTTAGTATAATATAGAGGACCATTATTATAATTTCAACGTAGAAATTTAACGATTCTGTTGGTGGGTGGTCAAAAGTAAAAGAAAATGTGTTTTTTTTCTAGGATACAGCCCTTTTAAAGTTAGAATAATATTTCTTTTTGTAATTAAATCGAAAGATATCAGTTCAACATTGTGATACATAATATGTTCACATGTATATTATTCACCTAGAATCACTGTGTATCTGAAGTAGACATGATTTTGAGAGGAAAGAAAAAGCACGTTGTTCTAATGTCCCACTACCCTTCACCCCCTGTGTCGCTTAATTTCGAATGGCACACCCTATACTCTATCCCATCCATAAATCCATAGATTTCAGCTGTCATCCTTAAGCACCTCTCTCTCCATCTTTTTGTTTCATAAAATTTTCAAATTCTGTGTTTGGATGTACAGGGTGGGCAACTAAGAATGGAGGTCGGCCATATCTCAGAAACCAAGCATCGCACAAATTTAGGGAAAAAATTACCTTAAGTAAAGTGGCCACGAAAAATCGCTGGAAAATATTTTCGAGTTTCTAAAATGGCCGCTAGGGGGCGTAACAGCTATAGCCGAATAGAAAATCAGGTTTCTCTCAGTATTTTGCTCAATTAAGTGGCATTGAAAATACATGCGTCGTAATCCTGGGACAATTTCGAATCTTTTCAGTTTTCCATTTTTTTTGTATCTTCAAGAATAAAGTGGTGGGGAGATGCCAAAAACACATTTTTTCAAATGTCGATTACTCCGATTAGCCTTAACGGAATTTAACAATCTTGGTCTCATTGGAAAGTGCTTTTCTTAGTCTATCGAGTGCACTTTGCGCTGTTTCCATTTGATTATTACCGTCTCCGCTAGGGGGCGTTATTTGACATGACAACAAATATCGCGCTTTTTCTTAAAAAATTTAAATGGAATGGTATATTTATTTTTACACGGTAAAATAGAGAATTAAAAGCCTCAGATGTCAGTGAAAACCGCAACTCGATAACTTTTCTCTAACGGAAGATATTAACAAACAAAGTTGAAATTATGAATTATTGTCAGATCGCTACGACGGGATTTGCAAATTAGCTGTTGAAAACAAGTAAGCTGTGAAACTGACACAATGAAGAAACAACATATATCAAACATATTGAGTAGACTATATATATCATGATATAAAAATTAGTAATTAATTACAGACAACAATTCTAATAATAATAACAATATATTTATGTTGACAGTTATGAAAAGACTAATTTTACTTGACGAATGTAATATTTGCAAATTGCGCGAGTCAAGTAAAATTACTGTTTCATAACGTGTTAAGAAAGACAACATTTTATCTAATCCTGCTCTAAAATAGAAAAGAAATTGCAATTAATATTGAATTTTATTTTGCGGTTTCAAACATTGTTACACCTACAGTGGTACAAATAAGTTTTGTGTTTATCGCTGTACCTGAGCATTAATATAGGTTGACATTCGTATTAACAAAGTTCATTTGTCAATCTGCTGAATTTTTTGAATCAAATTAAGTCAGAATTTGTCGATTCAGGTGTGGATATTCCATCTGATATAAAAGAGTAGCAGTAAATTCAATAATACCTGATAAATCAAAAAGCATATATGAGGAAGTATAATATACGAAATTTGAAAACTGGTGTCAACAAAAAGGAATAATAAGATGTATGTGAAAAGATTCTCTTAGCGTATTTTGAAACGATGAAAACCTATAAAGCATCTCGATATGAATATTGAGTAGGAACCAATATTTATTAAAGAATTAAATGCCAAAGGAAACATTGACATAAAGAATATACCATATTAATAGCATTTTTGAAGAGAAAATCTTCAGGTTATCACTATACATGATGGTACAGTAAATCGTCATAATATGCAATTTTGGTCTGAGACGAATCCGCGCTAGATGCGAGACGTCCAATCTCAGGGTCGTTGGACTATAAATGTGTGGTGTGGAATTTTAGGTGGACAAATAATTGGGCCTTTTATTTTCAATGAAACCCTTAATGGAGTACGTTATCTAAATTTTTTAAAAAACGAATTACCACTTCTTTTGGAAGACATACCTCTTCGAATTCGTCGTGATATGTTTCTTCAACATGGTGGGTGCCCGGCGCATTTCTCTTTGGACGTTCGGGATTTTTTAAACCAGTCATATCCTGACAGGTGGATAGGACGTGGAAGTCTGTTTCATTGGCCAGCCAGGTCCCCAGACTTGACTTGTCTAGATTTTTATCTGTGGGGGCGAATAAAAGATCTCGTTTTTGCCACCAGACCCACTACAAGAGACGACATGATCCAAAGAATAAGAAATGCCATTCACAGTATTTCGATGGCAGAAGTAGAGACTTCTGTTCAATCTACTCGTCGGAAAATGCGTTCTTGCATCGAAAATGATGGACAAAATTTTGAACACCTAGGACGCCACTAGTTACATTGTAATTTTTTTTATGTGTTGTAATATGTTCTTGCTTTACTTTTTTGGACATTTTATTTGTTATATTGTTTGTCTAATCCCGTTACGAAATGTTTACTTTTTTGAACATTTGATTATTTTATATTGTTTATCTAATCCTGTTACGAAATGTCAAATTTTAAATGTATTTTTGACGTTACGAAACGTCACATTTTTCATAACTGTCAGTTTCATTACATAACTAGTGATGTAATGAATTTTTATTAAACTGTTATTATTAAACTCATCATTTAGAAAAAAAACTTTAAGAGTAGGGCACAAAAAACACTTTATTAATAAAATGTAAATAGAAACTTTCCGCCGTCTGCATTTCTAATAAAACTTTTAAAGTTATCTTCTGTTAAAATGATAAATTTCTTAGCGTGATAGCCTGAAGATTTTCTCTTCAAAAATGCTATTAATATGGTATATTCTTTATGTCAATGTTTCCTTTGGCATTTAATTCTTTAATATTGATTCCTACTCAATATTCATATCGTGATATGCTTTATAGCTTTTCATCGTTTCGAAATACGCTAAGAGAATCTTTTCACATCTTATTATTCCTTTTGTTGACACCAGTTTTCAAATTTCGTATATTATACTTCCTCATATATGCTTTTTGATTTATCAGGTATTATTGAATTTACTGCTACTCTTTTATATCAGATGGAATATCCACACCTGAATCGACAAATTCTGACTTAATTTGATTCAAAAAATTCAGCAGATTGACAAATGAACTTTGTTAATACGAATGTCAACCTATATTAATGCTCAGGTACAGCATTAAACACAAAACTTATTTGTACCACTGTAGGTGTAACAATGTTTGAAACCGCAAAATAAAATTCAATATTAATTGCAATTTCTTTTCTATTTTAGAGCAGGATTAGATAAAATGTTGTCTTTCTTAACACGTTATGAAACAGTAATTTTACTTGACTCGCGCAATTTGCAAATATTACATTCGTCAAGTAAAATTAGTCTTTTCATAACTGTCAACATAAATATATTGTTATTATTATTAGAATTGTTGTCTGTAATTAATTACTAATTTTTATATCATGATATATATAGTCTACTCAATATGTTTGATATATGTTGTTTCTTCATTGTGTCAGTTTCACAGCTTACTTGTTTTCAACAGGTAATTTGCAAATCCCGTCGTAGCGATCTGACAATAATTCATAATTTCAACTTTGTTTGTTAATATCTTCCGTTAGAGAAAAGTTATCGAGTTGCGGTTTTCACTGACATCTGAGGCTTTTAATTCTCTATTTTACCGTGTAAAAATAAATATACCATTCCATTTAAATTTTTTAAGAAAAAGCGCGATATTTGTTGTCATGTCAAATAACGCCCTCTAGCGGAGACGGTAATAATCAAATGGAAACAACGCAAAGTGCACTCGATAGACTAAGAAAAGCACTTTCCAATGAGACTAAGATTGTTAAATTCCGTTAAGGCTAATCGGAGTAATCGACATTTGAAAAAATGTGCTTTTGGCATCTCCCCACCACTTTATTCTTGAAGATACAAAAAAATGGAAAACTGAAAAGATTCAAAATTGTCCTAGGATTACGACGCATGTATTTTCAATGCCACTTAATTGAGCAAAATACTGAGAGAAACCTGATTTTCTATTCGGCTATGGCTGTTACGCCCCCTAGAGGCCATTTTAGAAACTCGAAAATATTTTCCAGCGATTTTTCGTGGCCACTTTACTTAAGGTAATTTATTCCCTAAATTTGTGCGATGCTTGGTTTCTGAGATATGGCCGACCTCCATTCTTAGTTGCCCACCCTGTACACGAATGGCATAGTAATATTTTTTTTGAATACACTGTTTTTCAAATCTTTCTTTTCTGGGATTTTCTGCCATATTCTACCTTAATTTCTAATAATAATAATAACAATAATAATAACTTATCGTATATGTAAAACGCTTGTAGGCGAGCGTTTCCCCATTCTCGCGCTCGGGTCCTCCCGCATTGTCTATATCGGTATTAAAAATTATATTTTCTCGAATAAGAATCTGTATTAGGTAACGTATATCAACCAATTTTAGTAACTTTCATATTCTGTACATATTACGTAATATAACTTTCAACCTTTTAGCTAAATGGCAGAGGATCCTAAGCAAATAAACGATATTTTACGATATACGGCGCGAAACTAATAAACTTTTTTTGTAGCTCAATGGACCTGTAAATAATGTTGATCTCGGTCAAAAAGGAAGTTCCTTTAATGTCATTTTTTATTATATTAAAAGCGTCGGACTTCGGCGATTGGAGTCGCTTTTATGACCAGAATAAATATAAAAATAAATACGGTTTGCATAATAAGTTCACCTATACGATTTTGTTTCTCACGAAAATGTTTACTTTGTCCTAAACACACTTTGATAATGTACAAGATAATCCGAGAATTTGGCGTTTACATGGCGTAACTATTAAGAGCACTAACACTGGACGATTAGAATGCATTATGCGTTCAGAAATCAATTACCCGTCTACTGCTGTTAATGTGCATTGTTTACTTGAATTTTTAGTAACAAGATTTGTCGTACCATTATTTTATAATAATAATAATAATACATTATTCAGCTTTTTGTACAAGAAAATTGTCACAGCCACGTCAATACAAAAGATTACTAGGGTAATACATTATAATAAAAATCTTACAATAATAACAGAAAATGTAAAAAATATAAAATAACACAGATACAAGTTATGAATTTAAAAATTTAAGACAATGACCATCACAAGCTATTCCGTTTCATTAAAAAATTCATCAATGCTATAATAAGCCTTATCCCAGAAGTAGGCAAGAATTGCTGCTTGAAAAGAAGCTAGTGGTTCTATGGTTTTTAACCTATTTGGCAGAGCATTGTATAACCGCACTGCGGTAGATAATGGTCCTCTCCTGATCAATTCCAGCCTAGCTCTTGTAGTTGCTATTATTGGGTTCCGTATATCATAATATGTTGCCCCTTCATTTAAATTAAACTTTTTTTGATTTCGTTTTATATAGATTATTGCATGATACATATATATACAAGGAACAGTTAGTATTTTGTGTTTCCTGAAGTAATGCTTACATGACATACTCCTTTTCAGCTTGAACAAAATTCTAATGCAACTTTTTTGTCTTATTAACAAAGGTTTTATTTGCCCTGAACATCCCCAGACCAAATTGGAATACTTAAAATGTGAATAAATCATTGAATAATAATAAGTTCGACATATTTCAAAATCACAGTTATATGAAAGGTGCCTTAGGATGTATTCCAGCTTACTTATTTTATTACAAATATTGGTAATATGCGTAGTCCAATTTAAATTTTCAGTAATTGTAATACCTAAACATTTAATATTCTCAGCATTTGCTGTTTTTCGTCTACATAGATAGCTAGGTTGGAATTTTTACAGTTTTTTGTTTTAAAATATAGAAATTGAGTTTTGCTTTCATTCAATTGCAGAGCATTTGATTGACACCATGCATTAACTGTATTAATTTCTTTATTTACTAACTCTTCTAGATTTTCCTTAGTATTGGAGGTTGTAATTAGGCTAGTATCATCAGCATACATGACTGTACCTGTATTTATGTCCAGTTGGTGCACTAGGTCGTTGTTGTATATTGTGAATAATAGTGGACCCAGTATCGATCACTGTGGTACCCCTTTTGTTAAATTGCTGGTATTAGATCTACCGTTACCCTGATCACTGTTGATTTCTACAACCTGTGCCCGATTTTCAAAATAAGGCTTGATCCATTCTCCCGCCAATCCTCCATATGATTTTAATTTTTTGATTAGGAGATTATGATCCACAAGGTCGAAAACTTTGCTCAAATCACAAAATAATCCCAGAACCCTTAATATGTATGTGTTTTCGGTACTCAATACGCATAGGAACGCATGAAACCGAGTCGAAATGAAACCATAAAAGCCTGAGAGTTGTTGGCCATTTTTGGGTAGGTATTTGAGGCACTATCCTGTACAATAGCATTTCTATACTGCTTAAACAACGAATCGAGAACCTGACTGAAGCGTGGCGGTGGGTGCGTAATGTTTATATGCAATTATCTCCCTGGGATTTTTTTTGTATGGAGAAAAATGAACGTAAAATTTTTCAAGGGGCGAACAGTCATAGAATAAAACTTTTTATGTTCCAAGAAATATTATTTTTTTAAGTATGGCGCACCGCTTCTAAAAATTTGAAAAAGTTAACAATAAACTACTTATAGTATATTTGGTCAAAATTCTGTGTACGCCAATCATTATTTTCTTGAATAAATAATTATTTGATCTCTTCAATATTTTTTCTGCTATGCCCTTTGCGGATGTGTGTTCTGTAACCACATAAATGTTCAAATATTTAATGGTTCAGCATTGTATTCTCCCGGATCCTCTTTTTTACCATTTCAAACTTATAACATAGTTTAGGAAAAATCAGATAGCAATCTAGGTAGAGACCCGGCTGTGTAGATTTCCTATGAATAAGATACATGAAAAACTTTGAATGAGTGAGTAAGTACTACTACACACCTACAGGGAGCCACTTTTCATATAATGGAAATTTACCGGAAGTGTCGTCACAATGGGAGAATGCGGGCAAATAAGAAGAGGCAGCCTATTTTTTTAAATAACTAGAAGGCTTGTACTTTAACTTTAAAAAAATGCATGTATTCGATGACTTAAGAAACCAGAAAAAAATACTTTAATCGACGGTGTCACCGGGTTGCGGGTAAATTAAGCCTGGCAACCCTCTACAATCTCATTGTATACCTCGAAACCTACATTTTGATGTAAGTTTTATACATGTATTCGATGACACAAAAAATCGTGACCGGAAGTGGCGTCAGATTTTCATGACGCGGGCAAAATTTGCAATATTGAAAAATGGGTTCCTGTATGTCTATAGTAGTACTTACTCACTCACATAAAGATTTTCATGTATCTCATTCATAGGAAATGTATACAGCCGGCGAACGGCGGGCTGGTGGAAAAGAGATTCAGTGAAGCTCTACGCCTAACAGGTATCCGCGACAGACGGCGTGATGCTGCCAAGCGCGCCATACAGTAAAGGAATGCCAACTAAAGTAATGTCTTCTAAGACGTTATGAAAAAGAGATTTTAAGCAGCTTTAAAGATGGAAGAGGATGTCACTTTAAAAATTATCTGTGTGTATTAGTCACCAAGAGGTGATTTACTACCAATCAAATATTATGCCGTAATGTGCACGAACTCTATTAATTCATGCAAAACCGACAAATAGAAATATTTCACGGATGTGATCAAATAGGTTACTCCACTGTTATGTAAATCGGTAAAAACAGTAACTAATGCATTTTTTAAACGTAACCTTGCCCATGACAATCGTTCGCAATTTCTTAACTACTCGTTACCTGGCGTTACGTTAACCTTGGTATTTATAGCTTTTATTTGTTGCATAATGCCGGTCTGTGGATTGTATTGTCGTCGTTTTGGTTTTCTAAGAATGGTACTATTAATTGAGGTTGGTGGTTTCGTAAAGATAATATCGATCTAATTTTATATTACGTAAAACAAATTTAATTATAGATAAATAAGTAACAGTGAATTTTACTACAAATATTTTTAGTTCTAAATTTAAACATTAAAAAAATGAGTTTTTTAACAATAAAGGTGATTGACATGAGAGAGTAGATAATATTAATAATGAAGTCAGGAGGTATCTGTTACCTAAACTGTATGTACTATTCCTTATTCACATGCTGACGAACGTTTTGTAATCTATGCAATATTTTAGTTGACCTTTTTGTGTATAGTACGTCCGACAGTATCACACCACTTGTTAGGTGCACGGTCTCACCAAAGCTGTTATCAGCTCTTAACGCTTTTGGGACATCCTTCTTGCCTCTCACCACCTGCTTTTTCCTTAACCATCAGCTTTCTGTATTATTTTTTCTTGAAAGATGTTCTACTGTTACCAATTTAGTGTGCAAAACCCTTTTAGTAAAATTCTTGATCGGAGCGGTCAGGTAGATGTTATCTACACCGATTTCTGCAAAGCACGTGACAGACTGAACCGTGGTTTACTGTTATGCGAGTTGGACAATATTGGTCTTAGGAACTCGATTGCCACGATTCAGCCCTATTTAACTGGCAGAACTCAGTTTGTGCAATGTCGTAGCCACATATCTGTCAGGATTACCCAAATATTTAAAGTACCTCTAGGCTCGATTATTGAACTTCTTATATTCAGTTTATTTATAAATGACATTGTCGTTAAGTTGGATGTAAGCTTTCGCTCATAGGCAAACGATTTGGAAATATTCTATTAGGTTGCATCTTCTCGATTGCGTTAAGTTCCAGGCCAAGGAAATTTAGATTGAATAAATTCTTGGTGTACTGACAGGAATCCTACCTCTTAATGCCAGCAAATGTAATGTGATGTAATTTTATCTGCCGGCAACGTGGTAACTTACGTTATTTCATTAAAGCTGATTTTCTCAGATTGTATGGGGTATTATAGTCTACAAGTATAAAACCGGTAGACCATTTTATAATGCTCTACATGCCTAGTATATCCATTTTACTTAGCGAACCACCACCAATTTCAAAGTTTTAAATACAGACCTGAAGTTTTGACATCATTTTTTGGAAAGCATTTTGTAAAACGAGGATTCAATGATATGTCGCACTTAATTATTTTCCAACATTTTATTGCACTTAAACCATTACTTAATTATAGGAGGTTGCCTAAATGCGGCCCTGTCAGTTTTGTTTTTTAAATTAGATTCCACGAGACTTAGTATAATGAGTAAGTTGTTGTTTTACTTGACATTATTTAGTGATTTTTTGTAATGGCATTCTGGCAAGAAATTTTTAAAGCTAAATAACAAATCGTAACAAGTTACAGAAGATGTTCGATTAAATTCCCATTTTCATTAAGGTATACGTTTGTTCTTCTGTTGATGTTATGTACTGCACATCCAATGTCACTCATACGCAAGAAGGCAAAATAATTTGGAATTGTTTGCCTCAATTGTTTAATATTATTGATGGGTTCCTTGCACACTTTGTTTTTTAAAGTGCTCAACAAAAAATAATCACACTGAGTTAATTCAGGTAACCTGGCAGGCCATCTCATTACACAACCATTCCCTGCGATATTGTTATCTATCACAGCTGAAACTCGAACTCGCGAGAGATAACAGCACTGCTACCGTCTCGGTAGCACGTAAAAACGCCACTAAACATTCATACCCTGGTCAGGATTCGAACTCGGGACTTATCTTGTGATTGGATCATATACCTGTTGGATATTTAATGAAATAAATAAATAATATATATTCAAGGTAAATAATTGAAATTTACCGTTAGATAATAATCAACAATTATCGTTAATTAAATATTACGGTCGAGCCAATACGCAAATGTAAGTATTGACCGAACCGAACAAAAACTTAATAAAATGAGTACCTATTCAAATGCTTTCTCGTGTTTCTATAACACTCCACATCTGTTTATTTTTAGAGTTGTTGGTTTAATCGATCAGTTCAATATTTAGTTAGTGTAAATAAACATGTAAAAAACGAGAGTTTCCGTCGTAAATATCAATTAAAATTATATGTATTTCCCATACAGACTACTTTCGTCATTTTATGTAATAAAATGCAAATTATGAGCCAATAAACGTCCCATGAGGATTTACTACTTTTGTTTTATCTTAACTTACATTACTTATGTCTGTTTAGCTTTTGCCTAATGTCATCGCGGTCAATGGTCAACATTTATTAATTTTACAGTACCTATCATTTAAAATAAATTTGATTGTGAGCAACAGTTGTTAAATTGTTTATGCTGGACTACTGTTCTAATTATTTTCTCTTTTGTTTCAGGATGTCCTACACACGATATGTCAATCCAGTGGACAAGTTTTGAGAATAGTGATTTTTAAGAAGAACGGTGTCCAGGCCATGGTTGAATATCCTTTAATGCATAGATTTTATTAAACTTAAAAATTAGCCTGATGAATACTTTAACAAATTGAAATTATTCGAGATCGCCAAAGCAACAGAAATGAGCAGGAATTAAATCTAGTGCTACATTTTATACAGGGTTGGACACAATGTGTCGAAACACCTGATGATTTCTGGCTAAGATTTAAGTGGAATTGAAAATTAACCTTAATAAAACTTTTGTAGGAGGCTACCGGCGGCGTGCGTAAGTTTAATATTTTAAGGGGTCTGGAACCTTCGGTGTGACGCTGTTTTTGATTGAAAACTAAAAGAGTGAAATCAAATCTAAAAGTAATATTGAAATGCCCAGAAAAATCTCTAAACTTATCCCCTGTGAATCAATTTTCTATTTTCTTTTTTGTAATAACAGAGATAGCAATTCGTGCAGCCTCAATTTTAGACACGCTGTGTATATGGGGTCATGTTGACATGCTTTTATAATCATGAATTGCACATCCTTCGTACCCTGCATCATTATAATTGTGAATATGCTATATGTAATAAAATACTTCCCTATTCAACAAAATACCAAATAATTTCCAAATGTCAAAATGGATTTTACCCTGGCAGATCAACCGAGAGTGCAGCGACTAACTTCTTGGAATTTGTGTACAATCGTGTGGATAACAGAAAGTACGTTGCTGCCCTTTCCTTTGATCTGTCCAAGGCATTTGATTCTATAGAACCAACATTTGTTGCAGACAAACTTTTTCGATAGGAATTAGGGGTAACTTTTTTTCGTGGATAGTATCGTATCTCAGGTTTAAAAAACTTTTTGTAAAATTGGAAGAAACTTGTTCAGAGAAGGATGATGTTAATCTTGGAGTTCCTCAAGGCTGTGTTCTGGGACCTCTTATTTATAAATAATTTACCCCTTAATATTGGTACTGAGGGCGTTGTGCTATCTGCAGCCGATGTCTCGATAGCAGAAGAGGCAGACACCCCTGAGGAACTGCGGGAGAAATACAAAAACTCAAAACAGCTTTGTACGATAGTCTCCACTACTAGCCGGAGTAAACATTTCTCAATTCCCTACCTTCTGAAATTAAAGGAAACGTTTCCTTATATTTTTTTAAAAAAGGTATGCCAAGCTATTGAATAAATGGCTGTTATTATTCAGTCGATGAATTTTTAAATAATGATTAGGTACCTATACAACTATACTACTAAAAAGAGAACTGTTTTACCATATTTTTGACTACTCATTTAAAAAAAAATACCGATGATGTCATCTCAACACAATACACTGAATAAACTAAAAACTTGGCATAAAATGTATTAAGGTTATTTTTTAATCCCACGTGCATTTTAGACAGAAACATTTGCCCAATTATGTATTTTCGAATATCTAAGGTTTTTTCAATATTTCCACCAATAACTTCATGCATTTTTGAACTTTAAGAGACTTAATTTATTTATTACTGCTGACAGAATTACTCTTGTACTGTTCAAAATACGAACACAAAGGGTATATTGTGCAGAAGAGAGTGTCCTTGTTTTATCCCAGAGTTTATTCGTGATCGGTGGTATAGGTTAGGTTAGAATTGGGGTACAATTAATTAATTAATAAGTATATATTAACTTCGTATCTGACTGTATCGACGTAAGTCGCAATGGCAACAAAAAAAGAGATTGTATGTGATCAGCACGCTTCTAAAATCGTAAAGAGCTCGGAGAACAAAATTCATCACTGTGTTAGTGATCGAGTTCTCAACAACTTTCAAAATATCAGTCTGTTTGTTTGTCCGTCCGTCCGTCCGTCACGTTTCTGGTGAGCTTACGAGAGAAAAGTTCGCTTGTATTAAAAGGACAGTAGACTAGTGTTAGCTAGAGGAAGCACCTTATTATTTTTTTAACAAAATCGATCGGTAAATGAAAAAGTTATTATTTATTCAAATACAAAAAATCTTTTAAATATTAAAATCATAATATTAAATATGTCTAATAGTAAAATTATTTACAATAAAAAGTAGCGAAGAATATTACATATAATATGCAACAATTATACAAGGTGTAATTACTTTCATGTCATTAAAAAAAACTGGTAATAGGGACCGACTAGACAAACAAAAAACCTATATGACTTTTTTTTCTAGGGACACTTTGAAAAACTGACCTGGATTTACATTTTTAATGTTAAGGTAGGAAATATTTGAGGACCACTGTTTTTCAGGGTCAGTGGATGTTATAGTTCCAAATATTAGAAATAATAAAAAACTGTAATACCCGACTTGTGTTCCCGCCGGCAGAAGTGCGGCACTTTGATAGGATTACTTGTACCGAACTTTTCATACCACTAATTATTTATTTATTTATTTATTTATTTATTTATTTAGATACAACCACCCAACAGAAAACCAATTAAAGGGTGGGAAAGGGTGAAAATGTAAATAATTCCTCCTCTTCCGGCACAATAAATAGGATTTGTTTACATATGTTTTTTAATTTGGAACAAAGTTATTGTAGCTTTTATTGTCGTTTATAAGAATGTATAAAATTTAAAAGTGGTTTATTAATATTTGTAACATTGTGTTTAAAGCTTAAAAAATTAGTAATTATTTTATGAAACTGGAAAACGAACAGTTAGACGTCCGAGATGCGATAACAGAAAATAGTTGTGTATTTTAAGTTAGGAAAAAATCTGATTTTTTTTAACGAATTGAGCGCATAATTTTTCCCAATCAGGTATCGAAAACTAAAAATCGAGTGTTTGGTCTTTATGGAAATCAATGCAAACAATAATAAACAGATCAAAACAAGACAGCGAATACTAATAATAATAATCATACCTTTAATATCCAATAGGTAACACCCAATAACTGAACAATTCTTTTGAATTTTTCACAAAAATTGTTCGAAATGACCTCCATTTCCACGTATGCAATTAGAATCATTTTTTATGGTTTCTATGCACATTAAAATACGTTGTTGCAATTGTTCTAAAGCTCTTCCGCTCTGGATAAGTGTAATCTCCCATAATGTCCAAAATCTGGGTTTCAAAACACCACACTAAACTGTGAATTAACGTTATCGATAAAGAAAACAAAAATAAAAACTTGGTCCAAAATTCAAAAAGTAACACACAAAAAGTACAAACGAGATGTAGTGTCTTACGTAACCAAGTACTAACGACTTGAACAATAAGTCAATAAAATAAATCTTAACATAATGTATTACTTTAGATACAGATATCTCGTATTTTCTATATTACTAAATTAATTATGTGTAATATTATTAGTGCTTAGAATATTAGCGCTTTAGCGTAAGAGAAAAACAGATCGAAAGAGACAAAAATGATGTCATCAAGGTGCCAATGGCTGTCATAGAACAAATAGACGGAGAGCTTGCTACGGAAATTAAAAATGATAAGGTGGAGTGAAAATGTTTATATAAAAATCCTCTTTACTTGTTGAAAAGTACATAGCTCTGCAGCCAGAAGTCGAACCCAGGGAGGGAAGCGTGGGCGGGCGGTCAAATGCGTTAATTTTTAATTAAAATAAAATCTTTGAGTGCAGCTCTGAAATTTTGTGTAGTTATAGTTTTTAACTGTAGAAATAAATAAATTGATGCATGTAATTTTAGGATAAGAAATATCAACCAAAAAGTTCAAAACAAGTACACCCGTACAGGAGAAATCAGCTGTGAAAGTCGTCAGGTCAAAGTGAAATCAAAACATATTTATTTCATCATTCTTGTGCATTTCTTGCTTCCCCGGACTGCGATCCGGAGCCAACTCAGCGACCACGGTGTGAGGCGCCGCGGAGGGTGTGTGATTGGTCGGGTCGCGGCCGGTTCCGCAACTTATCAATAAAGAAAACAAAAAGAAAAACTTGGTCCAAAATCCAAAAAGTAACACAAAAAGCACGAACGAGAAGTACTAAGTAGTGTCTTATGTAACCAAGTACTAACGACTTGAACGATGTCAATAACATAAATCTTAACATAAGTGGCACAAAATTCAAAAAGAACAAAAGCAACAGACAAAACCAAACGACCCGTAGGTCGCGTCGTGTGGTACGTTATTTACCAAGTAAGGACACTAACTGAAATTATTACTTGAGAATATTACAAGGGAGAGTATACCACGCGTAATAAGATAATTTGGCCGTGAAGAAGCAAAAAACATGGCGGTGTTCTCTGTCGGTCGCTTTTAACTGCTTTGTCGGCATGCTTTTCGATGATCTCTTAGGCGCACCATACTTATTTGCACGAATGTCAGAGTATGCCAGCAGTTCTAAAACTATGTTATTAATTATATTGGAAATTTTTGTTAATTTTTTTTCTCCAAAACTATGAGCTTTAGACCCCATGTTATATAAGGTTTTTTTTTGTTTGTCTTGTCGTTCCCTACCACCAGTTTTTTTTAAATGACATGAAATTAATTACACCCTGTATAGAAAGTTCGATAAATCGACGAAGGGTATAATGTTTACTCTAGTTACTATGCGGGATATGCATTGCACATTTTGCGGTAATCCACGATTAGTGATTGCTGTTGTGGTGCAATATTTCCACTCGTCTTCTCAATAGGTACAGGTGCCCCCATTCCATTCCACTACATCAAACGCGAATTCTGACAAAAAGCGTCAAGTTGAATAGGATTTGGGCAATCGACGCGGATAATTAGATGAGCGTGTGAGTGAATTGAAAATGGGATTTATCCAAGTTTGAAAGCTTTTTATGCATACACGTACATTGGATGTAATGGAGTCTATTTTAAATAGATTCGAAATGGGTCAATCCTGACAGCTTAGGGATATAATGGCTGTTTATACGGTGCGGTCGCAAGGTGAATCTTCCCCGGTTTAATATATTATAGATCAAAAGGTTGGGAATGGGAATATTTAAAACAATATTTTCGTATTTCACGTTTTCACAGGCATTTTGTGTCGTATATATTATTTTAATTTACCCTCCCTTTGTTGTATTACACCTTTGACAGAATAGGAAAAATTGTCACATCACTTTTCTTGTCTGCGATGCTTTAAAACTGAGCGAGGTGACAATATGAATACTAAATTCTGCGCCTAGATGGCGCTAGCGACTACTGTGGTTACTGGTTTGTAGTTCGTACTTTCTTTGCACTGCGGTACACGTCTGAGATTCACTAAACGTCAAAAAATGCCCATTTTCTTTCGTTCGTTAGAAATTAACATTCCGGGGGTCCAATTTATGATGTGCCAAAAACGCCAATTTCGATCGATATATAATACGACCGTTCAGGTCACGTATTCAGAATGATCCGGACGATTAAGAAAATTGTGTTTTCAGCTCTTCATCGTTTATCTTAAAATTTAAATTTTATTTTTTTAAATTTAAATTGTATAGAAACATCGTTGTACTAAAATTATGATTAACAGTAAGTTCTTGGTTGGCTAATTAGGTGATGTTATTAAACTGAAAATGGGTGTAAGTTGTACATAAATATACACTATAAACCACGCCGCTACGAACATGAGTAAAACAAGTGCAATCTGCGAGTGGCCGTCTGGTAGCATATGAGTTCGAACGAAACTTAGCGATTGCATGTTCGGGTCAGGGCGCTTACAGAGAAACAAAGCAGTTCTGTGATTTCAAATATTTCTTTCAATCAGTGTCGTTAAAGCATTTAGATTTTAGAGTAGACTGTTGCTCGTTGGCCGAAAGAAAACTTTGCATATTAACGTATTTAGGTACTAAAAATTATCTGAATGTTTCACAATTTCAATGTTTCTTCCGCGACAACATCGGTAGTAAAACACTAAAATTGTGAAAATATCAGAACAGCACACAATCAAGTATTGATTTTTTTTTCGAAACATACTTCTAAAAACATGAATGAATATTCTCATACAAATGATAAAGATAAATAATACCAACTCTGAAAAATAAAATAATACGCAAATAAATAAATAATTCAAATCAGATGCTCAAAAAGGCCTCCTTCTTGAGCAAGGCAATAGCCTAATCTATCGTAAAAGCCCCTTCTAACATTAGACAGCATGTTAGGTGTAATACTTTGAAAAACCTCCCAAATTTTTGCTCGTAGGTCTTCTAAAGTATTAGGCATGTTTTCGTGTCCATAAATCGCCGATTTGCAGTACCCCCATAAAAAGAAATCGGTGGGTGAAAGATCTGGCGATCTTGCTGGCCATAAGATGATTCCCCTGCCTATAATAAGTCGGTTTGGAAAAGTGTTATTTAAGTATTGTTGGACCAAACCAGTATTACGAGCAGGACAACCAAATATCGCCAAATCTTTCCCCTGCAAGCAGACGAATTTCCGGGACAATTTGTTGCTGCAGTAAAGTCAAGTACTTATCGCCATTTAGATTTCCTTCTATGAAGAAAGGACCCAACATGTGTTCCTCTAATAGTCCTGCCCAAACATTTAATTTTTGGGGGTACTGGGTGCGCAGTGTGTGAAACCGGTGTACATTTTCCCTTGGCCAATACCGAACTCTGGATGGATTGTGTCGGTCTAGCAATGGAAAACTTGACTCGTCAGTGAAAACGACATTTCGAGTAAAATTTTCGTCCCTATTTATTTTTTCCATTACTGTCTCACAAAATACCATGCGACGGATATTATCTGTGGGTAAAATTTGATGGGTTTTCTTCACTTTATAGGAACGATATCAATTTTTTTTTTAACTTTAACTAACTGTCGTGGCACTCGAATTTACTGCATCTGCAATTTGCCGGCTGGAAAGTGTCGGTTCCTCAAGGGCTGTAGCAAACCATCATTTCCAACATTTCCCTGTCATTCTTGGGTACAGGAGGCTTTTTGTGATATGTTGGACTTAGACAACCATGCTGCTCAAAATTCCGAATAATTCTGCGTATCGTTGGTAAAGAAGGGGTCTGCCTGCCTTCAAACGTTGTTGCAAATTAATCTCGTATTCGCCTCACCGTATTATTTTGGTGATGCCATTTAATAATTTGTTTTTTTTTCATCAAGTTGGTATACCTCCATTATTAATTTTGTAAGAATATTAATTTATGTTTTAGAACTCACCAGTTGTTTCTGTCGCCAGGCTAGTCGGGAGCGAAATGTGCTATCGTGCTGCGATAGCCCCACCCAGTCACCGTATTAGAACAGCCGGGCGATAGTAAATTATACATATTGCTTGTCGTGTTCCTAGCAGTGTGGTTTTATCTGTATATTACAGCATTGTTGGAAGAATATTTTTTGCTAAAATCGCTTATTAGAGAGATCTCTCTTCACTTGGTGCGTTACCCCTTGTTCCTCACAGATCTTGCCGCCTTTCTCGCTCTTAAGGCAAAGGATTGATCATGTCTCTAGCTTACACAAAAATGTCAGATAATTACACGCCTTCTTCTGTACTATAATATACAGTGTGGCCCATTTTGAATGGAAACACCCCCGTAAGAAATGTGTCTATTATCTGATTTTAACGTTTTTTTTTTTAAAGATAAGCCATCGAAGGCTCTACTTTATGACAAAAATTTAGAGATGAATTTCAATTTTCAAGACCTTTGATTTTTTCTCAATGTCAAAAATGGACAAATTTGATTAGCGATTTTTTTTAATAAAATCTAACTTATACCACTGGATTCAGAAACATCTGAAATGGGTAAATCCAAAATTTCCTGAAAAAATATTAAATAATGACAGATTTATGACAAAATTAATGTAGGTAATATTTCATAATAACTTTTACATGATTTTTTCTAAAAAGCGAAGTAGCCCATGAAAAATAAACAATAGAAAGATAAATTAGGTGGATAGTTTTAATAAATATTGACTTTTAAACAAACTTAATCATTTTTGACTTGAAAACATGTATGAACCATTCAAAGTAATAATAATTAGGTATTTAATAAACAAAAAAACAACACATTACAACATTACACTAAAACTGTAACACGATAATACAATTCATATTAAATTTTTGTAGCCTCTACAAGGCCGCCGTTTATTTCGATGCACTTGTCGAACCGTTTTTTAATATTCTTTACGAGATTCTGTAATTGTTGCCGGGTAACTTCTGCACAAGCTTGTCTTATTCTCACAAATCTTCTCTATTACTCGGGCGTGACCTGTAAACTTTAGATTTTATAAAAAGAATCCATCGGTGTTAAGTCCGGGGATTGGGGTGGCCATCCAATTAACGGGCTACCTCGACCTATCCATCGATTAGGAAAGTTAGCATTAAGCCATCTGGTAACCACCATGATATTATGGACAGGGCTGCCATCTAATTGAAAGTGTAAATTTACTCTTTCTTGTATTGAAACTTCATGTAGCATATTCCAAAATTCGTTTCTTAAAAACTGTAAAAACTGCATGCTATTCATATTACCTTCAAAAAAGAAAGGACCAATGATTGTTTCATTGAGTAGCCCACACCAAACATTAACTTTTTGGGAATATTGTCTTTTACAATTAATGACCCACTCTGGGTTTTCTGTAGCCCAAAACCTACAATTTTGTGGCGATAGAAACCCATTTGTGGTAAAAGTTGCCTCATCGCCGAATAAAGTAGTTTTCAAAAAATTTCTGTTAAGTTACTCTCCTCGAGCCACAAGCAAAATTCCATCCGTGTTTCATCATTACCAGGTTCCAACGTATCTAAAAACTTGGGTTTGAATGGTTTTACCCTATTCTATTTAAAGCATCGGCGAATATTTTCTCTAGGTAAATTCAAATCTAAGCTAGCTACTCTTACACTGGCATTTGGATTGTTGTTAAAATAATTTAAAACAGTCTGCTCGTGCCTGGGTCTTCTTTGTACATTATCCGTTCTTATAATACGCCTTGTCACAGCGCCACACTCATTAAAAATTTTGTTTATTTTAGAAACGGTACTTTTAGTGATGTTGGGCCTATTCGGGTGCCTATTATTAAATATCTCACATACCTCTTCCAAAGTTATCTCCTCTAAGGCACACAAGTTCAATTTTTTCTACTGCATTTAGAGTATCCATAATTTTAACTTCAAACTAATAAACTAATACTTTATAATATTATTGATCAATTTTATAATTTTAGTAACAATATGCTTGAGTATATGCGTATTGTTACGTGTTTTCACCCTTTAGGAAACACCCTATATGAATCCGTGGGTTCTAAATAATTTTAACAAGGGGTAAACCTCTAACACTTTGTTTAATAATTTACTGATTATAGAAAACTTCTTATTAACTAAAATAACCTTTACCCTTTATTTAACCTCACTTATCGCTACCAAACTTCACTTTAATTGAACTTCTCCCTTCTTCCCCCGGGAAACGCGCCTTATGTACTCTGAACTTGCCCCAAAGTCATCCAGAACGCAATCGAGAATCTTCTCCCACCACACTCTAGAAAACTCTATCTCTTTCTACAAGTTTCCAGTCACTATTAGGCATAGACATCAATCTTTCAAGGGAGTGTAATACATAACAGTATTTTAAAGATTTGGCGTCAGACTTTAAAATTTGTTTTCCATGACACCCTATTATTATCTGCCATTACTCAATAAAAAGACAATATTTATTAAAACTATCCAGTTAATTTATCTTTCTATTGTTTATTTTTCATGAGCTACTTCGATTTTTAGAAAAAATCATGTATAGGTTATTATAAAATATTACCTACATTAATTTTGTCATAAATCTAGCTGTCATTATTTAATATTTTTTCATGAAATTTTGGATTTAGTCATTTGACATGTTTCTGAATCCAGTGGTATAGTTAGATTTTATTAGAATAATCGCTAATCCAATTGGTCAATTTTTGACGTTGAAAAAAAATCATACTAGGTTTTGAAAATTGAAATTTGTCTCTAAATTTTTGTCATAAAGTAGAGCTTTCGATGGCCTATCTTTTTTAAAAAGCCCCGTTAAAATCAGATAGACACATTTTTTACAGGGGTGTTTCCATTCACTGGATCACACTGTAGAAGTCGAAACATGGCTTAGCATGAGCATGAGACACCCATGTAGATGTCATAGTCTTTTTTTGAGGGAATTTTCTACTTATTAAAAATTGTAATAAAAATCACAAACTTGCTATTTTGTATGATGAAAACTGAACTCAGTTGGCATTAAATTCCTCTGCCCCAAAGCCCGTGGGTGCAGAAGAGTTCTCCTCCAGTCGAATTTCGTTGCAATTCTGAAAAAAAAAATTATTTATTTTTGATGGTACTTCTCAACTTATTTTCAAAAACAGTAGTGTCCTTCCTCCAGTGTTATGTTTAAAGTTCATTTCTTTAAAAGGGAGGTGGAAGATGGATGGAGAGGCCAGCAGATATTCGAAAATTGTTCAGAATTAGACAACTGACATTTTTTTCTCATCTTCACTTTCGCTGTATAATAAGTAGTTGAATTCTAATAATTCGTGCAAAATTTAGCGCCAATTGGAGAATCTAGCCCACTTCACCAGGGCCATCGATGGTCGTTCCCCAATGGTTATTGTTATTACAAACAAAATGGTGCAGTGGATAGTTAGGTAACTTTGTACCTATCGCCACTCTTAAAAATGTGGTTCCGAAACGTTTGTTTCTCACCAAACTTTACGACTGTTCTGGAAAAACCGCACGTCGACTCTAAGATACACTTCTCATGAACAGATTCCTTAGACTCTTTTTTTGTTTGTGTTGTTGCTATATAAATTTAAAAAATGATTTTATGTTGTCATAGTTTCTTACATATCTTTAACGAGATATCAACGAAATGATTAAAAATCTTCAGGTTGGAGACTTAGGCATATTTTTGTTCACAATATGTTCTGGTATATTGTGACACTTGTTAATAATATTTGCCGCGTTCGAATGCTGTCTAACTGTCACCAAATTTTTCTCTTAAATACAAAATTCTCCAAAGGTGACCTTTCTACACAATTCCAGTTATTACTCGTTATCCTAATTATCAAGTTTCAAAAAACATAAATCCACCGCATAAACCCAGTTTTTATTGTCATTATATACGTCATTAAATAACGGTGCCTTTACAAAGATGCTGTGTACTTGTACATGTGTAGAGTGGTATCGCGAGCAGTTACACGTTCTAATCGATATATCATTCCTGGATGGTTAAAAGCACTAGTTCGACGTTATCACGGTTTGGTATCTTCAAATCCACTCTGAGTTGTCATTCCGCGACGTTTCCATAATAAAACTAAATTCGGTGTATATTCGAGTCATAAAAACAGATCACTGAATACCGTTGAACGTTGTAGGTCTTCATTCCATTATTTTTAGTTGGGAATCTGATTTCTCAAAAGACACTCCTAAAATGTCTAACAGACGGACTCGGATATATAGTTATGAAAAAAATATGTATATTATCTAGAAGGACCTTGCGCATCTAAATATAAAGGGCGCCATCCTGTCAGCGATTGCAAAAAAAGCGTAAAAGATATTTTGTGAATATTTATGTATCGCAGAAATTAAATGAATGTTGTTTCCTCCGCATTTGCAGGCTTATTTTTTAAAAGTTAGTTTGTTAGTGTGTTTGGATGAAATCTTGCAATCCAAATTTCGACTAGTTCTAATTAAACTAGCTTTGAAATTTTGCACACGTGTATAAGTCCGATAACAATGCAATATATCGTATCTAGTATTGTTCTAAATCCCAATTGGCCGATGTTCCAACATGGCGGATAACCGTTTTCTTATTATGATTTAATATGGGTATCAATGAAACGGTTTGACGAGTAAAATACGATAAATTATATGTAACGTCATTCTAAATCCAATATGGCGGATGTCCTTGGATGTCGAATTGCGTTTTTCTTCACAAACGCCTTGACATGGATATCAAATGAAATCGTTTTGTCTGTAAAATGAGTTAAACCAAAAAGTAAAAAATCAAATTATTGAAAAAATGCGTTTATTTAAAACAATTACTAAATTTATTTTATTTTTTTGATACATACATCTAAAACCCAAAAGCTTTGGGGACTGTCATTTCAGTTACTTTGAATATGAATTTAAAAAAATTCGTTTTTACTTTTTAGTACATTTTTTTTAATAAAAGCTTTTTTCAAATATTTCTTTTATATGATTTTATTAGCATTTCTTAACGATTTTCAAACCAATCAAAACTGTATTCTTTCTGCCAAGTTATTTTCGAAATGTTCTTGTATCTTGAAGATATACATAAGGGAGGTGAAATCTGTACATCGAACAGAACAAAAAATAATTGACATTAATTTCAACATAATTACAAAAAAGAAAGTCAAGACTGCAGAATACGATTTACATATTACAAAAATATTTTTTAAATTAATTTTCTATACAAAGGGCTACAGTAATCCTGTACATTGACGTTCGAATAAACACGACTTGTATATACCTCTTTGAATCTAGTAAGTCTGTTCTTTTAATCGTAAAAGAAAATTCAATTTTTTTTCATTGAAATTGGTTTACAATGTCATGGAATTTTAGCTGATTATTCAAACCGTTATAAATTTTACTAATTTTGGTAACTAAGTGATGTCTTAAACAGTTAGAATACCTTTCTTTAAATCTAATATTTAATGTGTGCACATCAGTTCGAAATTTAATTTTTTGGTAAAGATATGTAGGAGTCATGTTTAATATAATTCCATGAAAAAGACAAACCGTGTGATGTAATCTTCTGTTGTAACATGTTAAGCCATTTTATCTCCTTGCGTTTGTGGGAAATTCTCTGGTTTCGATAAATTCCATAAATGAGTCTAAGACAAGAATTTTGTAATTTACTCCAGAGAAATAAGTTTAAAAAAAAGGCCATCTGCGGAATGAGGCCGAACAGGCTGAATTTTTTCAGAGACCTTCGTTTTGATGTTCTAATGAAGCACACAAAAATCTCATATGCCTACCCTTGTGCGTCTTGAGATATCGAAGGTCAAAGGTCGTTAAAATCGGTTTTTCGCGAAAATCTCGCTTCCATGCATCTGACGTCATAAGAACTCATAACAAAACTTACGTAAAATAGTATTCTCTACAAAATTGTTTATATATATTTTTTTCGTACGACCAACCGTTTTCGAGATATAGCATGATAAAGCCTAACAGATTAAGAAAAGTGCTTTTATAGTTATAGCTCTGCAGTATAATACAGTATTACCTATTACGAATGCGCGCTCCCGCTTTATCATGCTATATCTGGAAAACGGTTGGTCATACGAAAAAAATTTATATCAACAATTTTGTAGAGAATACTATTTTACGTAAGTTTTGTTATGGGTTCTTACGACGTCAGATGCACTGGAAGCGAGATTTTCGCGAAAAACCGATTTTCATGACCTTTGACCTTCGATATCTCAAGACGCACAAGGGTAGGCATATGAGATTTTTTTGTGCTTCATTGGAACATCAAAACGAAGGTCTCTGCAAAAATTCAGCTTGTTCAACCTCATTCCGCAGAGGAAGTTTTATTTCTCCGGGGTAATTTCTGAATATTCCTTGTATTTGTACAAGGGTCACATAAATAGTCTGCGTGATTTATAATACATAAAACAGGAGTTTCACAGATGAGAATTTTGGTTTTATGTGGGAGATAACGGCGATTATCATATATTAGTTTTAATACAGAGTACCCTTTTTGTAACATTTTATTTACATGTATCTTAAATCTTAAATCACAATCTAATGTGACTTCTAAACGTTTTGCCCCGTCTACTTTTACCAAAGAAACATTGCCAATTTTAATATTTGTACGGTTTTTAATATTACGCTGGTTCTTAGGACCAAAAATTATATTAGATTCAGTGGGATTAATGACAAGACAGTGATGTGACAATTTTGAAGATCTTCATTGACAAATAAACAGGCGATATAAGCATCAGAGGGTTTGACAGAATACTAGAGCTGAGTGTCATCTGCATATAGATGTACTTTGCAATAATTTAAATAATTAATAAAGTTGCTTGTATATACAGTAAATAGCATCGGACTAAGGATTGATCCTTGAGGAACACCAAAACTTAGAGTTAGGTAATTTGAAATATTATTTAATTTTACACGTTGCTCCCGATTTTTTAAGTAGGCGTTAAATAATTGTACCTCGATATCTCGAGTTCTACGATAGCTAGAAATTTTTTAAAACATTGGAAGTAAACTGGGTAAAAAAGTCTATAACTGGAAATTATTTTTCAACATACAGGGCGAGCCAAGACGAAATTACAGGACCAAGTGCCTTTTTTTAAATTGGAATGCTATGTATGTATATCTCAGTACATTTTTTGAAGCCTCTTTCTAGACTCTATTCATTCCTATATTAGCATTGAATATCTCCCAACCACTTGGGTGTAATGAATTTTTTTGTTGAAATAATGCAATCTGCAGATGGATATTAAAAAAATCACCACAGTCACAAATTTGGGTTTTAAGAAAAACTTATGTGAATACCAGTTACGAGACATCTAATTAATGTTTCTGAATAATTTTCATTTCCTAAAACTGTACAATTTGTTGAAATGGAACAACCTGTATATTTTTCAACGATGTGATGTAGAAGTGAAAAACGAACATTTTTTGTAAGTACTTCCCTATGGCTAATTGCAACCAATTTCGTTTTATTCAGCAATAATTACAAAATTTAAAAATAAACTTAAAAAGAGGTTTCTTCAAATAACTCAGTAGAAAAAATTATAATAAATGTTCCACATGTTGCCCATTTTGATTGACACACATTTCTATGCGCTTTTGAAATGAGGTTCCCACTGTTCCTAAAACTGCCGGGGTGATAGATCTAAAGGCAGTTATTATTCTATCTTTCATATTTTGTACTGTTGTTGGTGTGTCTCTATAAACAATTTCCTTCGCGCATCCGCCTAAAATGAAATCCATTTTTGTAAGATCTGGGGATCTAGCAGGCCATTTAGTGGGTCAATTTCTTCCAATCCGTTGATAAGAATAGGTATTATCTTTGATTTTATACTACTTAAAATCAAAGGTATTATTTACGTGGTCTCTGCATTTAAATAATGTGGTGGTGCACCATCTTGTTAAAACCACATCCTATTTCGAATTCTTTCATGGAGATTTACCGATAATTGTGCCAGATAGTTTTCCAAAAACTGAAGATAAAGTAAATGTACCATTAAAAAAATGTGGCCCTATTACATGTTCTCCAATAATTCCTCCTCAAACATGTATAGACCATCTGTGTTGGTTATCAACTTGCATAAAAAAAGATAGTCTTTTCTGATAATGGAAATTGTGCCTATTAACAAATCCATTTTTATGACATCCCTCATGCCTCATCAGTGAATGAAACATTATTGAAGTAGTTGACATCATCTTGCATTTTACCTCTGGCCCAATTACAAAATTGTAGGCGCTTTAGAAAATCGTCATCAGTCAATTTCTGGTGCATTTGAATATGATATGCATGCAACTTATTTCTTTTTAAGATTCGACCCACAGAGACCGTCTACTTATTCCGACTAATGAGCTCACTTCTCTTAGACTAACATGGGGATTCTCAACCGTTGCCAGCACCACAGAAAACTCATTTTCTTCGTTTATAACACATTGTATTCTTTCACTTTTTTTATATTCGACATTTCCAGTTTCCAGAAATCTATCGAAAAGGTTTTGGAAGCTGCTAACATCAGGAATCCTTCTTTCAGGATAACGTTGATGATTCATTCTATTGGCAACTATACAATTTCTGTCTGACTCGTCCAAAACAAAAGTCATGTCTACAAGTTCCGCTTTATTAATATTTATATTGTACAATTCCAAATATTTTAAATTCAATACAAATTGTAACTAACGACCGATGAGTAGTGATAAATGCTCTCCGTTGTATACGACAATTTATACCAAACTGAGGTTTTATTGCTTGTCGAATAACGAAAACGGCAAAAAAATGCACAAAAAAACATTACAGTAAAGGACCTGTTAAATACTATTTACTCATTTAAATGAATTGGAAAAAATGGTCCCACTAAATGGCCTCATTTCAAAATTGCATAAAGACATGTGTCAATCAAAATGGGCAACACGTCGAACACCTGTTATAAATTTTTCTAATGAATTATTTGAGGGAACCTCTTTTTGAAAGTTTATTCTTGAATTTGAAACTTTTTTATTTATAAAACGAAAATGGTTGCAATTAGCCATAGGGAGGTACTTACAAAAAATTTTCGTTTTTCATTTCTACATCACATCGTTGAAAAATATACAGGGTGTTCCATTTGAATAAATTGAGAAATTTCAATTTAAAAAGTTGTTAATTGAAAAATAATTTTTGGCCACCTTGTACAGTTTTAGGAAATGAAAATTATTCAAAAACATTAACTAGATGTCTGGTAACTGGTATTCACGTAAGTTTTTCTTAAAACCCATAATTGTGACTGTGCTGATTTTTCTAATATCCATCTGCAGATTGCATTATTTAAAAAAAAAAATCATTACGTCCAAGTGGTTGGGAGATATTCAATACTAATATAGGAATGAACAGAGCCTAGAAAGAGGCTTCAAAAGATGTACTGATATTCATAGCATTCCATTTAAAAAAAAGGCACTTGGGTCTGTAATTTCGTCTTGACTCGCCCTGTATGTTCGAAAATAATTTCCACTTATAGACTTTTTTATCCAGTTTAATTGCCATTTTTTAAAAAATTCCTAGCTCTGTGTAATGTAAAATATTAAGTATTTCGTAATTTATGGTATCAAATGCTCTACTGAAGTCAAGCAAAATTAAGATGGTACACAATCCCTGATCGGTAGCTGCTACAACATTATCTACTATGTGTAGAAGGGCTGTAGTTGATTGAACTGAGAATAATTTAGCAACTTCTAAAACTAGAAGTAATACAATTTTCGGAAAAAAATATTTTATGTCTCTGCATTCGCGGATAGTCTGGCGCCCTTTACATTTACATGCACAAGGTTATTTCAGATGATGTATGATTAAATGTGTGTCTCTTGATTCCTGACTATTTCGAAAACAATGGTATTTTATTTCGGTGCAACTCATTTATGCAGCTAAAATAAATGTAAATTATTGCGCGTCGTAGGCGGCAAGTAACCCAGGATCTAGCCTCGGTTATTTGTTTTGTCTCCTTTTGATTGTTTTACGTTTATTCCCTTTCTAGGGCATCTTAATATAATAGCATGCCGCTGTTATTGTTTGCAAGAACGTTGCATATTGTTTGCTTATTGTGAGTAGAGAAATTGTAAAGCTACGAATCATTACAAACTGATCTCTACCGCTTTCAATAAAATGACATTGCGCAAACCAATTAGGTTCAAATTGTACTTATTAATTTTCTGTAGTAAGTGCATGAACAAATTACTGATAAATCTGCACGAATGTTTGCCTGAGTAGATTTTGATGGTTATTCGGCAACGGAAATATCCCGAAAGTTGAAGAAGCTTTTTCCGTTAATGGCGTCCATCTCTATGTCCAAATTAACATAAACTAGTAGATAGAAACATTGCGCTCTCGGTTGAGTTACTAGTACGTGTTGAAAAATGTATATTTAAATTTATTTTTTAAATCTACAGGGTGTTTATTATAGTGCTAAGCTAATACTTGGCTTTTTAAAATTAGGCACCCAACATTTTACACATTTGTCCATCTTATCTTTTTATATATTTGTATTTGACTCTTAACTTTCTACCCATAGTTCAATAATTATAAAAATTTCCATAACAAAAAATGTTATGTGAGATTTTCCTTCCATAACTTTTACTGCGAGGATTAAACACAAAAATCAGTTCTGGGGGTGCCGCGCAACCCCCCTAAAAAACCACCCCTTCGGTAAAGAAAGCCTTATTTTACTGATAACTCGTTAACCGTTAAAGATATTAAAAAATTGCTCATGATAAAAAAGAAAGCTTGACTAATTGCCTTAAAAAAAAGTCCTCTTGTAATTTTCTTGTATATGCCATGATTTTCGATAAAATCGATATTGAAAAAAATTGCAAAATTTGTGTTTTTAATGCGCGCGAATTTTCGTTTATTTGAAATTTTTTGCGCGCGGCCTATACAAAACATTGAATTGCTCGAAAACCAAACATGCTAGGAAGATAAATCAAAATGGGTTTTAAAGGGGATATAAAATACTCTTTTGTTTCTATTTTTGAAGGCTATTGATATCAATTAGTATATAAAAATAACAATATAATATAGTTACCTCTTGATTTTTTGCACTTTTAACTATTCACAGACCCATAAAAAATCGCTGACCTTAATATAAGTTATAAATGCATTATCTTTTAGTTCAAGGTAGTACTTCAATGCAGAAAAGGTTAGGAATAAAAATATTCACATTTACAAATTTACCAGCATGTCGAAGTTAGCCAAATTTTTGCCTTTTTTTTAATTGTTTCCTAAAAATAAAAAAAGACCCAAACGAAACATCTTGAATATTTACTTAGCTCAATTTTTTTTTAGAGTTTATATATCATATAACTATTGTTTCTAATAATTTAATAGTTAAAAAATTGTGTTAAAAAAATATCATAAAAAAATTGAATGTGCAGCCTTTTTTGCATTTTTCTTCGGCTAAATTTAACACGCTACTAAATTTGTAAATGTGAATATTTTTATTCCTAACCTTTTCTGCATTGAACTACCTTGAACGAAAAGATAATGCATTATAACTTATGTTATATTTAGTTATTTTTTATGGGCCTGTGAATAGTTAGATGCACAAAAAATCAAGAGATAACTATTTTATATTGTTATTTTTATGTACTAATAAATACAAATAGCCCTCAAAAATGGCATTTCAAGAGAGTATTTTATATTCCCTTTAAAACCCATTTTGATTTTTCTTCCTAGCTTGTTTGGCTTTCGTGCAATTCAATTTTTTCTATAGGCCGCGCGCAAAAAATTTCAAATAAACGAAAATTCGCGCGCATTAAAAATAGAAATTTTGCAATTTTTGTGAAAATCGATTTTCTCGAAAACCATCACATTAACAAGGAAATTACAAGAGAACTTTTTTTTAGGCAATTAGTCAAGCTTTATATTTTATGATGAGCAATTTTTTTTATATCTTCAACGGTTAACGAGTTATCAGTAAAATAAGTCCTTTTTCACCGAAGGGGTGTTTTTTTTTGGGGGGGTTGCGCGGCATTGTGGTTTTGTGATGTTTAATCGTCGCACTAACGGTTATGGAAGGAAAATCTCAGATAAAATTTTTTGCGAGCTTCTGGTGTATTTTTTACTTTACCGTCTGGACTACCAGGCATATATCATTTTTGAATTTATACTGCGGCGATGCCATGTTGTTCTACTTTTCCTATAAAATATGAATTTGCAGCGGCCATGACTAAAGTATACAGAAATCGTATTTTCATGATTTTGACCGTCGTTTCAGTTTAAACCTTAGTCAATATCACGTATTAATTTCCAAGCCTCTAAGCCTAACCTAATTTTACAGAGTGTTCTCCACGTTTATTTAAATATTTACGTTCTTAAACTGTTATAATTCGCATTTTTAATTGTACACCTTGTATGTTTTTTTTTGGCAGTCAATTACTTACACACTGATACCTCATCCTGCCTTCGTTTTCTCCAACGGTTTATGAAATATTGTATTGATTAGACATTTTAAGTAAAAACATACAGTGTTAAATTTCAAAAATTTGAGTTGTGAAAGTTTAGAACATAAATATTCTAATCATCGTGGAGAACTGTAAAATTAGGGTTGACTTCAGGAAAAATGGAATAAGTTAGCAACGCCGCGGTGTAAGTCCAAAAATGGCATATGCCTGGATAGAGAGAAGTAAGAGTTAAATGTAAATTAAACGAGAATGTTAGTTATAGTGTGTTCCATGTAAAAAATCATAGTATTAGTTTGCCACTACTATGTGAAACATCATTTAAAAATAATTTTATTCTTGTTCTCTTACAATTATATCTGTTTGTTCATTTTTTGACAAATTTTGTTCTAGTTAACAGTAACTTACGGTCAAAATTTCAATACAATCGTGCTTACAAGAAGCGTAATAGATGGACAGACAGACGGGCGGGCATTTTCAGTTGTTCAGAATTCGATCACATCACAGTGATATGAATTTTTTTTTCTATGAGCGATATTACCGGTTTTAGAAATGTGCCGATCAAATTTAATGCGATATACTTCGCTTTGTATTTGCGAAGAGTATAATAATCAGCTTTGAAATATCAATTTCCTACTAAATAATCCATCAATTGTTATTTTTCTTAACTTTCAACACATTCGACAATATGGAATCTGCCGTTAGGGCCAAGGAGGCGTTAAACGGTGCCGACATATACTCGGGATGCTGTACCCTGAAGATCGACTTCGCAAAGGTAAGTGATTTTTCAAATAATTTGTCAGTACACTGTAGGCTATTTGTAATTAATGCAATGGAATATAATTCATTTATTACACGATAATTTATACGAGAATTATTACAATTTCTCTGCGTATTGATTAATCATGTTCTCTGTTCCATTTAAATATGAATAACGAGAGCCAACTGGAGCTCGGAGTTTGAATTAATTATTTTAATTGTGAATCGACGTAAACAAACTTTCAACTAATATATGAATCGGAATTTCTGTGTACAGGGTGATGTAAACCCGACGCTTCATGTGTATTACTATATACCAGTAATCAAAGACAATAAATATTTTATATAACTTCCAGGCATTGAAATGTATAACCGGCTAGAGTTGCTACCTGTATGTTACAGGTTACGATTCTATACAGGAAATCATCGGGTTCATAAAGGCCCAGTCAATTGATTCTTATTAACTATTATCGATATTGAGGTCTGTTAAAAATATGTTCTAAATTGTTGTTTGTTCACTTTCACACCGACCTCAATGTTGATATTAGGTAGTAAGGTGCAATTCATCGGGCGACAGTGAAATTTTATTACATAATGTTACGTGTTTATGTGGATGAACTCCTCCATCCTCCCCAAGAGCGCGTCGCCATGCTAAAGGGGCGCCAAACCGGAGGCGAAGGTTTGTCGAACTGCGTTGAGAAAATAATAATAAATATCGTATATAGCGGCTGTGTTGAGGGGCGCAAAAAGGGTGTTATCGCCGATTCTCTCTCTCTATCCATTCGGTGACACATTTTATTACAAAATTAAAATAATATAGCGAACAATGAAATTTAAAAAATGTATAACAACTTAAGGTTCTTAGTCTTAAACATATGGTGTATATCCTATATTCAAGGACTCCAAAATATTTATGGCACGAGGGCGCCGATAACCCTTGGGGGGCCAGTACCGCGCGTCTGAAGGACACTACAACATTTATATTTTACGCGCGGCGACAGACGTGCCCTCGCGACGATCTGTGACTACCTCCACTCTCAGGCGAGTTCTTACGCCCCACCAAGGACGACTGTGGTAAAGTTTATTTATCGTGATGGTTATTATCTGCCTTCATATCTTCTAGAGTAGTGGTGCACTTTCTGCTCAGATCGTCGTCTTATAAATTAGCACTTCTTAGACTACGATAACCATTGATAGACTCTGTGAGTAATCGGAATGCTGTTAAAGAGATTACGGGATCGAAGTTGACCTGTGAACTCAATTTTCCGATTCACGTTACGGAATCGCACGCAAGTCGATTTCTTTCTCTTTCTCTAATAGTCCGGCTTCTAGAGAGATAGAATTCTGAAATTCCTCTTCTTCACAGCCGACTCTTAGTTGATTGCTGAAATTCCACAGCAGACTTCTAAGAAGTAGTGTCGCGTCATCTCCTGTATTACACGGGAACTATACGTACTTAAGTTCTAGAGTACGACAGTGGATGGTGTAACAATATTTCTTTGGTAGCCGTTCTTTACAGGCATAGGTGGTTCAGTTTTATCAAAATTTCTTCATTCTTTTTAAAAATCTCTAAAGCCAGAATAACTCTCTAGACACTAGAATTAATACCGTGTTAATATGACCGATAAAAGATGAAAAAAAATTAATAAAAAAATCGGTAAAGGTATTTACACAGAACTTCCCTCGTTATTTGTGCATGGCAGTCATTCTAAAAAATTAATAATTACGAAATGACATTGAGAATAATAATCGGAATAGAGTTATTGCTATTATTACAAAGAAAACTTGATAAGTTTTGGTCAAAAAAATATACAGATTGCTCATTTAACAGCAAAAGTTCAATACTAAATAGCAGGTGCCACATATGGCAGGCTTGCGCAAATACCTTTACAAATGTCCACCATGACTGAATTATTTCTTGGGATGACCACCCTGTACATTTTTCAATAAAAGTATAATAGGTGCATATGCCAGATGTTATTGCCATCTGTCACATTTTCAATCTAACATTCACGTAATGGAGTGGAAGTATAGTGGTGGTTAAAAAATTTCATTTTTTTGAAATTTTTTAAAAGATGGTAAAATAATTTTCAAATTTTTTTCTTCTGAAATAGGTTTAAAATGTCAAAGGTAGAAATTTTAAATTAGAGCAAAAAGGAAAGTTTCCTTCTGTTCTATAGTAGTGCTAAAAAAAGTTTAAAAATTAAAAATGATGTATTTTTAAAATAGGTTTAGAATGCTATGAAACGTGAAAATTTTAAATTTGAGCAAATAAAAAAAAATTCGATCCATTTTAGTGGTAAAAACTTTTTGAAAAATGTTGGTGAAAAAAATTTTCAAATTTTTTTTTCTGAAATACCTAGGTTTAGAATGTCATTTAAATTTGAGCATTCTGGTGTTAAATTTTTTTCCAAACTGGTAACAAAATGTTGCAAATTTTTTTTTCCGAAATTGGTTTGGAATATCATGAAACGTGGACATTTTAAATTTGAGCAAAAAAAATTTTTTCGTCTGTTCTATAGTAGTGATACATAAATAGATTAAAAATGTTTTCAAATTTTTTAAAAAATTCTTCAAAAACATTTTTAAATTTGTTTGAATAGTTTTAGAATGTCATGGAAACGTGGATAGTTAAAATCTGAACAAAGAAAGAAAAATTCTATCCTAGTGATAAAATTTCAAAAAACTTTTTTTTTTAATCAGGCTTAGAATGCCATGAAACGTGAAAATTTTAAATTTGAAGAAAGAAAAAAAAATCATTTTAGTAGTAAAAATTTTTTCAAAAATGGTGAAAAAAAATTTCAAATTTTTTTTTCCTGAAATAGGTTAAGCGTGTCATGAAACGTAGAAATTTTAAATTTGAGCAAAAACAATTTTTTTTCATCTTAGTAAACATTTTTTCAAAAATGTTTGAAAAAAATTTTCAAAATTTTTTTTTTCTGAAATAGGTTTAGCGCGTCATGAAACGTGGAAATTTTAAATTTGAGCAAAAAAAAAATTTTTTTTCAACTTGGTAAAAATTTTTTCAAAAATGTTTGAAAAAAATTTTCAAAATTTTTTTTTTCTGAAATAGGTTTAGCGCGTCATGAAACGTGGAAATTTTAAATTTGAGCAAAAAAAAATTTTTTTTTCAACTTGGTAAAAATTTTTTCAAAAATGTTTGAAAAAAATTTTCAAAAATTTTTTTTTCCTGAAATAGGTTTAGCGCGTCATGAAACGTGGAAATTTTAAATTTGAGCAAAAAAAAATTTTTTTCACTATTTATTCCGTTTAGACGGTCCACCCTGTATATTTTTCAGTGAAAATTCTACCAGTTCTTCGCTGACAGTAGGGCTAACTACCTACCAAATTTGACTGCTCTCCGTCAAGTAGTATTTTAGTAAATACACCAACAGACAGACAGACAGACAGACAGACAGACAGACTGACGGAATTGAAAAACCTATATTTTCGGAATCTACGTGTTCTGAAACGTCAGAATCCGAAAAAATCTCGGAGGGTGATTTTTTCTCGAATACAATACTTCCCTTCGGTATGCGAGGGAAGTAATAGGCTTTCCACAAAGCTCACAATTTTATTTAATGTTTAGCGAAATAAAACAGGTTTTTTTATATGAGGGCATTAAAAATTAAATGGCCATTAAATGTATCCAATAAAGCAAGAAGGAATGATATATGGCATGTTTGTATTTTTGTGTTTAAAATTCCCGTCCGAAACGTCACCAACCGGATTTCTCTTTTAAATTATGTTCTATAAACTACAAGAAAATATTATGTTGTATTTGAAAATAAACTAAATGTTTAACTTTCAAAAAAATCTGGTAGAGAAATTAATTAGGGCACTTTTACATATTAATTATACATACATAATATTTTATTACATCCATACGAAATTAATTATTTTCAGCGGCAATAAAGCATGCTAATAAAAACATAAACAAAGAGAAATAATTTAAGGCTTGTTGTAAAAACAAATATGCGAGGAAGTATTCATTATTATGAAAATATGAAAACTCCGCCAAAATAAACATTGACGTTACCGGGCCAATTAAAATATTGTAGCATAGAAGGTAAAACGACAATACTCGGAGTTTTACTAGATACCGATGGAGCGAAGCATGTTCTGGCGGAATGCACTGAGGGTACGAAAAGGTATTACCAACTAGAAGCAATAGAAATAAATGTATTACTAATAAAATACTAGTAACTATTCCAACTCTTATAAAAAAACTTATCAAACATACCTATGACTTTCTCAACAACTAATTTGTCGGCTACATGCCACGATCAATACTGAATTACAAGGAAGATAATACGCACATTAAGTACAGCATGATATGACTGTGACAATGTAGTATATTATATAGAGAGTACGAAATAGGCAATTTGGTGCGAGTTGCATTCGATACTTTTTCTACGACAACATATTATTTAATATAGGCTTATAATAAACTACTAGTAAATTACCGTTACCTGCAAAAATGTTGATAGAAACACGCCGATTATATTTCATGACTTCGCTGTTGGGCGTCATAATGTGATCTTCGCTAAACAATCCCTCTGATATACTAAATACATTTGCCAATTATTTCGGTCAATCTTATAATGAGTCCTCATTAGATATCGAGGAACATCGCATTGAGACCGATATACCTAACAATAACCCTATTGTTAGCATAAACTCTTTCAGTGAAGATGAGGTTATTCGGGCTCTAAAACGAATTAAACCCAAAATGACTACCGCTCCTGATTCCATTCCAGCTTTTTACTTCCCTCGCATACCGAAGGGAAGTATTGTATTCGAAAAAAAATCACCCTCCGAGATTTTTTCGGATTCTGACGTTTCAGAACACGTAGATTCCGAAAATATAGGTTTTTCAATTCCGTCAGTCTGTCTGTCTGTCTGTCTGTCTGTCTGTCTGTCTGTCTGTCTGTCTGTCTGTCTGTCTGTTGGTGTATTTACTAAAATACTACTTGACGGAGAGCAGTCAAATTTGGTAGGTAGTTAGCCCTACTGTCAGCGAAGAACTGGTAGAATTTTCACTGAAAAATATACAGGGTGGACCGTCTAAACGGAATAAATAGTGAAAAAAATTTTTTTTTGCTCAAATTTAAAATTTCCACGTTTCATGACGCGCTAAACCTGTTTCAGGAAAAAAAATTTTTTGAAAATTTTTTTCAAACATTTTTGAAAAAATTTTTACCAAGATGAAAAAAAATTTTTTTAGCTCAAATTTAAAATTTCCACGTTTCATGACGCGCTAAACCTATTTCAGGAAAAAAAAATTTTTGAAAATTTTTTTCAAACATTTTTGAAAAAATTTTTACTAAGTTGAAAAAAAATTTTTTTTTTGCTCAAATTTAAAATTTCCACGTTTCATGACGCGCTAAACCTATTTCAGAAAAAAAAAATTTTGAAAATTTTTTTCAAACATTTTTGAAAAAATGTTTACTAAGATGAAAAAAAATTGTTTTTGCTCAAATTTAAAATTTCTACGTTTCATGACACGCTTAACCTATTTCAGGAAAAAAAAATTTGAAATTTTTTTTCACCATTTTTGAAAAAATTTTTACTACTAAAATGATTTTTTTTTCTTTCTTCAAATTTAAAATTTTCACGTTTCATGGCATTCTAAGCCTGATTAAAAAAAAAAGTTTTTTGAAATTTTATCACTAGGATAGAATTTTTCTTTCTTTGTTCAGATTTTAACTATCCACGTTTCCATGACATTCTAAAACTATTCAAACAAATTTAAAAATGTTTTTGAAGAATTTTTTAAAAAATTTGAAAACATTTTTAATCTATTTATGTATCACTACTATAGAACAGACGAAAAAATTTTTTTTGCTCAAATTTAAAATGTCCACGTTTCATGATATTCCAAACCAATTTCGGAAAAAAAAATTTGCAACATTTTGTTACCAGTTTGGAAAAAAATTTAACACCAGAATGCTCAAATTTAAATGACATTCTAAACCTAGGTATTTCAGAAAAAAAAATTTGAAAATTTTTTTCACCAACATTTTTCAAAAAGTTTTTACCACTAAAATGGATCGAATTTTTTTTTATTTGCTCAAATTTAAAATTTTCACGTTTCATAGCATTCTAAACCTATTTTAAAAATACATCATTTTTAATTTTTAAACTTTTTTTAGCACTACTATAGAACAGAAGGAAACTTTCCTTTTTGCTCTAATTTAAAATTTCTACCTTTGACATTTTAAACCTATTTCAGAAGAAAAAAATTTGAAAATTATTTTACCATCTTTTGAAAAATTTCAAAAAAATGAAATTTTTTAACCACCACTATACTTCCACTCCATTACGTGAATGTTAGATTGAAAATGTGACAGATGGCAATAACATCTGGCATATGCACCTATTATACTTTTATTGAAAAATGTACAGGGTGGTCATCCCAAGAAATAATTCAGTCATGGTGGACATTTGTAAAGGTATTTGCGCAAGCCTGCCATATGTGGCACCTGCTATTTAGTATTGAACTTTTGCTGTTAAATGAGCAATCTGTATATTTTTTTGACCAAAACTTATCAAGTTTTCTTTGTAATAATAGCAATAACTCTATTCCGATTATTATTCTCAATGTCATTTCGTAATTATTAATTTTTTAGAATGACTGCCATGCACAAATAACGAGGGAAGTTCTGTGTAAATACCTTTACCGATTTTTTATTAAAGGATTGCGCTATCATCTTTGCATATCCTCTAACTCTAATTTTTAACTTAATCTTACAAAACTGCCAATTTCCTGACCTATGGAGATATTCCAAGGTGTGTCCCATCTTCAAAAAGGGAAACAAACTAGATATTGAGAACTTTAGACCAATCTCTGTAATTTGTAACTTCTGTAAAGTCTTAGAAATATTACTTCATGATAGAATATATCATTCAATTAACACCAAAATCTCTATTAATCAACATGGATTTATGAAAGGGCGTTCAACAACAACAAATTTATTCTGTGTAACTCAATATATTTCTGAATCCTTAGATGAACGTGGGCAGGTAGATGTCATATATACCGATTTCTCCAAAACGTTTGATAGACTTGATCACCAGTTGTTACTTAATAAATTAGAAAAAATCGGCTTCTCATATTCTTTGCTCATTTTGTTTAAATCGTATTTAATGAATAGTAGTCAGTACGTTGCATTGAATGGGTTCAAATCGATCGAATTTGCTGCCACATCTGGAGTTCCCCAGGGATCTATTCTGGGGCCCTTGTTTTTTAACATGTTTATTAACGACATAGTGAACGAAATTAATTTGCCTCACCTTTTATATGCCGACGATCTAAAAATTTTCACAGTAATTGATGAAATCGATGACTGTTTTCAACTTCAGACTTCTCTTGGCAAAATAAACACCTGGTGTATAGTAAATAAATTATTCATGAATCCTAGTAAATGTAACGTAATGTCCTTTTCTTTAAAAACATCACCTTTTATTTTTGATTACAGGTTAGATAATGTCATACTTCAAAGACCTATAACATTTCGCGACCTCGGCGTAACTTTTGATAGTAAATTATCCTTCACTGATCATATCGATACCATTGTGTCCGAAGCCTCCAAAGCCCTTGGATTCATCGTTCGTACTAGTCGAGAGTTCACTAATACTAATACTCTGAAAATTCTTTATCAATCCTTCGTCAGATCGAAACTTGTGTACGCATCGCTAATTTGGAGTTCCAGTTATGATGTTCACAAGAATAACTTGGAGGCAGTTCAACGTAGATTTCTTAAATTACTGTGGTTCAAATCCGACGGTACCTATCCAGTGATTGGTTTTCCGCAAAGTAGGTAACTTGCTTGAAAGATATTCTATGACTACACCCGAAATAATTAGTAAGCTTAATTTTCACGTTCCCAGATTAACCTCTCGTAATCACCAAGTTTCCTACCTACCTACGCCGCGTACCAACGTACTAAATAATTCACCTTTATACAGTGTGTCCAACTAAGTCGGCACCATATGGGAAACTTTTTTATTATTGGTTTTATGAAAAAAAGTTATTCTTGATGAAAAGTTTTGCATGACCTAAAACCCAAAATGAAATAATCAGATATCAATTTTTTGCAGTCGTATACGAGGTTTGCCGAAAAATGTAAATTTTGCTCAAGAGTAAAGTACCTTTATGTATTACAATATCGACAATTGTTATTAAGAAAAGTTGATCCTTATGGAAAACTACGGTCAGATATCCAATATTATCCATCTACCATGAAAAAATGATCTTTAATAATTTTTGGGTATAAATTATACATAATTTAATTTTGCAAATCATAAAACATTTATTGTGTTGAAAAACATGATAACTTTTCGGTTCACTGGTAAGTAATGTAACAATTTGCCATTGCATTTGAATAATTAATGCATGCATATCATAATAATTTATTTTACAAATGAAAAGTTAAACAGAAGTAACATTCATAAACAAAACAACATTCATAAACAAAATCTGTTCTTTTATGGTGGATGGATAATATTAGACATCTGACCGTAGTTTTCAATTAGGATCAACTTTTCTTAATAACGATTGTCGATATTGTAATACATAAAGGTACTTTACTCTTGAGCAAAATTTACATTTTTCGGCAAACCTCGTATACGACTGCAAAAAATTGATATCTGATTATTTCATTTTGGGTTTTAGGTCTTGCAAAACTTTTCATCAAGAATAACTTTTTTTCATAAAACCAATAATAAAAAAGTTTCCCATATGGTGCCGACTTAGTTGGACACACTGTATATGATTTGCAGTACTTCTAGCAAATTATGTAGCGACTTCGATATTTTTAATTGCAGCCTTAGTGACATAAAACAAAATGTTCTAAATTAAACAACCAGTGAGTGTCTTTGAATTTACTTTGAATCACGTATGTGTATATATGTATATATAGTTTTTATATTTAAACATTTCCCATGTTATTTTTTTCTCTCTCTTCGTATCATTAGTTATTCATAGTTCGTACATTTAAGTAAATTTTTTTCTTCATTTTGCTTTCTTTCAATGTTGTATATTATGTAATTAATGCTTTGTATGCCTTTATTCCTGTTCTGTAATTGGGTATCTTACCTGTTGAACAGTGTATGCAATAAATAAATAAATAAATAAATAAATAAATAAAGCCGCTTTCAATTTACAGTGGCCGACGCGAACTGTTTCATATCGCATTTGTTGCCTAGCGACCAATGCGACATGAAATCAACTATCACCATCCCAAGACATAAAACTGCCGAATTTCGTTGCGGATTCTCATATCGTGTGGCTTCTCTTTACAATGACATTCCTGAAGATCTCAAGGTACTACCATATACAAAATGTCAAACACAATTAAAATAAAATTGTTTCTAAAAAATTTGTAGTAAAACTTTTAACGCTAGGCTTGCTGTCTATTTCAGTTCAAATGCTGTAACATGTAAAAATTAATGATTTATGTGGCTATTTACTGTTATTTTCTCTCTGGGTTGAGTGGAAAAACAGAGAATTTATTTTAAATTCATTGAACTCTGCCCTTTATAATCATTTTATCTCTTATTTTATAGCATTGTAATAATTTTTTTTTTGGATTATGATAAAAACGATTATTATTATTATTATTAAATTCTATATGAAATGTAGTTGTTTATGACTCAATGTTTACGCTCTTTAAATGAACATATTTTGAGGTTGTCTTAGAAAATGTTATTTAATTTAGAGCATCCTGTTCAATGAAACCGAAAAAAAAACACTAGTTTTAAGGAAGATGTGTTTTTTAACCACTCTGTATATCTTTTTAACCAAAAGTTATCAGGTTATCTTTGTAGGAATAACGGTAACTACATTTCGATTATTATTCTGCTATGTCGTTTCTTAATTAATAATTATGTAAACTTGTCCACCCTGTATAAATAAAGAGGGAAGTTCTGTGTAACTGCTTTTACCGATTTTTTAATTTTACATTGCAACTAAGACTATTGTTATTGTACTAAATGGATACAAACGATTCCTAGGATACCAAAACGTGAAGATACATGAAAATCATCAATTTTTTCTTTCGGACTATACCCATAACTCCCTTCTATATAGATAGGTAATGAGAACGAGAAGAGGAACGTACGCTATAATTTAGAAGACGTAGAGACGACAGGTACTCGGCTGTATGAAATTGCGCGTAAAAAATTCACTAGGTCAGGGTGTAAACTACTGTGCTAATATTGAATTCTGTGAGGTATCGCGAAGGCGCAGGCATTAAGCAGAATTGTTCCCATGTAAAATGTAAATGCATCTGATAGGAATAAAAAGAGTTATTCGCGTAGATATAAACACGGCATGACGTTTCGAGTTGAGAACTTCAAATAAGGCTCCGAGTCGAGGAAATCTCCGGCTTATTTTCTATTTATTCAATAAGATCGGGAAATTGCTGTAGCGAGATTTTCCATCTGAGGATTACCATTTCAACTTAAATGAAAATAGTCTATGCACGCTCGTCTTCATTGTTAATAATTTGTTTTATTCAGTCAGTTCCAGCTCAACGGCAAACAAGAAAACTGGAGATTGTTGCTAATAGTGCATTTATTATTGATCCTATAAATCCAACGTAATTTTTTTACTGATTTATAATGAGAGATCTACTATAAGTAATCACGAAAACCGTGGGTTTAGAAATAATAACAGGAGATACCACTTAACAATATTTACTAACTTAGTATTCACAATACGTATTACTACACTAATATGACAATAAACACTTTTCTGATCACTTTGTTAAAGTTCTGTTGTTCTCAGTTTTCATTCTGAGCTATCTGAACTTAAGGTGGCCATTCCCTAGAAAGAGACATCCGACAGGGTTTTGGCCATAACTTTTTTTTCTTAGTACGTATATTTAAAAAAACTATGAGAGTACCTAAGTAGAACCATAACAAGACTATTACTATGAATATTCATTCAATGATTTCAGTGGGTTGCAAAATAGCTAGATTTAAATTTGAAAATTATGTTAATCTTCCTATTTCGTAGTTTTAAATCGCGCTATTTTGCAAACCACTGAAATTATTGAGTGAGAATTCATAGTAATAGCTACTTAGGTAGTCTTACGGTATTTTTTAATATACGTACTAAGAAAAAAAAATTATTGGCAAAAATAATAAATATTTCCCTATCGGATGTCTCTTTCTGGGGAATGGCCACCTTAACTCCCTTCTCTGCCACTGCGCTGACTTGGTCGCCTTATATACATCACAGATGGCCTCTCGGTCTCCTTCTACCACCATCTTTGAGGACGTTGTGCCACCTTTCACGCTTCCGAATTTCACCCCTACGACTTCTAAGCTGGTCAGATTTGCCATTTCTTACAGCAGGAGCTTCTCTAGCTTAGGGTCGTGTAGATATAAGCCAGGTGGCGCCCTCAATTTTTTTTTTTTTTTTTTGCCCACTATAGCCTCTACTGAGCGTGTGTAATATTTTTTGCCGCGCTATCACCTATCCGTGTCCAATTAAATGGCAGAGCACGAGAAGCAGCGCGTCGCAACCCAATAAAGTCTTTGTACTCCGTTGCTTTACATTACGTATGAACTGCTAAATGAACTGCTGTCCTCGACTACTACTTTCCATCCATATCCATTGTTGACATTGAGAGCTCGGCCTGGTTTGTTCATTTTGAGGACTTCCATGTAACAAATAAAGCCAGCCATGTGGAACATGCTCGAAGAGACATCAACTTGTTTACGTTCCGTACTGTACTTAAATACTTTGGCGTAAAATACACTCACAGGTGATTGGTAGCAATGAGCAGATGACTCTCAACTTTAATAACGACAACGTCAATAATAAAGTTTAATTAAGATATCAACATACATTCCTTCAACAAGTAACGTTATGGATGTACCTATTACAAGAAATTATATATCCAGTTGCTAAGGACACTGTCAATAATACTTAAAGCATTAACAGGTCATTAACGCCTGTCTCGACAATAAAACGTATAAGGAAGTAGATGCAATTAGTATTGAGGAATAACCGCGTGCCGTAACAAGCGATTCGATGTATCATTCACCGCTTTTCACGATCTCATTATAATAGTCATAAATCCGGCGTGTATGTGAAGAGCTGAAAAAAAGGGAGCACATAATTGAGAATACGGTGATTGGGTGGGACGAAATTTATATTTAGGAATCTGCCAATCGCTGTCCGTGGGGAGAAGGGCCGTATCATATACAGATTCGGAAAATGTAGTTTAGGGTGTAGGAATAACGATGTAATTGACCACGCCCCGCTAGTTCCATAAATCGTGAAAGCAGAAACACACAATGAATTGAATTTAGTACGGCATGAACTAAGGATGGATGCGGACGCAGGTAATAATTTCTATACGAAACGAGAAAATATTTCTTCGTCAAAAGCGAAGAAGTTATTTGTCACATTTTTGACAAATAATTTCTTCTATTAAAAGCATTTCTGCAGTTTCTTGTACCCGTAAATGCTATGGGAATAAAATAATAATTCTTATTAAAACCGAAATGAAAATAGAACATTAAAATAAAATTAAATAATTCGGAAACTAAAATCAACTAATAACTATCAAACAATAAATTAATGAAGTAAGGATTCAAACAAACCACCTTCTTGTGCCAAACAATAGCCAAACCGATTATACAATGAACCTCTCATATCATTGAGTTGATTTGGAGTAATGCTTGCACAAAGTTGGATAAGTTTTTCCCGTAATTCAATTAACTTTTTGGCTCGTTCAAACGCATGTTTGTTCGCGGTTTCCTTTGAAAAGCCCCACAGAAAGAAATCATGGGGTGCTAGATCAGGTGATCTGGGGGGCCATTTTACCATTCCCCTCGTAGCTATTAAACGATTGGGAAATGTTCTTCCAAGAAAATTAATAACAGTTAAGGTATTGTGACTTGGGCAGCCGTCTTGTTGAAACCAAATGTCGTCAAAGTTGACAGGAAGATTTTATTTGGTTTTGTAAAAACTCTAAATATTGATTGCCATTTAAATTGCCATCGATTAGCAGTGGGCCTATAATATGATTCAACGTTCAACTTTTGAGGATACTGAGTTCGTACAGCTACACTCACATGTTTATTTTTCCGAGACCAATATCGTACTACGGATGGATTGTGTTTCCTATATAATGAAAAGGATCATTCATCTGTAAACAATATATTCTTTAAGAAGTTTTCATTCTCATTCACTGTATTTATCATGATTTCACAAAATTCCATCCGTTTGAAATTGTCCTCGGGAAATATTCCTGCGTTGTTTCAACTTTAAAATAACTTTACCCATTTCTTTTCAAAATATTTCTTACAGTTCTTTCCTTTACGTCAACTTCATCAGCAATTTGCCTGCTAGAACAAGGTTCATTAGTTTCAACTTTCAACAAGTGCACAGACATTAGTTTCGCGAATTTCACGTTCTTCGCTCATTTGTTGATGACGGGGTTCGGGTTGACAGCCTTTTTTACAATAATTCACGACACCCGAAATTCTCTAATTTTTTAATAATGTATGAAATTATGCTAGCTGAGGAAATTGGTCTGTCTTGATATGCCACAGTAAATAAATTTATTGTGTCTTCAGTGGAATGGCCCCCGAAGTACTACTTCACAATTTGCACTTTTTCTGCATTTGTATAAACACACGGCATTTTAATAACGAAATTGAAATTAATTTATTTTATTCCCACACGTCTAAACAGCTACGCTATTAAAAGCAGAATGGGTGGGCTGTTCTCAACTCGACGCGGTCAAGCGATGGCGCTATTGTTTCATACCAATGCCCTGCATTGTTCTACGACAAGGCGTGGTTTATCTGCGCAAAAACAAGTTTACGTACCTTAAACTAAATTTGCTGAATCTGTATAAGTAGGTACAATAAAATATTTATTAGTTTATTTCGAAAAGGTAAAGAGGCAAAGAGGTTATGTAAAGAGAAATAAATGTAAAATCTAAAGTCCGTCAAAATTCACTCAATATAATATACAAGAAATCCATAGTACAAAAAGCGGAAAAAAAATCATTGGTAAAACCAAGAGTGTACACCCCAAATTGTTTTTTCCAATAAGTACTATATGTAAGATTAGTTCATTGGTCAAATTTTTTCACAGGCAGATTTCAAATAAAAAAGTAACCTACATTATTTAACTTTATTTCTTCTGGATATAATTGATATTTATTTCGAAAGGTAAAATTGTATCCCACTTGCTGTATTTACCCCTGTTTCATGACAAATATTTCTCCCGCATAATGTAATAGCAATCAGTGTACGCAAAAATAACCTAATAGGTACGTGTACTACTAAATTTACTCTTCTCATCTCCTATTTTCAGATTCCTGAAATGGCATGGTATATGCAATGTTGTGACACGTTTTACATAATATGTCTAAGGAACTTCTCATTTCAATGATTAATGGTGTAGCGTCAGTGAAGGAAGCATTCTTAATTTATTATAGTTATCTCTGGAAAACATTTCTATTTGCCTCAATTAGTTAGGTTGTCAACGGCAACCGTTTAAGGCATTTTTTCTCTATTCTTCCACAGTGGTACAAGTCATTATATATTCTTTATCTATTAAAAGCCGGTGTCTTTCATTTGTTGATTATTAGTTAACCGATATATCAGATAGAGATAATAATAGCAAGTATTTTATCATTTTGGCCTCGGAGATAGATTCGCGTATGTCTAAATAGGAGCTAAAATTAGCAGATCTTTGCGTGTATTGTTAGAGGTGTTTCAGAATCTCATGAGCCGCGAAATGCGCAAAAGGCAAAATTTAATCTGAGTTATAAATATGTTTTTGAAGACACTGGAGGCTGCCTTGCTATATACATAAACAAGAGCTCGGGATAAATTGTAAACAATAAATATATAATATTTTTAAGAAGTGTAACTGGGTCAACAGGACGGATTATGTCTCTGCGCATATGAAGGTCATGGCTCATGAGGTTTTAAAACACCTCTACCAGCTCTTTTATGTTTTTATTCCATAAGTTTACAAATATATATTGATACGTGCGAAAGAAAATCTAATAATTTCTTTAATAATCATCGAATTAAAATAAAATGGAAAACTTTTTATAAACCAAGGTTTCAACTTTTCAGTTGATTTGTATTATTGAAAATTTAATGGGGAAATTTCATTTCGAATTCGTGACTTCATGAATTTACCCATTCTAGAATAAATTGCTACGAAGGAAAATACCTCGTAGAATTCATTTAATTACGTCTGTTTATGAAATGACAAAGTAAACCTAGGCATGAAATGAGACGTTATTTATTTTTTTAATTTCATAGTTCCGCAAGTTTTCAGTAATTATAAACTAGAAAATTCTATTATATAATCGAAAGTTAAAGTAAAACATGCAAAAGTAAATTAAAGGTTAAAGTATAAACTTTTCGATGGAATCTGTTGTATAATGTTATATTATTGAAGATCTCATAATTTATCAGAAAAACACTTCGAAACGCGTGATTTAGCAAACGGCGTTCTTTTTTCATGTAATTTAAGACCTTATAACTCTAGAAAAATAAAAATTAATGTATAAATTTTCAGTATATCATTAGCGCTTTATGTTTAATTCTTTCGGTGTAAGAGAAACTGGTTTTGAATACTCGCAAAAATGTTGGGGTGAAATTCCTCATATACCTGGTCTGATCGGGCTGTTTGTGACGCCGCGCGCCTCCCATATGTATGTTGTGTACGTGTTAAGCAAGCCGCACACCAAAGATGCACGCCACAGCGGGACGCATTTGTACTCGCCGCATTTGTGTAATCTAAAAAGTGGAAACGTATTCGCGGCGCTTATATGCACTCTGAATCCGCACCACATTTGTTGCGATTTTCATTTGCAGTGATGTTGTCGTGGTCGTCCTCTGACGAAGATGATTTTTTAATGTGGCAATTATTAAGGAAAAAGAGACGCCGTTACTGGGTTCACCCTTACAATGATCGTTGCGCGAGTAGTGGTAATTTCAAACTTTCAGAAGAGTTGGAGCACGATGAAGAAAAGTTTTATTCATATTATCGAATGTCTCAAACTACATTCAAATTCTTGTTAGATTTAGTTGGACCATCATTTTAATTTGTTGTCGCGTGTTGCAAGGCCGCAAATAAAGAACGTGATCTATCTTTGAAATATGCGGCGCGTCTGCTGACTCGTAGCAAATGTGTCTTGCCGCAATTGCTTTGTCGGTGTGCGTGCTCATACTTAAATATATATGTTCATTAAATGCGTCTCGATTCATATGCGTCGTGCATGCGGCGTGCATCTTTGGTGTGCGGCCGGCCTTAGAATGCATCAAATCTCGTCTTCTTATCGGACTCTTTCCATTTCGAGTTTCTCAATTTTATGTAGAATAGTAATTAATAATTGGGTATTTGGTACATAATTAAGTCGTGTAACTAGTTAGCGCTTGAATATCAATTGGAAATAAACTATGTATTGCAGAAAATAATTTTGATTAGCTAATCTGAATCTGATTCTTTCAAAATGTATTCGTGTACTAATATAAATGCAGAGAGTATATGCGTCTGATCTTTCCCCTTTAATACATCATTACAATCACTTAAGCAAACTCCAGGCACTTACTAAATTCATAAATTTCGAGCTTCATTCTTCGGCAAATCCAGATATAAAGTCGGGTTACTTTTACTAGCATTCTTTTATTGGAATACTGAAACTTACCAACATATCCGCTTGTAAAATATTTGCGCTAGACTCTCAAGTTTCTTGGCAGGCTAGATATAATATTTGTACCAATCCTACCACGAACTTCGAACGTCTACATAAAACTTCCTCATTTCGCTCAGGAAACTAAGAAATATCATCGTATAATACCGTCATATTCCTCTCACAGATTTCTTTTTTTATTTTCATACAGCATAAAAAGGCAGTTTGCGTATTACATGAAAATTATGTTAGCTTATTCTCCATTCTCTTGGTAGACAGACATCGTATTAAATTAGGGACCGGTTGAATAACGGAGCCGTAAGCTGATATTACGGTTTCATATGTCGAGCTTGTTGTGGAGAGTATCGTATACTCTGGCAGTTTTGTCGAAAACATATTAAACTTCGCGGAGTTTTCAGATAATTAAATATGGTATTCGGCTGGATAACGCGTTTCACCGTCAGTTTGAGCATCTACAGTCAGGCTCGTCGCACAGTGAGACAAAACTGTAGCGTTCCACCCAAATCAACTTTTAGATTGTAAAATTAGATTTTGAGATGCTTTTTTAGAAAATATTCGTTATGAAATTCTCTACCAATCCCTCCAGCTGGATTTTCAAATTCAAATATTTATTGGTCTTTTTTTGATCGATATAAGGCAAGTCACACTAGTTAAGTAATATAACATAATATAAGCTTATACTAAGAGTCGAGTATAGAGTAAAAGTAAAGTAAAGTAAAACACAGTTGTATAGGACGAGGACACGGAACACTGAAAAATGTACAGTACAAAACAAAATTTGTAAACAAGAGTAAAAAAACAAAAAAAAATGTTAACTTGCTCTGTATTAGTATACATTAAATGCAGAAAAACTCTGATACAGAATAATAACATTTGTCTGATAAAAACACTTTGTTTTTTTTTTAAATAAATACTCTCTTTCCTGATGTTTTATGTCATCCGGTGGACGGTTAAATAATTTCGGGTCTATACATCTTGGAGATTCACTTGTGATTTTTAATCTGGCAGACGGTTCAAGAGTTTATTTTTTTGTCTTGTATTGACTTTATGTAGTCACTGTTTAAGATGAAACTATTTCTATTTTTAAAAACATACATGCAAACTTCGAAAATATGTATGCTAGGCAAGGTAAGAATTTTATTTTCTGTAAAGATATCCTTGCACGTGTGAGTATTCGGTATACCAGATATACATCACAAGACAAGTTTTTGAGCAATAAATATATTTGAAGACATGGTGGAGTTTCCCCAAAAACAGATACCATATCATAAACGAGAATCAACTTGGGCATAATATAAATTAATAAGTTCTTTTCTTGATAAAACCGCCCTAATATTTCGGAACAGGTATACTATAGAGGAGACTTTGGATATCAAAATTTTGCAATGATGCTTCCAATTTAGGCATTCGTTCAAATATACCCCTAAAAACTTAACATTGTCCTCAGCATTAGAAATATTTTCATTGTCTATTTTAATATTTAAGTTATCACATTCCTTTCGTCTACCGTGAAATCTGATAACTTATATCGTTATTGAGATACATGCTATTATGGGAAAAACCAGTGGTTTAATGTGTTTAAAATAGCATTACAATTTTGTTCCAAAATACTATCAGATGGATTTGATATTATCAATGAAATGTCGTCAGCATACATTGTGAAATGTGCTGTTGATGGCAAAGAATCAATATCATTAATAAACAAAACAAAAAGCACAGGGTCCAAAATAGAACCATGTGGAACACCTATCGTTAAATTTAAACATTCTGAATTAAACTCATACGGTGTTATTGTTCTCTCCGTTCCCAAGCCACTCTAAAAGAATGTTTCTTAGATGGTTATAAATTTGACGAAAACGACTTTAATTTTGGTTTTACTTATGTCCCAGATTTATCAAATATATGCCTGTGCTGATTACATAAAAAATGTTGTAATGCGAAAAAGTTAGTGAAATTTTTCTCCTCAACTTATACGGATATAAATGGATAAAACATACAAATAATGAGAAAATACAGTTGAATAAGAATTTCTGTGTGGATTTACATTTAATTTGCATGATACAATCAGAATTTTAAAACTAAATAGCTAAGTTAAACTGCTACACTCGGACTAACGCCTATCTGAAAATGAAAAGAGTAATAAATCCAGACAGAACCAGCCATGGGCGTACTATTTTTTCTTATTTGTGATCATTATACTAAGAAATAAATTATTACATTAATTAATCCCACTTTGACGTCATTTTTAAATCCAGTGTATGACGTCAGAAAATGACTCAAAAATGACGTCGTAACAACGTTCTGTCTTCGACGTCTCTGCGACGTACTAAAATTCGACGTAATTTTGACGTCATTTATTTGACAAATGACTGATACTGACCTTAAACTATATTGCTTATAACAAAAGGAAATATTAAATTTTTTCAACAATTTAAGAAAATATTTTTAACCGATTTCCTACACGAAATCTTCGATAATTTTTTACCATAAAGTTGATATTTTCACTTATAATATCTTCTAGTGCTTAAATTATTTCCAGACATTTTTTCGAGGTCATGAATATTATGAAATTCTCTGAAAATATCTGTGAACGAGGAAAACTTTCCGGAGATTAATTTAAGCTTGTGGGATATTCGGTAAGAAAATTTAACACCTAAATATGTATTTTTATGTAAAACCAAATGTCAAATTTGACAGAAAAATTTCCACTTATTAATTTAGCTCAGGAAGGATAAATATTTCCCCAAATTTTTTGGGTTGCTATGGTAACGAAACCAAAAACAAACTTTTGATTGACTAAAAAAGTGATGTGTGAAATTTTCAACGTTAATAATTTTTAAAAATTGAAAAATCGCCAATTTCTCCTTTTTTACGCTCTAAAAGTATAATAATAATTACAGTACATAATTTTTTATATCTTCAGATCTTTCATATGAACTTTTTTATTTTATACCTCATAGCGACCACTTTCCCCGGCGGTTTTTGAAAAATTCATGTCGAAGAAAAGTTATGCTTGTGGGTAATTGACTGAAACAAAACTGAAACAAAATATGCAGGGGTTTAAAGTTAAACCTAGATTTTAACATTGGAAATGTTTATGTTCGTATTTGGGGGTCGAGTTACCAGTTTTCGTTCAAGGTCAAAAGACAACGGTGTCGCGATCGAGTGAGACTGTCGTATATGCAACGGCTGATGTATGCAAATGTAATATTGGTTACATATATCACAAGGGGTCGAGTTACCAGTTTTCATTTAAGGTCGAAATACAGCGGTGTCGCAATCGAGAGTGGATAGCTGTTTCCCGGAAAAAAAATATGTTTTATGTATGGTGTTATCATGTCCAATGTCCCGATGGTTGCAAGAATTGCGAAATCTGAATTTTTTTACCCCGGAGGAGCTGGATGATTGGCCTTGCGAAGTCTATTGTAGTACATCCTTTAATTTCTTTTTCTCGCCAAGCCGTCTCAGTCCAGTCAGGCCGTTTCAGCTCACGACAAATTAAATTTAAATTCTACAGGGCGTTTCCGATAATTATTCAAACTTTTTTCTTTAAACTGTCATAACTCAATCCTTTCAAACGGAACATCCTGTATGTTTTGACTTAAAATGTTTCAATAATCAATTACCTACACTATAAAATCCAAGTGAGAACTTTCCTTCGACTTGAATTTTTCAAAAACCGTCGAAGAAAGTTGGTAGCTATTGAGGTACAAAATTAAAGATTGTCAATTTCAATTTTTGAAAGTTCATATGCAAGGTCTGAAAATATTATAAAAAAATTATGTTTTGTTAAAAAAACCTTTTATTATTATACTATTAGAGTGTCAAAAATCGAGAAGTTGGCGATTTTTCAATTTTTAAAAATTAATGACATTGAAAATATCCTCTTTACGACAAGAAGTTGTCCAACATCTTTTATTGAAAATCGGTCAAACAGTATTTAAAACGTTTCTTTGAAAAAATGGGATATTTCCTTTTCTTATAAACAACATTATTTTAAACAACGTCAGACCAGGTTAATAAAAATTTTGAGGTAACTTTTCCTTGCAAATATCCCACTGTGCATCGGGTGTCTATAGTTATCGATAAATACAATTGACAATTGTTTTATGCATTTATCAGTTTGGCCCCATTCGGATTTGTAACACAGCAACTCGATATGGAAATCGTACGCAATTTGACTCTTTCAAGATAGCGACGGTAAACAAATCTACTAGATTAATTTCAATTGAAACTAAACCTAATGCAAAGGAGATTATATTAAAAGTAAAAGTGCAAATAAAAATTGTTCACGGCCTTCACCGCTGCCCCTCGGACCCAGATAAGAGACCTCGTGTAAGGCATATATTTCACAACATACCTTTTCGTTCTATAAATTCACACTTTTTTACCCACATTGTCAAATATCTCGCTTTTGTAACAATCAGTTCGTATCAACTACTGTGCAGTAATATATCTATCTCTTTTTGTAGGCCACAAGCGTCAGAAATGGAAAAGAGACAAAATGCGGCAAGTAAAGGTAGAAGGTTGCTTTCTTTAATTGCTACATTTTGTGATTACGAACATGTACCTGGACGAATGGAAACTTTTCCTGCTTATTTTTTTACAGCCAAGAGAGTTTTGAATAAAACATATTTTTTGCTATATTGTTTCTTGAAAATTTAGACAAAAGTTGTGGTCAATAAAATTATCTCGACCTGTTCAAACTCGATGTCAAAATAATGAAATCTAACCTCAAAATTAAAGTGTTTTCAAGAAGGTGATTTGCTCGACTTAAGTTCATAACTCGATTTTTTCAAATGGAACAACCTGTATTGTTTTTATTTAAGATGTTTCAGCAATCAATTACCTACACGCTGAAATCCATAGTGGCCTCTTTTCTTCGACATGAATTTTTCAAAAACCGTCGAAGAAAAGTGGTCGCTGTGAGGTATAAAATTAAAAATCGTCAATTCCATTTTTTAGAAGTTCAGATTATGTAAGGTCTAAAGATATACCTAATTAAAATATGTACTGTAAAAAACATTTTTTTATTATATCTAAGTGTGTCAAAAAACGAGAAATTGGCGATATTTTAATTGTTCAAAATTAATAACATTAAAAATATCAACGACATAAATGTTATCGAACATTTCTTGTTGGATTGATTGCCAGCATATGGTAGGCACTGCTGCCACTTCAGGGATACCCAATCAAGATATTTTTATATCCCGACGGACCAGCCATAGGCTGGATTGCATATGGGGCATTGGAGCATGCTTATTGCCAGGAGCGAGAGCCACATGACGCTGAGTCTTCTGTTTCTGTATCTAGCAGTGTGCATTACCTCCCGCCCGCTTGCGTTCAGGTCTGGTTCAGATATGCTTCCCAGAAACTCGAGTTTTCGCTTCAAAACGTCCCACATCAGTGCGTCCATTATGTTTGTTTGCCAATATATTTGCCGATGTACAGGGTGTAATCAGTTTCATGTCATTAAAAAAAAACTGGTAATGGGGACCGACTAGACAAACAAAAAACCTTTATGACTTTTCCCTCTAGGGACACTTTGAAAAAAACTGACCTAGGTCAACTTCTTTAATATATTTTTTTTTATATTAATGTAGAAAATAATTGAGAACCACTGCTTTTCTTGGTCAATGAACTTGTAGTTCCCAATTATACAACTTTTAAATTGTCATAAAAAAGTGCAAAGGCCTTGGATCATCGACCGCCTTTGATGGACCGCCTCAACCGAACTGAGACCATTATAAAGAGGTAAATAATTCGTTATCTTTTCCTGCACAACTGCAAGCAAATAATGGCCGTGGAAGTTTAAACAGAGCATTTATTTACATGTGTGCCTTTTAATTTGAAACAAAATATTGGATTAATGTTTATAATTTAGAATATTTAAATGTGATTTATTAACGTTTGTAACATAAATGGGTGTCCTGGGTTAAAAGCTTACCACCTAAGTAAATTGTTCGAATTCTGCATCTGCATCAATACACAGTTCTCTACGTCGAATTAAGGACATACGTACTCCGTTCAACACAAAACAATAAACTATCAACTAACGTTGTCAATAAAGAAAAATAAAAGAAAAACTTGGTCCAAAATCCAAAACGGAATACAAAAAGAACGAACAAGTAAGTTGTGTCTGTACGTAATCAAGTCAAAAAAATAAATCTTCACTATAAATACACAGCGACCCGAAATTCAAAAATAACAAAAACAACGAACGGCGGGTTGGGCGTGTGTACATAACGAAACATCCACAAAAACTAAAATATTGCACAAGGGAGAGTCAGAGTATAGTTTTCTTCAGATCAGATCTACTAAAGACTCAGAAAACGTCGACGTCTTTCATCTTATTTACCGCACCGCTAAAGACCGCCGACATTTTATAGCTATCTACACAAATATTGAGTATCATAGGCAAAGGCAGGCGCGACGATCTAAACCTACCTCAATATTCCAGCAGTTCTCAAAAGATTTTATTGAAAATTTGCGAAATTTTTGTTTATTTTTTTCTCCAAAACTGTAAGCTTTAGACCCCATGTTATATAAGTTTTTTTTGTTTGTCTTGTCGTCCCCTACCACCAGTTTTTTTAATGACGTGAAACTAATTGCACCCTGTATATTAGCTCGCTGTAAGAAGCTCCCATTTATTAACCGTTCCACAGGTAAACAGCCATTCATAGTGAAAGAGCAAGGAAGAGCCACGAGAGAACCTTTGAGACCAATCTGTCGAGGTAAAACAAAATGAAAAATAACATCTGCAAAAAGTAAGAAACCGCGCCCTGTACGTCAAGCAAACCTCCAACTACTTTGACCTGGGAAATATTTTTGCATTCGCAAGAGTCCAATACATGGGCCACGTGACAGCTGCCAGTCGTAACCTGTTGTGGGACCTGCTCTATGTTTAATACATTTTCGATTTTAAGAAATTCAACTAGGTTCAACGATTAATAAGGGTTAATAAACTATTACTACTAATTAGAACTTATATTTTTCGTCCTAAACAACAATTTAGCAGTCAGCCGTCTTTACCAATAACCATCTACTTGAAAGGGTTCCAGGTATAGATGTATGGATCGGTCTGTTTACGTCGACGATATCCCAGCTAGGCACTGCACTAGGCACGTGTACTTTGTTCTCCACTTTATGCAGAATTTTTTTTTATTTACCGACTTAAATTTTACCGAGTTTAACTGACTTTTTACCGATTTTGTTTGCGTTTTCTTCGGGAGCGTCCCACAGCACATCCACCCTTAACGCCAGTCACTCTCGAACCTATCAAACATTTCTTGTTGGAATTCTGTAAAAAAGAATGGTTTGATTAAGTAAATGTAATATTTCCTTTTGCTATAAACAACATTATTTTAAACAAAATAAGACGAGGTTACCGTCTGGTAACATGAATATTCATACAGTCGGTAGTGACGGTAGTGTCTCCTGAACGGATTCCACCGAAAAACTGCGTTCGAACTGTATTCGAAACGCATGCGCCCATACCACCTGGTCAGTAGGTACATTTTTAGAATCGCAAAATCTAAGGAATTAATAAACAGCAACCTTCGACCTCATTTTAACGCAAAATACTCTGGCGCTTAGTCTACAAAGTAAATAACAGGCCACAACTTTGACAACACTGGTTACACATAATTGCTGCGATGATGTTGGGAAATGTTTAATCATTGTGGAACAGCATTTGATGCATGCATGGCTACCTAGGACGTACGGTCATGTGAAGTATCTTGTCTCGTAGGTGACCTTATTCCCTACACTAGTTCTCTATGTCATCGCAGAGAGTAGTAATTAGAACGTAACATTATGTGAATCTTCTGCTTATTGACTGTTGTTGCTGTTATATGGTTAAATGCATCGAAGAACAAAAAGACAACAAAATTGCAATACTGATTGAAACTAATGACCGCGAAAAATTTTATGTCAACATTGTTGTAAACAATTGAAACGCGTAAACCGCAAAGTCGTGATCGTGTAATACGGGCACGCCTGTGGTTGTCGAACGAATTACCGAAACTCGTGTTAAGTCACCGTTTCAATCAAAGTCGTGGATCTTGTATCAGAAAATAAGAGCATATTGATATTTTCTAAGTCAGGAACATAAAAAAATCGCATAAATGCGGCAATAGGTAACTCTGTCTTGTCACCATTCAGTGCTATTCCTTTCATGACTTGATCCCAAGCAGATTTTTTTTTTCTTTACAGAAAAATTCACATTTTAAAGCTACAAAAGCGACTTTCACTTGGCTTGTTACCCATATACTTATATAAACACTGTTTTCTTCAATTATGCTAAGAAATGAACATAGTACATTTTAAAAGTGATCAGAAAAGTGTTGTAGTAGAACATTTAATTAATTTTTGTTTTTGCGTGTTTTTGTATTTGTTTTAAAAAGTACAAAATGGTGGTGTCCACTCAAAATGATCACACATATATGCTGTTTATTAAGGATAAAACATGTCTATCTTCGGTGTAATGCTGAGGTAGTTTCTACAAACAAAACAAAGAAAAAACGCAACACTCAAATAATCGGGATATGTTTGAGTTTTAATCATCTCCTGATGATGCCAATGCTGTTGGTGAAACTCGCGTCGAGTATCTGGGTGTTGTTAAGTGTTTTGATGTTATCTGGAAGGGTGACGACCATAACATAACTTACTTAAATATTTTAGAAGAAAAATTTAAGATGAACGCGAAGATACATCTTCGCGTGTTGTGAAATCGTCCAGATAATAGTAAATCGCCAATTCCAAATTTCGAACGTAATTACTAATTACATTAATATATTAATTTTTTTAAAGCAGTGTTGAATTTATATGCACGAGGTATACGAGTCCCATGATCTGTTGGCTTGTACGTTTTATATTCTTTATATTCAGAAATTTGTTGTGGAATTTATTTTCCATTTTAAAACGCTATTTCTGTATTCCTATTCCACAACTTGTATCTCACTATCCTTAAAATATTATGCAGAAGACGACTTTCGAATCACATCCGGCAGCGTCTCATGTATACATAATAAGTAAAATATTTTAGTCAAACCTAGGAATGAGATTCAAAGCCATCGAAGTGGAAGAGTCAATTCTCACCCCGGGCAGATACGTTTTATCATATTCACGAAATATTCAGTTTCGACAAATCACTAGTTTGCTCAATTCGCCTCTTTGCTTTGACGAAATTTGAATGATTGGTTCAAGAGCATAGGCGCAAAGGATTCTGTCCCTTCTTCACCATGAGAACAATAACACACAAAATTTCAAGGAACAGATATTAATGGGGTCATTTAGTCAAGTTTCATATTGCAGTTTTTAGTACGTTTATACAATCGTCGAATAATTGCAACACTGAACATTCGAGATCAATTTGATAGTAGTTTCAGAAACGTACTGCTTTACTCCCATTTGTCTCGAAGATACGTTTAATGTGCAGTTATTTAAAAGCAGATTCACCTATCAATAAAAATATCTGATTAATCATGACAAGCAATGTGAAAGTTGTATAATGGATAAGACCTCAAAAAATAACTTTATTTTATATAAAAAATACTGACACATGGAGAATAAAGAGAAAAGTAAATTTCATAAGAAAAGAACATTCTATATTTTATTTCATATTTGGATTCCTCATACAATTTTAGCAAGTACCAGTTTTCGAGATAATTAATATTTTTGGAGATTTTTGACGGTTCCTGCCCTTCTGAAAAAAAAATCGATATCTTCTATCAGGTGGCCGATTTAAATACTTTCTTTTCAAACTCATACAAGTACCCTATCATAGATCTAATTAAAAATTGTCTTATATTTTCACAATATCATACAGGGTATTTTACTTAATGTAAAAAAACTTAAAGAAAAAAGTAAAAATAATAAAAAATAATAAATGACCTTAACCCCTACACCTAATGTCAAAATGACATATACCGCCAAAGTACCCCCTTGCAATTCTACAATTCTTGTTTGAATCATTTTTTCGTAGAGTGCTTATTACTCGAGACATTTGAAAGTTTCCGGTTAAATGAATCACCCGGGTGATCTTTTTAACCTGAAACTTTCAAATATTTCGAGTGATAAGCACTCTACGAAAAAATGTTTCAAACAAAAATTGTAGAATTCTACGGGGGAACTTCGGCGGTATATGTCACTTTGGCATTGGGTGGAAGGGTTAAGGTCATCAAGGTCAAATTCGATTTTTAAACGGGAACCCCTATATTTTACTTTAAATTTCGATTTTCTGACTAAAAATAGACTACTTTTGTTCGAAACATTTTTTTTTTAATTGTCATTTTTTTAGTTACTTATCTGGCGAGAAAAAATAAAAATTTTAGAAATTTGCGACTTTCTTACTCGAAAAAGAAAAGGTTTGGACAAAAATTATAAATTGTCTAGGAAGAGAACCATACCTTTGGTGGAAAAAAACTAATAATAAAGGTCTTTATATTAAAGGACGACAATTGTTTATACTACATATACACTTAATAACTAAGTAGATAGTATGATGTTTAATTAATAATTTTTGGTACCTTTACGCATGGATCGGTGTAATTAATTCCACTGAATTTGGATCAAGTCAGGTAGTGTTCCACTGCTTTTTATGGTGTTGTGTCGAAATTTTTTTAATTCACGGACTCGACCGAGGTCAAATCCAGCCAGCTTGCGTTAAATTGGCTTCTATGGTAGTAATTTCAACGGATTTTAACTAACTGATTTTTACACGTTGACATCATCTAGACTGACATTGACTAACTTGATAAAAATGTGCAAGATAAACAAAAAATGTACTAAGAAATTTACTGCTGTCCAGACCTTCAAAGAAAAATTTATCTCCTTTCCTTTAAATTTGTCGATGTATATTTGTTTGGAGCAATTGTAAACTCGAAGTGAACAAAGAACATGGGGACAAAGATACAATTAAAATAACTCACTACACTTCTTAATGATAACAATTTAACCTACGGCAATAAAATGAAAAGGGCATAACGGAAGACAACAATGTAACTATCTTACTAACAGGCATCCATTTGATTCTTTGGAATATGAGGGGTCATTGATAGTTTCGATAGAAGGATTTCAATCTTTTTATCTCGTTCCTTAAATCTTTTGTCGATTCAGAAACCTACGAGAGCGCTTGCAAATCACCGTCTGCTCCGACTGCATTGATCGAATGTTTATTTAAGGAGCTCGATAAATGCCACATTAAATATATACCGGCAATGATACTTTGTCCGCCTCTTTAAGAGGCCATTAAAAGCTGGTTTATTTAGGCCGGAACAGATGGGTGCGTCATCATTTTTCTGGTCCACCGGTAGTGAGAAAGCGCGTGATTAAACGTCAAAGGGAAATTTCGAATAAAATGTGGCGTGTATAAGTGTCGACGTAAATGGATGCACTGAAATATTAATTATATAATAAATTGCGGTATCACATTGACTTTGGAAATTAATGATCAGGCTTCTGTGTTCAGAATTTAGCAAACGGAAAGAATCGTAATTTACACAATGGGCTCATTTAGCATATTATTTTGCTATATTTTCTGAAAGATTTTTAACCAAGAACGCGCTCTCATATCAACAGCTGCGTGACGTCATTTACTCCTATGGTAATTTACTATATCCCAAAGTGTGCTATTGCTAATAGCTGATATAAATGATTATAAATTGATTGAATAATATTAACTGCTACACATAGGGATATTCACGGAAAACGGGTGTTGTTTCTTGGGATCTGTACTACAATAGACCTCTACTGGTCGCAGTAGGCATGGCCAATCGCCAGCTCCTCTAGCTAAAATCTAATCTAAAAAATCTAAAATGCATGGGAAGTGTATGACGAATTAGTAGCATCGTTCGAATTTAGGTGGTTTGGTTACCAAGGATCTCGGAGATGGCCAGCAAGAGCCCATGATTTGATCCCTTTACATTGTTACCTTTGGGGTAATATCAAAAATATTGTATATGCCACCCCGGTGGCAAAGAAAGAAGTTTTGACGAACAGAGTACAGGCTGCATTTCAGAAAATAAATTCATTGACCCGTAACAGTTGTTGCATTAAATATTTATATTCAATGTGTTCATTCATTTTGTAAATTTTGTTCCAAAGTATTTGCTATAAATTTAATGTAAAATGATTTCTTGTTTTTGATATTACTATCTTGATAACAACAAATAATTATCATTTATCTACATGATGATTCTCGTTTGTGATAAAAAAGAAACAAGTTAGGTGATTTGTATTGGCTACTAACAAAGACTGCTTACTTTGCATGTACATCCATAACAAAAATCCCAATAGGTATAGGATATGCTAATATCAATCGATGTAGAATTTAATTCTCTATTAAATTATGTAAAAATTTACAGTGTTCGACTGTGAAAATAAAATACCCTGTATGATATTGTGAAAATAGTTATTTTTTCTGTTGTTTGCAAAATCCTATAAAGAATATGGTTCAATACAATTATAAGCAAACAAATAATAATTCACTTTTATAAAGAAGTTATAACCTTAAATGATATTTTTCTTGAAAATTTTAATCTGTTTTTAATTATAACTGTTTCATTTTCAATTTTGCGGTAAGAAGTATTTAAACCAAGATTGTAGAGAATTCAATTCTCTACCACAGAAATATTAATTTTTTTCTTTTTAGACTTACCGTTCTCAAGATATCGCGGAAAAACTGTCCCCCCTTTCTCAATATGGCGGCCAAATGGGGAGTTTTCAACCCGAAATATCCAATTTTATACTCACACTGACCCCCCCCCCCCCATCAAGGTTCGGCCACTGGATATCTGAGAGTGTATAGATCTTTGCCCTTCGAATGCTTTTATGTTTTCCTGAGCACATAGATCTATAGCACAAATTTCTCCTTGGAAGATGGTTGGGGGTCTTACCCTAGGACTCTGGATAGCCTCCAATTAGGCCCCGCTACGCCCACGCCGACCCCTTCAGCTATCTCCGAACCATATGTGTACCAAATGAGTGACACCTTTTCCAACTGCAGGGCTTCGACTCTCCTCGTCTAACGGCTCTCAATTAACACGTCAAACGGACAGTCTAAGTCCCGCTTGAATGGCATTGAGTCACCGGGTTCGATCTTGGATTCCAATTGGATTAACTCCAGGATCCTTAAGTGACCAACCAGATAGACTGGTTTGAGAGAGAGTACCTGCTGAAGCCTTAGGGCACCAAGTGCTGCCTCCTTCCTATATTGTATTTGATAAATACATTTCTAAAACCGTAAATATCGCTCGTAAAGAAAAATAATTCATTTCCTGTTAGTGATTGCAACCTGAACAACTTTCAGAATGTTTCTTGTAAGCACTTCGATTTTATTGAAATCTGGACGGCAACTTAAAGTTATCTATAAGAAGAACCATATTGTTTTTGAAAAATGTCGTTTAGTAAATATAAGTGTTACTAAACGTTTTATTAGAGGAAATGTACACGAAAAGGTTTCAGCATTTGATAACATTCTGCAGAAGCAAAAATACTATCTAATATAGGTATGGCAAACTTCTCGCCAATTAAGCTGCCATTAACGGGAGATGAGTAAAATTGTAATCAATTGTAAAAATTGACTTAAAATTTAATTTAAAAGAGTGCGAAGAGTGTAGGTTTTATAAAAAGTTTAACATTTATAAAATTTCCGTAATCGCCAAAAGTGCATTTAATTTATTTTGTTATTTCAAATACTGTATACGCATCCGCTGGTAGTCATCGTTTGTTTTGTTTGTAATCAATTGCATTCGACGTGATTTGCAATCTTAATTAGTTATTTGTTCAAGTAGTGCTCGGTTTTAAATGGAAATTAATTATAGTTGGGAATTATTTATGTTTGCATTGTTTCAGTTTCCCGAATTGAACTAGTTGAAACTGGTAATAATTGAATTACTGAATACTTGGCTCTAGCTAGTGCGAATATTTTCGTATGTTGCACGACAACGAGCAAGACCATACTGACGAATTTACACAAAACTTCCTTATTTGACATCTTTTATCTATTTTTGGATGATCACCCTGTATATTTTTTTAACTAATAAATTTCATCAAGTTTTCTTCCTGACAATAAACAACTATATTTCAAATATTATTTTACTTCATCCTTTAGTCATTTCTCACAATTCGATGTAGTAAAATAATGTGACCAGTGACAACTGATAAGGAGGGAACCTGCTATATTCTTATTGAAAATTATACAGGGTGTTCCGTAACATTGTGCAAAAATTTAACTACCGATTCCTTATCGAAAATAAGGTGGGTTCTTCATGTAAAATTTTTCAAAATAGGCCGTTCCTGTCCAGCTACGCCCCCTGAAAGGAGTGAGCAAAAACAGGTTTTTAATTTCTATCGCAAAATAACGCAATCGGAAAAAGTCGTAACTTGGCACATCTTGGTTACTAATGAAAAGGCGTCTAACAAAATTATTTCATCCGCCTAGCATGTATAAAGGCGTGATATTAACTACCATTCTTATAATTTTGTAAGGCTCCATATTTTTAACCAATAGGGTTCTTCCCCCAGCTAACATTTAAATTATACTGTCGCAATTTCATTTCGATCGGACTTTTCTTTCTTAAATTATTGTGCTTACAGGAAACATGAAAGTTTTGAAAGTTCGTTGCAAGTTCGTTTTATATTCATAAGTAATTGTTTAAATTCGTTTTGTTTTTGTTTACCATCTCCACCTTGATTGTAAAACAATGCATAATGGGCGATTTATCTCCGATTGATATTGCTGGAGCTGCAGCAATGATCGATCTTACAATGATGTTGCCGTCATGTTTGGTAAATCAAAATCGACGAGCCATCGCGCATCGTAATGTTGCACGTTGGAGGCAAAGTGGAGAGTATGTGAGAACATGATGACCTCGGCAGGAAACGCTTAACCACATTCCGAAATAGGCAAACACTCCGAGCATAAAAAAAACGAATCAGAAGAAGTTCGTGGAACCAGAGAAAATGTGCGTACAGTTAGAAGAAGACTGAAAGAAGTTGGTTTGAAGCTGTATAGGTCAAAAAAAAATTCTTTTTTGCTATCTGCATGTTTTGTTAAAATAAAATTTTTGCCGAGTCCCACTTTATTCTGTGTCCATTCTCCCAAGCCTGTTCGCAGATCTTGGACCTCTGAATAAACTGGGACTCGGCAAAAATTTTAACAGAAGAGGCAGATAGCAAAAAAAGAAAAATTAAAGAATCCGCGATAATATTATTGAATGAGGATAGATGCGTGTCGAATTGTTCCGTAGATGTCCTGTACAACTTGGTTGCCAATGTTAAATGAAGAACTTCACAAACTTAACATTATATAAAAACTAAAAAAAATGTTAACTATATCAACAGTTCTATGTAAATAGTAAGTATCTATGGATATTGAATATAACAAACGTTCTTAGAGCTGTGTATTTATCATACACAGCAAAAAAGATTTTTCAAAAAAAGCCTTGAAAAGGGAAACAGAATAAGATTTCCGAAACGTCGGCGAAATATTTAATTTCAAGTTTTTATACTTACTTGTGTTGTTTGTTTAAAAAAAGCAACCTTTAACTGATCCTTTGACGTAAAAGTCACAGGCGTAGAGGTTATTTACGAGTAACATACTGGTTAATTGTGATATTTTGTAGATTCCCCGAGCACCGCTTAAAAAGAAAACATTCATGTGGCAGAAAGTCCCAAAGAATTGAAGAAGGAAAAAAAAATTAAGATAATGCCACCAATAACATTTAGACAATATGATTAGGTATAATTTTTTTTTTTTTTTAATTTTATTAATGTTGTCTAACAATTTTAAATAATGATTATATTATAATCGTGTTGGAAATCATAGATAACAATAAATAATAGAAATGAAATAAATAAAGAAATTCATTAAAATAAAGTTACGGAGATGATCTAGACAGCAAGAACGCCCTTGTCCTCCTAGTAATCGAGGAATATTTTTGTGGCTCCAGGTACATCGAGGAACTTCTTGAACATTATATTCATGATCAGCGACCCTAAAAACCACCGAGTAACCAAATTGGGCTAATTTCCACTATGGATTACCGAATAATGATTTTTTTTTAATTACCTACCCCAAAAACTGCACGCGAAAAAATGCATTTTTCTCGATGCACATGTGCAATTTTCCATTTGTATAAGATTGTAATAGGTAACAAATAGAATAAATGCATCAGGGAATGGAATGCAAAAAACCGCAATCTTACTGCACAGTTTTTCGATAGTTTGGCCTATTTTTGTGCCTAACTATGGGGCATGCTAGGCAGATAATTCAGGTCAATATCTTCAAAACACAAAAGAAGCGAGAAAGTGCTCTAATTGAAATATGGCACAATTTGCCTCAAGAAATAATCGATTACGGCATCATAAGTATGTAAAAAAGCATGTCTGCAGTTATAAGGGCGTGTGGGGGATACTCACGTTATTGAAAAACAATCAGTGTAATTTTGCAAAACAATCTGCAATTAGCTAGCTATTAGTTATTTTTTTGTTCAAAGTTAGGAAGGAGCAAAAAGAAATGTAGGAAAGAATCTTCGTTCTTTTAAATTTGCCGAATAAATGGGCAATTTATTAAAATACATGACCGATTTTAATAGTTTGTAAGTGCCTGTAATTTTAAATCAGCGAAACACATTCGTGATAATTCCGATTTTTTCTGAAAAAAAAAGTAAATTATATATGTAAAGATTTATTACGTGCGCCAAAGTTTGACAATTTATTACGCGATAAATAACAAATAGGCCAACTTTGCAAAGATTAACTAACGAATTCTAAAGTGTACAGTAGAAAATATTTTTAAACTTAGTAATGCTACAAGCTTTGCCAACAAGGAAGCGTAGCTCCCTGTTAATAGTAAACGTGTGTATAGTCTAGGCGTCCCACGAGAGGAGCTGGAGATGCGCGTGTTTACCTCCGCTCCTGAAATCGAGAGAATGTAATATTAAAGGTCTGGACCATTTGGGAATACGATAAATTGCCTGATGGAATGAGAATTTTAAAAATCTCAACTCAGCGTATGTTGTCCGGAGTGGCAGAACTGAAAGTAAGTTTTGTCGTTCGCTCTTTTCTATTTAGCCCTGTCAGGTTTAAGTTTGAGGTCGAATTCGATCCGATAGTTTTGGAACTTTGTTCATTTAGGCGTATGAAAAAAAAGTTGTTAATATTTAAACTACGTTCTGAACTTATGAAATTCTGTTGTTCGAAGCACAGGCATACATTTTTTTCTGCAGACTTCATATTTTTTAAAAGAAAGAGGTTCTCTATTCGACCCTTATGAATATTTTTTAATGTTTGTTCAGTCATGACCCTGGAGTGGCTTAAGCGGTTTCTATGGAAATCTTTTGCTTTTTTGTTTCTTGGCGTTGGTCTCATATAGAGAAAACAAATCAGAAATAGAGAAAACAGATATCTATTGGAGAATATGCGCCTTGGATACAATAGGTGTTTTCACAAATTTTAAATTATCTTTGAGTGTGAAGGTAATACTTAATTATAGTTAAAAAGACTTGAAATTTGATAATCAGACGAGTAATACCTTAAATAAGCCATATTAATTTTGAATTGACATTTTGCCGTCAAAAACTACATCATTTCACAGTGCACTCATGACGTCATCAGTTACATTGTCAGCAAACAAACGTCATTGTGTATTATAAACACGTTTCAATTTCAAGGGCTACAAGGGCCTGTAAATTTGAACTTTCTTGAACCCTTCATTTTTGAAATTTTTTAATTTAAAGGGCTCGGGGAAGGCGATTCTCGCACTTAAATGTGAACTTAAGACGTTAATATCTCAATTAATTTTCATCCTTGAGAAACAAAAATAAACACAAATTTTTTGCAAAAAAGAACCTAAATTTTTATACTCATTTTTTACGTACCTATCTTCTTTAGTTTTTGAGTTATTGTGAGAAGAAAAATGGGTTTCAAAAATTTTAAAAATCATTTCAAAATTGAATTTTTTTCCAAAGCGACGAATTCTAACCATTTAAACTTCTAGAACATATTATTAGTACCCAAATAAAGTTTAATTTCAATTCTTGCGGTTAAGTTATTGGTTTCATTACTGATTTTCTCTCCGAAAAGACGAGACAACCGATTTATTTTCACCATAACTCTGTAAGTTTTTATGCTAACCACTTTTAGTAAAGCTCATTTTAAAGGTATTTTCAAGTACTTTAAAAAAGATCTAATAAGTTTTCCTCCAAAAATTCGACGTTCTTCCGTTATTTAAAGTTGAAAGGTTCAGTTTTCGGCAAACAAACAGCCACCTTCGACGAGCCATAAGTCGGTTCTTATTGCATCTACAGAAATAAGAAAAAACTAATCGATTTGATATTTTATAAACTTCATTTTTGCTCCTGATGTTTTCCTTCTTTTGATAAAACGTAGATTCTCGAGTTACTCGTTAAAAATCGCTCTAAAACATGCATTTTTTGGATGAAAAATCAACATTTTCAATATCAAATAACTCGAAAAAATATTGACTTATCGAAGAAACTTCATAAAACATTGTTTGCTTAGAATTCATCCCCCTATCTATTTCTGGGTACTTTGAGTAATTAAGAATTTCCACTCCCAAGAAGAGGTGGCATCTACCCCAAGACAATATAAATAATTATTTGCGCCACTTGAGATGTTTCTAATTTTGACTAATATTAACAAACACATATTTAAAAGAAAAATCATCAAAATCGGATTTGTCTCTGAGGACTAAGTAAAAACTTTCATTGACTCGACAATATAAGTAATAAGGTTGAATTAACGGAATAAGGGTGAAGTTGTATTTTATAATTTTTGGTGACACGCAACGAAAATTTTTTCGTATCAATGTCTCATTGAATTTTGAAACTGTTGAAGATTGAATGGTAATTCATTTCCCTACAGAGTTTTGCTCGAGTTCAATTCTCTACAATGAAATGAAGCAAGTTATGGCTATTTATTGTTAAACAGTACGTTTTCATGAAAGTTAAAATTATGTGGAACCTCACTAGGTAACTCAAAATGTCTTTTACACTTGTTACAATGTATCGAGCGAATGTTATTTTATCAATTACTTGCCACTTAGTGAATTTAAAAATAAAATTGGCATACATCCCGGTTGGTGGAGGTGCAGCGGCACACATTCTAAACCTGCAAGCTATGTCACTGGGTATGACAAAGAAATATTCGAGCCGATTTCTAAAAAATGTGTATGATTAATAAAATATATTATTTTGTATTCATATGCTCAAATTCAGTGAAGATTCATTTGTTCCATACACATTTAGTGTGTAATCTCTGACCCTAAAAATCCTCTAGCTTCTTTTTTTCTGTAAAATATTTCATCAATAAGGACAATTTCTCCAAATACTTTAGAAAATTATCAGTAATATCTCAGTTCTGTAACGAAATTCATAATCAGCGACCTCAAAAAATCACTGGACCTAATTTTCTCTGGAAAAATGTTATTACTCACAATTTTCAAATTCAGTGAAAATTTTGAAATATTTTTGGAAGGCTGTTGGAAAATTTTTCTGTAACTCAACTCTGTGAACATGTAATCCAAAAAACACCTCTGATTACATGCATGTCAAAAATTTTGATAAATGTATATAAAGAACTGCTATAAAGAAACCTGTATAATCCACAAAAATTTTCGGAAAATTCCGAGATTTCAAGAAAATCCTTTTTGAATCAGTGACCCCAATAACCCCCATACCACATTTCTTCTTCGAAAATCGAACTTTTTTTATTTTATAAAAACTTTAAATTTCATAACATTTTTCCAAAAATTTTAAATTTGGAGTTTAAAAAATTATTTGCCCAATTACTTCTGTTTCTGATTTTGAATAATTGAACATAACATTTAAGAAAAAGTTAATCAAAATCGAATCAGTTTTGGAGGGTTTCGAAGTAAAAACCTTCATTAACTCGGCTATTAGCTTGAACTATAACTTCGTGTAAGAAAATTTTTGAACTCAATTTTTAGTCGCTTTTAAACGTCGTATTGATTTGTTTATATGGTTAACATGACAATAAAATTTGACAATTTTAATAGAAAAGTTCAAGATGGCATTTCTAAGATGGCGGACAGTTTATTGTCATTTAATATCCGATTCTACTAAATATTGGTATCTGGAGATTTGTTAAGTCGCAGATTATAAATATGTAATCGAAACTGAAAAATTCAAAATGGAGACGTCAATATGGCGGATAGTTTTATCGTTTTATCGTATCGTCTAATTCGTCTGAAAATCGGTATCTGAGGATTATTGGGATTACATGTTATAAATATTTGGTTAAAAATTTAACAATTCAAAATGGCGGCGTTAATATGGCCGATAAGTTTTATAATTCATGGACTGATTCGTCTGGAAATCGGTATCTGGGGATTTTCGAAGTCGCAGATTATAAATATTTAGTCGCAATTCAAAAATTCAAAGTGGCTGCTTCAAGTTAACGAATAGGTTTTGTCACTTATAGATAGGATATACACTAGTAATTGAAAAAAAATGAAATCAGTCGCTTAACAAACCAATTAAAACTGTTAAAAATGCACCTATAAGAAGGAAGTAATTTTAAGAATAATAATATTTAATTTAATGAACGTAAAAGCGCGGGACTATCAAAATACAGAGAAAACAAGTTTTACTGATCGGGCGCCCAACGCTTTTAAGTTTATTAACATAATAATAATAATAATTATTATTATTATTATTAACAATATTTTTCTTTTTTTAGTGCATTTTTTTTCGGTTGGTTCTCAAATTTCTTAAATTTATTTATTCTTTTAAATCAATACTTGCTCTGACTATGCGGTGTTTTGGAAGCATCCGCTGCAAACTCAAGGACTACACGTGACGGCAGCATAATCGAGATGATAGATCTAACGAGTCCTCGTGCGTAGAGTGAGTTAAGGTGGATGCATCACAGAGTTGTCATGTTTACATTTTATATTTTCAAAAGTGGGAATGTTTCATCCATAATCTTTCAACTCAAAGAAACAGATAAACGAAAAGCAGCTCAATTTGTTCTGGAATTTCCTGAGATAAAAGTATGAGTTATTAGTTTGCCAATGTATGCAACACGGTTTCAAACTTTGTTTATAAATTTGTGAACGCTGTTTAAGAAGTTAAAAATTGGAAACTGTCCAATCAATACATTACTGGATGATTTTTATATAATGGATATCCGGGATGAGAATTAATATACTTATTTTAAAAGCTAATTCAAGAGGACCTTGTGCTTTTTCAGAATTACACTTTTGTAATACAATAATAATAATAATAAAATAATATCGTTTGTTAATCGTACTCGTATGCGGTTTTGGCAGTAGACTAAAGAAACTTTCCGGATGAGCTCTTCTAACAATTTTAAGTCACAATGTGTGCAATATATTTCCCGATGAAATGTATCATATGTATCATAACATAATTCTCACGAAAGTGTGTTGTTAGATCTTTTTATTGTTCTGTCTATCTGGACCCGGGCCAAGAATTTTCCGTATAAAATAATTATGATTGTTACATCTAAATCGCGTTACTCATGTATTTGAATATATCAACTGAAATGAATCATTCAAAGCAGTTCGGTAAAAATAAACGTAAATATTTTTAATTTCCTCCTGTATGCGACACTAAACAGCGATTAGTTACAAGTCATAATTTGCCATTAATAAATATTACATATTCACAGCGTGGGCTGTGTCATACCACCGCTCAAGTAGTCATGAAAATTGAAGTAACTTCTAATTTCCTCTTGCCTTGAAAATAGCGATATTTCCGGTCTTTCCAGAAAGACAGTCTTCTTCTTCTTATTTACAACGTCTTCAAAGACGTTTTACGGTTCATTTGACGTTCTGTAATTGGCCTCTCTAGACGCACGGCGCACAGTGGTCCAGAAAAAAGTTTTTTCTTTCAAAATTGTCTAGAGCTATTTGCAACCGATTGGGATATATATTTTTAAATATTCGTGATGTTACGAAGAAATCTGTCATGGCCAAATTTTAAAATATGAAAACCGGAAGACGGTAATGTGTCAAATGGCCATTTTTTAAAAGAATATTTCAGAAATTGTTTTTTTTAACCAATTTACAAAAATCTTGCTACTCGAGAATTTTCGAGGTCACTAATCACGAACCTGATCTCCGAATTGTCATGAACCAACCTGCAAGATGGCGGAATCAATATGGCGGCTATAAAATGCAGAGAAATGATAAAAAAAATATTTTCGTTAAAGTCAATACTAACAAATTTCAAATATTACTGATTACTATTTTTAAATTCAAATTGTCTCAGTTTTAAGTTCCAGTAAGAAATTGAAGATGGCAGATCCAAAATGGAAATCAAATTTTTTTTAAAAAGCATTATTCTAAATAGGCTACTGTTAAGGTTCATTGTAAAATTTGAAAAGCGAAAATGGCTGCTATTGATTATGTGATTCAATCCTCCATTAAATTTGTGCATTACATAACCTAATATAGGTAATGTCTGTAATTGTTTATTTGTGGCATATTCAGATTTTCTTACTTTTTATTAGGTATTTTGCCACACTGAAAAATATTAAAATATTTTAATAAAAAAACCTCTGCGCCAAACGGATCAGACAGAGGTTGGTTCTTGAATACTTGGCTGTTTCAAAAAGTCTCACACCTAAAAATATATAAACTAGAACAATGTAAGAAACTAAAAACTGAAAATGAAAGCTATAGGTAGTTAACGTTTCGAAGAGAATCTACTTCCGTTCTCAAAACTTTTTTGGCCGTCAACCATGACAGTTCTTTGTTTATGTATTTCCATAGTCACGTGAGACATTAAATTATATTTATCTTATTTTTACTTACTAGTACAAGAATCTATTGAATAATCTTAGATACAGCTATATATTAATTAATTAATTACAAAAATTACGAACTTGATAAATGATGGAAATAATTCCAAATTAAATAAAGATCCTACAAATTCTTTAGAAAACAAAATATATCGAGTCTTATTTAAACCCAAAAACGAATTTACAGATATTGAACGAAATATGTTAACTCCACATCACAGCAAGCCTCCTCATTTCTATGGTTTGCCAAAAATTCATAAACGTGACATTCCCTTAAGACCAATTGTGAGTTCAATTAATTCTCCATGTAGTAAACTCTCAAAATATTTATTAAAAATCCTAAATCCTTTATCAGGTTCCTCCGAGTCTTATATTAAAAATAGCAAAAATTTTTTGGAAAAGCTGTCAGAAAATCATTTTAATTATAATCATCTAATGGTGAGTTTTGATGTAGTAAGCCTATTTAGAAATGTTCCTGTAGATAAAACATTAATAATAATTAAAAACAAATTGCAACAAGATGGGAATTTGGCGAATAGAACTAAGTTAAGCATTGAAACTATAATGGAATTACTTACACTTTGCATTAAAGCAACATACTTTCAATTAAATAATGACTTCTATCAACAAGACTTTGGGATGGCCATGGATTCTTCATTATCTCCAATATTAAGTAACATTTTCATGGAAAATTTTGAGGAAACTAATATTAATAATCTAGCTTATAAACCCATTGTATGGTGGAGATATGTAGATGACATTTTTGCTATATAGCCTTATAGTAAAGAATGTTTAAGTAATTTTTTGAATCAGATTAACGAAAAAGAACCTTCAGTTAAATTTACAACAGAAATAGAGAATAATAATGAATTACCTTTCTTAGGTATTTTAATTAAAAAATTAGATAACACATACCAAACCAGTGTGTATAGAAAACAAACACACACAAACAGATACTTAAATTTCAATTTAAATCAACATATTAGTGTTAAGAAAGGTGGAGAATTTGAAAAATACAAAATATGTGAACACGCGTGGAATAATAATCACAGGATTAAATGGGACTCGACGAAGATTTTGGAAAAAGGGAGCAACGGAACAAAAAGAAAGCTTAAAGAAACCACTATAATAAAAAATATTAAGCAAGAAAAGAAAAAAGTAACATAACTTTAACGAAAAGGTTCCTACAGAAAAGATTCTACACATCACTTTTAATACAAAAGCAACTGATAAACTGAGAAAAGTCGTCGCATAGTATTAGTGTTCTATAATAAAGATATTTTTTCCAAAATTAACTCTTAGAAATTTAGGTTGGTTTTGTTTCGCTTCGAATTAATTCTGACCCACTGCAATGGGCTGTCCAGAGAATTCGTTGTAAACGCCACAAGACCGGTGTTTCGAAATGGAAACAAAAATGTAATAGAAACTAGTAAAGATATAAACTTAACTTTTATTGATGGTTTAGGTCATTATTCATAAGTAATAGACAAAAATTTGCGTGGAGTAAGCGTGAAAAAAAATTTGTTCAATCTGTCATTACCGTAGGTAAGTATGAAGTCTCACTGTCGAATCTATGTTACCAAGAAAAAGTAATTATGTGTGGTACAATATTACATGTTCGACATTTAAGAATGTTGACTACACGTATAATATATACTACGTGTAGTCGCCTAAAGTTATTAATTTATTTGCTTGTAATTTTCATACTTATAATAATTATTCTTACACTTGTTGATAACATTGGGATATTTAGTCGATACAGAGCACACTTTTGGTTTAAACGTTACTAAAATAAATGGTTACATATTAATTTTCTACATATTTATCGATGTTAGTTGAGTTAAATTAAGAATTTTTTTCATTTTCCCATGTATACAGGAAAAATAGCGTATCGCGGAAACATTCGATTTTAAATTATTGAAGGTTTAACGCATTTTCTTCTGAACCTAAAAAAGTGTTTTTTTTTAATGAAGTATCCGTCTGTCATCTGTGATCGTGTGTGTGATCTTTCCAGCTTGCATCTGAGGGACACGACAGGCGCTAATAGTGCTATCGTTGCATCTCTATTGTTTTTTTTCTCAAAATTGTTGAAAGATAATTTCCTCGCTAGTTTCTGGATAGACATGAATGAAGATTGAAGTGAAGTAATTTAAAATCAGTTGCCGATTCGAAATACAAAAGCTCACGCCGCGACGATCAAGCTTTGATAGAATTAGTCAGTAATAATATTTGAATTCATTTTATGAAATATTCCTGTACTTCATAAAAATTTTAATGATGGACGAAATCCGCTCCTCGTAATTATCAAAACCGCCATAGCCTTTTTCGACTTTTGTTAAGAAAATCGATATTTTAGAGTAGTAGTTTCCTGTATGGCTATTTATTATTTGTCATATTTAATGATATTTCTATGGTCTTTCATTGAAATTTCATTACATTACACTTAGAAAATCCGTTCTTAATTCCTTCTCAGAGAGCTTTTCTAAGTTCCAGGGTAATGACACGTAGAGTCCAAGCCATTGAGTCAATTTTGCTTACAATGTTGGAAGTGGATTCCTAAAAATTGTGAAAAATGGAAATATTTTTTCAATAAAATAGCTGTAACGATTTTAATCTTTAACACTTTGACACTCCCTTAGTGCCATTATAAGATAGTGTGACTAGTTGCTTCCAGAAAATGCAGGTAGAGAGGCCGTGGAGGTTCAAAAATTCTTTTTCCAAAATTGCTCCAGCGAGGAGGAAGTGAGATGTGGGTAGTGGGAAGTAAAAATTAACTATCCAGTTCCCTGTAGAAAATACAGGGAGAGAATCTGTTAAAAAAAAAAACAATAATAAAGTACGATACACTACGCTATAATATAGGCCAAATTTCCTTATTGGAAAGTTAGCCTGTTGTGTTGGACCGTTTATTTTAATTTAAATAAAATGTAAATAAAATAAATATTTTAAAGAGAGAAAACATATTGCAACCGCTATAATATCGTTAGATATACTAGTACTTCGTCCAATCCGGCAACACTGCTGAGTCCTTTCGTATCCTTGGAGGTGTCCAACTTTGCCGGTGGGTCTTTAACCTTATGGGTGGGCGTACCATCGCATAATTGAGTCATATGTTGTGATTTCAACCATTTCACGTTGTCGATGTCGGTTGAATGTCGGCGCACGTGCCCTGAAAAGAAAACGTGATCCGGGATAGCAAATAGACCAGGTGGTATGGGCGCATGCAGTTTTTTTGCTGGAATCAGTTCAGCAGACAGTACCAATTACCATAATCGTATTTATATTATAATAAAAGGAAACAGGTATTACATTTTTTCAATCAAACAATTTTTTAAAATATTTTTTGACTGATTTCCAACAAGAAATTCTAGATTTTCAATGTTATCAATTTTAAAAAATCGAAAATTGCCAATTTCTTGTTTTTTAACACTTTAAAATATAACAAAAACATGTTTTCTTACAATACATAATTTTTTATTTCTTCAGGTACTACATATTGTGACGTACTTTCTTCCAGTTGTCTAGCGCATAGACAAGTGGAAGCGTCACTAGCGCTGAGCTATATTTCGGTTAAATTTTGTTTTTCTCGAGCGCCACCTTTGCAATTTTTATGTGGGGTAAAGGTCCCACACTAGCCTGTTAACACAGCCTGTTGCTGTAGGGCTGGGATAGCTACAGCGAAGAAACGGTTATGTTCAGGGGTCCGGATGGTAGATTAGATTTTCACTCACATTCAACAGTAAAACATGCAAGTCGGTAAATAATAAAGTTTATTAAATACAATAAAATGTACAATGACAGTAAAAAACGGTCAGGTACCAAAAATGAATAAAATCAATACTTAAGATATTTCATTTTATTTTATTTTACATAAAAACTACGAAGACAACGAGGCAGGCGGTGAGAAGACGGTAAACTACTAATTACTATTATTAATCCGGAAACTAGTAGTGGTAAGCAAGCAGTTTACAGAGCTTAAGGTGTCCAGGCGTTGAAGCGGTAAAGCGGTAAGCAAGAAGCAGTAGGCGGTAAAGCAGGCAGTGCGCAAATACCAGACAAAAGTGAGCAAATATTTACAATAATGAACATGCAAGTGTATGTCTGAAAAACTGGACAAACTGATATTAAATAACTACAACGGTTATTGATCTACGTATGCCTTGGATAAAAATCCAACGTATAGATAAGTTCCGGTTCGGTGTGTAAAATAAAAACAACAACGGTTAGACAAGAAAGCAAGAATTTGGATCAGATCATTTCTGTAACTTATCATTGATATCAGTTAAAATCATAATATTCTTATTTCGGTTCAACTATGAAATATTAAAATGATTTTAAACGCGATTACTATAAATTTGCCTAGCCTTAAGTTATTTAAAGCTATTTAGTACCTACTGGTTGTTGTGCACACTACTGAATCGGTCGGTGGTCGAATCGGTAATGCTAATGCTCTCTGCTCTTGATCTGACAAGAGCTATGGGTGAAACGAATTCGGTGTAGAGAGGGGATCGGCGCGCACCTAGATGCGCGTCGAAACCACCAGCCACGTGGTATTTTGTCAGAGTTGAAACGGAACAAGTATCAAAATATTTCCAGAATCAATGTACTTACGGTATGCCTAGATTTTATACTCAACTCCCGGACTGTAACAAATTTCACAAAAAGCAACAGATTTTATTTTAATTCGTGAAAATACGTAAAAGTTAAAATAAAATAAATGGAAAATTCATTTCTACCACTCCGGCAAAATGGGGGCCATTATTTTAACTCATTAATTAAATGAGAAAAACGGTTCAAGTTAAAATAACAGGATCGGAAACAGTTTTCTGGCATTATCTCGAAATATCATCTGTGTTCTTTTTTCGAGGGACGGTCCTACGAAAAATTTCTGGAACATGGTTATTTGGATAAAATCTTGAGAATCCAACATGCCCTCAATAGAGCACAACTACTTTAATAATATTTATATTTAACATGAAATTTAGCTTGACAATTCGGAAAATGTCAATTATATTTTGATATATTAAGGTAGTTATATCGCAATTTATGTTGTTTAAGAAAGTCACGAAACTTTCAGCAAACTTAATTCACATATCAATAAACATTCTGGTAAAATATGAACTCCATTTACCGTACGGTTTCCGAGATTCATTCGCTCAAAGTTCGCAGTTTTTGATATTTAACATGCGTTTATGGACGCTATTCGAAATAAATTGATGTCGTGACACTATTTTCCCCTTTACAACTGACCCATAATTAAGAATGATTTCAAAAACGAGACAAACTTAAATTGATTCCTGAGGAAGGACGTGTATAAATATCGAGATGATTCACCGTTTAGTAACGTAAGCAGCTACCCGAAAATTTTTGAAATTATTGAATGGGGACATGAGTAGTAGACGTGGCAACGTCGCACTATTTCTAATACTTGGCGCGGATATTTGAAAATACTTTGCGTTTATTTTAAGTGCAGCATCATAGAAGAATGTAGAAGACTTACAAATGTTCATTCCGATTTTATTGTATGTATAATAATATATTTTTCCATTAATTTATTAAAGGAGGTAAAAATTTTAAAATTTGTCAAAAATAATATAGATACCTGACTCTCATAGCCCGGGAGACAGCGACAATTTTCGTGAAATCATTTCTATAAAGCTAGATTTTTTTTCCAAAGAGAGTTTAGATAGTATCTATAATGAAGGTACAATTCTACCAAACTCTTAGTGATGCATAAATGAGTAAAAAATTAAACATCATGTTGCAAAAGTAGATGGACGAAAATTTCGTTTTTCGAATTGTCACGAAATGTCAAAAAATGACGATGAGCCCTCGCTCCTGCCGGCCCCAATTTTCGATTTTCACCTCGCGATTCACTTTGTACGGTTATTACCGACCTTCTCCTCGCCATTGAGACATAGAACCGGGTCTCCGATCGCCGTACTTATTCAGCTCTTACGTTTGAAAAATTGTATTGCGGTCGTGCTAATCGGCGACTATTTTTAAGTGATTTCCCGAGTTCGAATCCCGCCCGGGGATACTTTTTTCTTTTTTCATTTTTCAATTCTTCGGCAGATGTTTTCTATTCTATAATTGGTATTCGCTCCGTTCTATTGCAATTCCCGGAACAGTTTTGCATTTTCCGTCGCGGAATATTAATATGATTTTTGATTGAAATAGTGCGGATTAATATTTCGCGGCGGAAAATGCAAAACTTCTCCGAGAAATGCAATAGAACGGAGCGATTAGCAATTATAGGATTAAAAATATCTGCCAAAAATTGAAAACGAAAAAAAAAAAAAAAAAAGTGTTCCCGGACGGGATTTGAACGCGGGAAACCACTTAAAAATAGTTTCCGATTAGCACGGCCGGAAGTCAATTTTTCAAACGTAAGAACTTAATAAATACGGCGATCGGAGACCCGTTCTATGTCTCGATGGCGAGGAGAAGGTCGGCAATGTCTGTACAACGTGAATTGCGAGGTGAAAATCGAAAATTGAGGGCGGCAAAATCGAAGGCGGATCGTCATTTTTTGACAATTCGTGACGATTCGAAAAGCGAAACTTTCGCCCATCTATTTTTTGCAACATATTGTTTAATTTTTTACTCATTTATGCACCACTAAAAGTTTGGTAGAATTGCACCTTCATTATAGAATACTTTATTATTTATTTATTAAATATGACATAGTAATCAGTAATTACTTCTACAGTCACCTAGTGGAGTGGGACCGATCTTCCGATAGTAAAATTTACGTAATACACATAAAGAAAACAAATGTAAAATTACAATGTCAATGAAATCTCTTGCAGGTATTGTCTGCTCTTACCCGGCTGACATTAGTGATGAGTCGATCAGCTGGCGTCAAAAACTATATGCGGCGTTGCCAAATCTTTTCCTACTATATCTCTCTCTCTCTCCGTCTCTCGCGTCTCAAGTTTATCGATTCGCTAACAGATGTCGCACCTCTCGCGATGTAACTACCTTAAATCGAAATTATTTTAAATTATCACTAGTATACACGTATTTCAGTAAGATATCCTTATGTGTAAAAAACGCTGACAAGAAACGGTGACTCAAATCGATATGTACCTACTTACTGAATGCGGTAAACTACGTGTTTGCTGCTAGATGGTACGGTACGGAATGAATGATCCAAAATATGTGTCTACTGTAAAATGCTTTGCTCTGCGCGATAAGCGCAGCGCCTTTAGGGTTAATCTTTGTAATTACCCTAAATAGTACGATTTCAAGTAATCTTTTCACAGCGTTTTTACATTCTCCGCATAAGGTAGAATCCTATACCGGTTAAGATATTTTAGTCTATGAGAAGTCTACTATTGTTGTTTACAGTACATTTAGGTTTCCCTAGATGTCGGCGGTAATATAAAAATGCATTATTTGATGAGCTTGTACCTAAAATAATTTATCGCGGTCACGGTTCTATTCTCTAAAACAAGGATATTTGACGGTAAAAGGAGCAAGTAACGAAGGATAGTATTTAAATTACATTTTAGTATAAAAAAATGCTTCGTTACAATATAAACTTCGGTGGGTTTTGAATAATTCATGTCGAAGAAAACTTGTCACTATGGATTTCAGCTTGTAGGTACTTTATTACTGAAACATTTTACGTCAAAACATACAGAGGTACAAAGTCTCCACGATTATCGAAACTGTCATAACTCAGTTTTTTCAAATGGAACACCCTGTATGTTTCGACCGTAAAATAAATTCGGTGTCCTATTTCCTTTTTATTCTAGTTCCCGTATGGTTTCTAGTTTATTTCATATTCGAGTACAACATATTTAATTTACGGCCGCCACCCACCAGGGAAAAGCAAAATATCGGAAACCGCTTAACGACATAAATAAAATAGCAGCTTAAATTCGGATGTTTTGATGCATGTTTATTTGAACGGCAATATTCCAAATATACGGTGTTTCAATGGACATGAAGTGACTCATGTATTATGAAGCGTACATTTCGAAAAGCTCCATCAAACCGAAATATAACAGGGAAAATTGGAGAACGGCCAAAAACACCTTGACGTGACATTGATATTGAGCTACTGGAGTGCCTATACGCGGGCGTAGGCGGTTTCTTCCTCATATCTGCCCTCAAATTGCATTTATTGCGATTTGCAATTTCCATCGTGCACGGGAAACAAATATGCAAACATGTGCTTAATTCCAAAATTAAAATTGTAAGTCAAGTAAAACAGTTGGCAACTTGCCTCGCAATGTACAGCTTTTACTGTTCGCTGATTGTTTTATAGGTGACACCGTCAAGGTACCTCGGTAGTTTCGTTTTGAAATATGAAGGATCGTATTAGTCTGGGTAATAACATATACGAGCATAAGTGTAAATATTTTTATTCCCCATTTACATACAAAAGCTGAAAACTCTGTATCTGAAACAGGAATTTATTTTAAAGGATTCTGAGGTTATATTTAACAGCCAGCAGTTTAAAAGTCTCTATTTTGTTTGTTAAATTTGCAAAAATTTGTATTGCAAGTTAAGTACTTGATGCAACTTGGTTTTTCAGTATAATTATGTTGACATCATATAGAGTTGAAAAAAAAATTGCCACACATCTCTGCAAGTTTTAAATTCTAGACATTCTAAGTTGTTATATTACTTTGAGATTGATTCGAATTTTTAGTAAGATCTAAAATTGTTATTGAAAATTGCCATACATATCCGCCAATTGGTCTGTACGTACGAAAACACTACCTTAAGGGATCCGCTAGATTTTTAAAACCGTTTAAACCCCTTTGCTGCGTCTATAAACTCGTAGTAAAAATTCAATTTATTATAAACATTTTCGACGTCCATGTGCATTTAATGTATAATGCATCAGCACACAAGGTTGTAGGTTTTTTCGCTATTTCTAAAAAACAGAGAATATCGCCTGACTGGATACAATTTATGAAAGTTTGACGAACTCTTATAAATAGTTTTGAACTTTAATATCTAAATTTAAATATATTTCTTTTATAAATTACCGTTATTTGTTAATATTAATAAGCAGTTCTGTGCCTGCTTTAAACTAGTTTGCTCAGCGTCGCTGATACGGATTCGAACAAATTCGAAATTAATTAACATAACCTCTCTACCGTAAACGAAACATTCCACCCGTTTCTTGTCAAGCAATTATAAGATCTCTGTAAATACGACCATGCACGAAATAGCATCGGATGATAAATTTATATTACTTCAGTTAAATATAACGTGTTTTTCGTTAATTATGATTTTAAATAAATGAGATACGGAGTACTCGCGTAAACAAAACAATTTTTCAAACATGTAAATACCATATTCTTATTCACTAAGTATATATTTCATTATTTATAGCTCAAACATATTTGCGCCGTGTAGTTTTTCTTATTTAAACTGTCAGAAGAGGAGGTTAATTTCGCTTCCTAAATAATTGTAATACATATGTCAAATATTCAGTATACTACGCGTCTTATAAATACTGATCAGAACTGAATCCTATTGATCAATATAATTTAGCGAAAAATATACTTAGTACGCTCAATCCGACACTTTTTGAGGTTAATACTATTAAGTCGTGAATTAATCAATAAGCCACCTCACTTATCTTACATTCTTCTCGAGAATAGTTAATATGTGTGTATTATTATGTTTCCTTTCTTAAAATTTAAAATTTCATAATTTGATTTAAGATGAAAGATGAAAGTTATATAATTTAATTTGTTGTAATGTTTTATTTAATGAATATTGACTTTAATTTGTGTCTTACCTTCTTTAATTTTCTATCAAATATCTTCCTCCATCAAACTATCTGTTGATCCATTATTTAGTTTTACAAATGATTGGATATACTTCAGCTACAAATATTTTATTCAGTAACAATTAAATAACAGACGTAATTCTGGCCACGAGTCAATGTGCGCCCCCAATATTTTGGTTTTTTTTGTATTTAAAAATTTGATTTTTCGTACACATAAATTAGACTAACAGGAATGATACTATCACTTCCGGTTGAACCGGAAGTGACATCAACTTTTTTTTCTTTAATGGAATGACTATTTTTTTGATGGTTTCTCATTAAGCATACATTTCTTTCTAAGTGCAACAGTTTTTTCAGATGTAAAAAATTCTAAAAAATAAGTGAGATACGAACAATTTTTTATTTTTTTCAAAATGGCCGCGTCAGATGAATTCGATGTAAGGAAATTACTAAGTAGGCTATGGAAATTATTAGTAAGGTTGTAGACTTGTCTGTAAAGAAGAAAATAGTTGTTTGAATTACTGATAGGTACCAGTATTTTTAGCTTTTTTTTTTTCAAAAAAACGGAATTTCATTTTCATTTTATTTCCGTAGGGGTCCTATGGAATTTTTTTAATAAACTGTGCTATTTCTTTTATTAATCAGAAATGATGATTCATAAACTATAATTTTTTCGCCATTAATCTTTTCTTAACGATATCCTTCGTAATAATAGAAGTATTTTCAAAAAGTAAGCGCCAACAAATCATTTTAATAAGGTACTTATCTACATTTAAATCTAAATTGCAGATAGCCATGAAAATTACAGGCATTCGCAACAATTGAATTAGTCTTGACTTACTCATTAATTTTCTGCAAGTGTATTAAAGTTGTTATAAACAAGAAAATTAATATAAAATGGCTGAAAATTATTCAAGGGATGAAAAAGTTGACATGATCATTATTTATGGAGAGACTCGGACGTAATGCAACTAAAGCACAAAGTCTGTATGGACGGAGATATCCAGAAAGAAGACAACCTCCGAGAAACTATTTCGCTCGGTAGGAGCAACAATTTAGAACTGAACCTAATGTAGAAATTGAAGAAAGATTTATTGTGGATGAAGAAACGGAAATTAATGTATTAGCTTTAGTGCATGTTGACCCAACCATTTCGATAAGACAAATTGAACATGAATTACCAGTTTCCAAAGAATCAGCCAGAAACATTTTAAAGAAACATGGCTATCGTTCTTATAAATATCAATTGCATCAATTTTTGTATGAGAATGATTATCAACGAAGAATAACCTTTTGTAATTGGTTACAGTTACGCCAATTAAGAAATGAGAATTTTGTCAAAAACATTTTGTTCACTGATGAATCGAGATTTACAAACTTTGGGTTATTTAATCGAAACAACATTCGATATTGGGCAATTGATAATCCTCACATTATGACACAGGGGCTGTTTCAGGAGCGGTTTGGCTTCAATGTTTGGTTAGGCGTACTGGGCGACCATATCATAGGTCCAATAATTTTTAACGAAACTCTAACTGGACCAAGATATTTAGAATTTCTCTAAAATATAATAGTTCCACAGATTAATCAAATTCCCAATACCAATATTGACGACGTTTACTTCCAACAAGACGGGGCTGGACCACACAATGCTATTATCGTTAGGGATTACTTAAATCAATTATTTCCAGATCGTTGGATTGGGACCCATGATCCAGTCAGATGGCCTGCAAGGTCGCCTGACTTAACCCAACTCGATTTTTTTATTTGGGCGCATTTGAAAAATAGAGTCTACATGACTGCTCCAACCACAAGGCAAGATCTGAAAGAAAGAGTTCGACACGAAATTGCAAAAATAACACCTCAACATTTACAGAATGTTAGATGTGCAACGATAAGTAGCGCTACTCTGTGTATTAATCATAACGGTGAACAGTTTGAACAATTTTTATAATGGTTTATTATAATTTAGGTTTTAAATAGTTTTGTTATTCTTGGTAATTTATTCATGGTTGTAACGTTATACCTATTAAAATTATTTCTTGTTTAATTTGTGTGTACTTTTTAAAAATACTTCTATTATTACGAAGGATATCGTTAAGAAATGATTAATGGCAAAAAAATTATAGTTTATGAATCATTATTTCTGATTAATAAAAGAAATAGCACAGTTCCACTACAAAAAGTCCATAAGACCTCTACGGAAACGAAAATGAAATTATTATTTAAAAAAAAAAAAAAACTAAAAATACTGGTACCCATCAGTAATTCAAACACCTATTCTCTGCTTTACAGACAAGTCTACAACCTTAGTAATAATTTCCATAGTCTACTTAGTAATTTTCTTACATCGCATTCGTCTGACGCGGCCATGTTGAAAAAATTAAAAAATTGTTCGTATCTCACTTATTTTTTTGGAATTTTTTACATCTGATAAAATTGTTGCACTTGGAAATTTATGCTTAATGATGCTTAATCATCAAAAAAATATAGTCATTCCATTTAAGAAAAATAGTTGATGTCACTTCCGGTTCAACCGGAAGTGATATTTTCATTCCTGTTAGTCTAAAAGTAGCCTATTATTGTCTAATTTATTTGTACCAAAAACTAAATTTTTAAATACAAAAACAACCAAAATATTGGGGCGTGCATTGACTCGTAGCCACCCGGTATACACATACTTTCTAGAAATGCATATGCATTTCTAGAGAAACATGCTCTGGTTACAAATCTGTCTATGTACCGATCTGTGTTTTTGTATCTATTTTATTTACTTATTTATTTTTACTTTATCAATGAGAAATGTGTTTCTTCTGAACAATATTTTTATTTGATCTGATTTAATAAAACAAGCTACATTCAAATTTAAACGATTTAACTGTCTCTTGCGCCAACTAAACGGAAATATCACTTAATCACACGCTCCAGCGACCGAATTCATATGCATAATGTGCAATTTTTAAAAATCCCAATTTCACGCGGCAATCCATTTCCTGTCCCTTCCATATTTCAAAATCAACTTGAGTTATTATCGCACGTAACAACTTCTTGCCGAGAGAAAATATGTACTTAACCCCGATCCTGCAGATCGAACCACTTCATCTTATCTTAACTTCGTTCAATCTGAGAGCCGAGTGGGACTTGCCGGGAATCAATTTAGGCTAGAGTTTCGTTAAAGTTCATACTGTGTATGAAGACGGGTTATTTATTCATATCAAATTTACACCCGTCGAACCCTCAATCACTAACGATTTAAAAATTACTTTTAGTTGCTTATTTTATTGTTACATGTTTACACCCCATAGTAAGCACCCCTAAAATAGTACATATGGATTCGATATTACGACACCAGATAACTCTAACACTAATTTATTAACCTACTAACTACTTATAATGCCTATTACATCACTAATATAGCTCTAAACACTTGATAATTCATTTCTCTAATCGCTTTCTTCCAACTCACTTGTTCTCACTTTTTATTTCCAATCAGAACGCATCTGAACTCTGCCTGACCCTCTCGCTTATATAAATGTAGGTCTTTCTCGAATATTCCGGTTCTTTCTAGAATAGAATGGGCTTGTTCCATAATATTATTTTTATACTTTTTCATATAGTACTCGATATTCTCATTATGCACTTAAAATTTCGTATTATTAACATTTTCCGTTCTCGAGATATAAGGAGTTGAAATTAGTAATAGTTGTAAAAACCGAGCGCCCATTTGTGACGTCACTATACGCAAGTGACGTAAGAAAAGTGACTTTCTGGGACCTTTCAAATTTAACCTAAAAGGTCGAAAATCATGAAATTTACAAACGCTGGTAACTAAACAAATACATCGAGTGGAAGTTCGTTCTATGTCTCTACGGAAAGGAGAAGGTTGGCGATGAATCCTAATCGTAAATTGCAAGGTCAAAATCGAAAATTCGTCCCGACAGGAGACGAAAAAGTTGTTGTTGACATTTCACCAAATCGTACTCTCCTATTGTCAAGAAGTAAGCAAAACAAACAATACTTTGAAAACACTTATAATTATAGCAACTAAGGAGCATCAAGTCTATTGAAATCGCGAAGTCTATGCGTATATATATAGCTCCTGGCTACGCCCCATTTTCTCGAGATGGAGATTTGTAATAGTTTTTAAGATACTAAACATGCGAATAAGATTCTGATTTTTTGCAGATCCATTATTTTATACTTGCTCTTTCGATTTATGTAATAAAAAAAAGCCGAACAAGCTCATTGGGGAATTCCACTTCTCCAGCGCTATATATGAGCTGGTTACTGAACTCCCAATCACCAAATAGTACATGTGGCGGCATCTCTCAAACTAGTTTAGAAGTATTCATAAAGTTTATGGCTGGGCGGTGTAACATTATATTTATTATTTCCGGACAAATTTAGTTTAAGTTACGTAAACTTGTTTCTGCGCAGATAAACCACGCCTTGTCGTAGAACAATGCAAAACAATAGCGCCATCGCTTGACCGTCCAGTTGAGAACAGCGAGCGCACCAATTCTGCTTTTAATAGCGTAGCTCTTTAGACATGTGGTAATAAAATAAATTAATCTCAATGTCGTTATTAAAATGCCGTGTGTTTATACAACTGCAGAAAAAGTGTAAATTATGAAGTGGTACTTCGGAGACCATTCCACTGAAGACACAGTAAATTTATTTACTGTGGCATATCAAGACAGACCAATCCCCTCAGCTAGCATAATTTCATACATTATTAAAAAATTTGAGAATTTCGGGTGTGTCGTGAATTATTGTAAAAAATGCTGTCAACCCAAACCCCGTCATCAACAAATGAGAGAAGAACGTGAAATTCGCGAAACTAATGTCTGTGCACTTGTTGAAACTAGTGAACCTTGTTGTAGCAGGCAAATTGCTGATGAAGTTGACATGAAGAAAAGAACTGTAAGAAATATTTTTAAAAGAAATGGGTACTGTTGTTTTAAAGTTCAAACAACGCAAGAAATATTTCCCGAGGACAATTTCAAACGGATGGAATTTTGTGAAATCATGATAAATAAAGTGAATGAGAATGAAAACTTCTTAAAGAATGCATTGTTTACAGATGAATCATCCTTTTCATTACATAGGAAACACAATCCATCCGTAGTACGATATTGGTCTCGGAAAAATAAACATTTGAGTGTTGCTCAGTATCCTCAAAAGTTGAACGTTTGGACGGGAATTTTAGACAATCATATTATAGGCCCACTGCTAATCGATGGCAATTTAAATGGCAATAAATATTTAGAGCTTTTACAAAACCAAATAATTCAAAATCTTCCTGTTAACTTTGACATTTGGTTTCAACAAGCGGTTGCCCAAGTCACAATACCTTAACTGTTATTAATTTTCTGGAAAGAACATTTCCCAATCGTTTAATGGCTACGAGGGGAATGATAAGATGGTCCCCTAGGTCACCTGATCTAGCACCCCATGATTTCTTTTTCTGGGGCTTTTTAAAGGAAACTGCGTACAAACGTGCGTTTGTAATCGAAGTGATTACGTATTCATGAATTGTCTTGACAATAGCACATACATTAGACGCGCACAGCGCCACAATTACCGGGATCGGAGGAGGTAAACGGGGTTCGCTCGCCTCAACATTTTTGCTCCTATTATAATTACTATCTGTAATTACTATCTTTGGATAAATGAACCACTTGTATTATTGTTATTGTTATTACTGAAACATTTCAAAATTAAAGAAGTCAGTTAACTGGACGTCGCGCATCGGTGAAATATTAATTCATAATTTTCTTTGACTTTTTTGAAAACGATTCAATTCTTTTTCAAAAAATGTTTATACAGATGATTTTGATCATAATTTGATGCAACACCTTTATTTTGCTAGAATATCAAAACGCACAAAACGTACTATTTTATATCCATATATCCCTCCTACCTTATAAATGAAATCTGAAATGTAAATAAGTGCGTTGAATTTGTAAAGCAACACAAAATATTTTTTACAGGCATCTATAATAAATACCCTCTCACCCACATTTCTCACTCCCCTCTGTTTACTTCATTATTTTCCAGTTTTATTCGTTTCTTTAATTCCCACTCGACTTCAAACTAACGCAGATTCTCATAATCCTTAAACTTTTTAATAGTCCTTTTTGCAAATTCGAATGCTTAGTATTAAAAAGCTTTGCACAATAAAGCTACGCCAGGATCGATGTCCCGATACTCCGTGCAACATCTGGCTACGACTACGTAATAAATGAGGTATTTGGTTGGAAACAACTTACTTCCCGCTGAACTTGGTTGTTGAAGCCGCCCAAAGGCAAACGGAAATAATTCACGTGAGGCCATCATTGTCCGTTGGTTTGTAATTACCGCCTCCAGATCCATTTGATTTTCGCAGGACGCTGGTTCCGAAGTAGAGTAATGAATGCCGTAAAAACCGTTTTATAGGGAACGGTTTAACTGGTCAAATAAAATAGACAAGGTTTGGAATGATCCACAAAATAAAAATCAGAGCGTTCGTTTTCGTATCATTCGTGGTAAAATTGGAAATAGGCAACGTTAACGTTTATTTACAGTTGTTTAAGGTTAAATATTTGTGTTAGTGTAAAGTTTTAGATCGTTTGGATTTTGAAATTATGTACTATTTATATAAGTTTTTGCAAGAATATAGTTGGTAAAATGAAGCCTTTAATTTGTAATACATCGTCTAGTTTAAAACTTTAAAGTTAGTTACTTCGAGTAGCCGGCCAAAGCCACGCACAGTGGTTCAAAAATGAATTTACAGGTACATTTTTAAGCGAAAGCCTTTGAATTTTTAATCTGCGAATATTAATCTGCGTATCGTAACACTATTATTAACTTTAAAGCTAATGCTGAAAAACAAGTAGCAATGCCGTTGTTAAAGAGCTTTATTCGATTGTTCAATATTTCTTTAAAAAGTGAACCATTGTTCTATGTAACTTGATGGAAGAAGTGTTAGAAGCTGAAGAGAATCCTCGTGTGACAGTTCCAGAATTCTCAAGAAATTATGATTTGAAGACGGCAAATGGCAAAAGACGAAAAAGACGAAAAAACCTGCCTCCAAAACAGAAGGTTGATGGAAAAAAGTTTTGGGAGGCTGTGCGCCTAACAGTCACCTGCAACCTGGCGTGATGCTATGAGACGTCCCATACAGCAAATGGAGGCCAACTAGAATAATGCATGAATCACAAGTCGTATGTCTGCCTTTTTACTTCCCGCCCATACCGAAGGGAAGTATTGTATTCGAGAAAAAATCACCCTCTGAAATTTTTTCGGATTTTGACGTTTCAGATCATGTAGATTACGAAAATATAGGTTTTTCAATTCCGTCAGTCAGTCAGTCTGTCTGTCTGTCTGTCTGTTGGTGCATTAACTAAAAAACTACTTGACGCAGAGCAGTCAAATTTGGTAGGTAGTTGACCCTACTGTCAACGAAGAAATGGTTAAACTTTCACTGGAAATTATACAGGGTGGACCGTCTAAAGGAAATAAATAATGAAATATTTTTTTTTTGTTCAAATTTAAAATGTCCATGTTTCATGACACGCTAAACCTATTTTAGAAAAAAAACAATTTTGAAAATTTTGTTCACCAACATTTATGAAAAAATTTTTACCACTAAAATAAATGAAAAATGTTTTTTCTTTGTTCAAATTTTTGACATTTTTTTCCACGAATATATGGAAAAAAAACTTTTTGCTCAAATTTAAAATTTCCACGTTTCATGGCATTCTAAACCCATTAAAAAAAAAAAAATTGAAATTTTTTTTACCAACATTTTTGGAAAAATTTTTACCACTAGAATAGATAAAAAAAATTGTCTTGCTCAAATTTAAAATTTCCACGTTTAATGCCATTCTAAATCTATTTAAAAAAGATTTGAATTTTTTTTTTTAAATATGGAATGTTCTTTTACTACTCTTATGGAACAGAATAAAACATTCTAAGCCTATTTCAGAAGAAAAAAAATTGAACATTTTTTTACCAGCATTTTTAAAATTTTTTAAAAATAATGAAATTTTTTAACCACTACTAATACTTCCACTCCACTACGTGAATGTGGAATTGAAAATGTGACAGATGGCAATGATATTGGGCATATGCAACTATTATACCTTTATTGAAAAATGTACAGGGTGGTCTTCACAAGAAATAATGCAACCATGGTGGACATTTGTAAAGGTGTTTGTCCAAGCTTTCCATATTAGACACCTGTTAGTATTGATTTTTTGCTGTTGGATGAGCACTCTATTTTTTCACTAAAAGTTATCAGGTTTTCTTGGTAACAATAGTGACAACCATATTCGGATTATTATTCTCAATGTCATTTCGTAATTAATATTTTTATACAGTAACCACTATGCGCAAATAAAGAGGGAAGTTCTGTGTAAATACCTTTACCGATTTTTTACTTTTGAGTTTGATCACTACACAATTTTTCTGATACTACATAGATTAAAATGAATTAAGTTTCTTTTAACGAATGGTTACTTATCACATGCCAATAAGGCCAATATAACTTTTATTAGACGATAATTAATGTAATTGTATACTTATTAGTATGGACTTGCGTGGCCTTGTTAATGAGAGAAAGTATTGATTTTATACTGAGTGTTAAATCTGATGTACCTTGTTGTTATTTGAAATGTAGCATTACGATCGTTCGAGCAATGTAAAGGATTTGCCGTGCTTCCAATCTACCCATCAGATATTTTAAATATTTAGAACAAGTTCTATTTTCGTGTCTATTCCTGGATTAAACAAAGCATTATTTATAATACTTCATCGTCTTTTGTTTTTTTGGTGTCACTCAAAAATCAGCTGAGTGAGCTAATAATTGGTTCTAACGAAGAAATTAGTTCGGGACAATTTTAGCGATTAATTGGATACATTTTAAATATAATTTAGACGAACTTTGTTAGTGTCTTTAATTAGCGCCCAATTATTGTTGACCTTATTTTTGTTTTCGAATGAATCAGATATGAGATTGTTCATCCATGTATATGTTTAGGTGTCTTGTCACCTGAGCTAACATTTTACGTCATAATTGCTACACTAAAGTGACTATTTGATTGGTCTACTGCCTTATGATGGGCGTTTTGCTTGGACCGATTATGCTGCAGACCAAAATTGGCCCCGTTTAATGATACTGCCCATAAACAGTTAAAATTTATTTTTCGTTGTAGTGCTAGCTGGCATTTCCCCTTTAGTACAAACCGTTCCACTCCATAAAGAGTTATCGAACTTTGTCATCCATGTGCGTTATATTATCGAACGAATGGGCACCTCTTGATGTATAGAATAAGAATAATAGTATTATGTACCAAGGGACAGAGTGCTTCATTTTTTGTGAATATGAAAGTTGAAAGTTTATTTATTCCCTGAGCGTAACAAGTCCAATATTCACAAAGGGCGTCGAATTAAGCGTTTGTGTCGTGTGTTATGTACGATATTTTTTGCACTTCCAATTTGGAAACAGGATGAACGAAATTTAATAATATGGTGTCGACGTAACAGTAACAGATTTTTAAAACATCGAAACCAAAATTCACACACCGATAAATTTAAACAGACGAAGAGAAATTGGCCTATTTTTCTACATAATGTTTATTTTCGCCTAACAAAGGACTCCGCAGTTTTTAACATTGGAAATGTTTATGTTCGTATACGGGGGTCGAGTTACCAGTTTTCGTTCAAGGTCAAAAGACAGCGGTGTCGCGGTCTGGTGAAACTGTCGTATATGCAACGGCTGACATATGCAAATGTAATATGGGTTGCATATGTCACAGGGGGTCCAGTTACCAGTTTTCATTTAAGGTGAAAATACAGCGGTGTCGCAATCGAGAGTGGATCGTAGCTGTGTTGAAAAAAGTTTATGTTTTATGTATGGTGTTATCATTTCCAATGTCTTGGTTGCAAGAATTGCGAAATCTGAATTTTTTATAGTAAAAATGGGTTTCAGTCGATTGTTCTGAAATTTTGGGGAAAATGTTCTCCTGGGCTTCCTGATGAAAATTCTCTTTGACCACCATACGAGTCCGACCGAATTCGATTTTTTTATCTAGAGGCGATTGAAACTGAACATCTGCGAAGGTCTGCTTAAATGTTCCCTATAAATTCTGAAAATATTCAGGCATATTTTTTGGAGAAAAATAAGCGCAATATCTCGGTGTTTTTTTTCAAGGTGCTTCCTTCTCCCGGAAAAAATAACAAACAAAAAATAAATATTTTTTTGTATTTTTTTTTTACGGGAAAGGGAAGCACTTTGAAGAAAAAGTTGGGGGGGGGGGCATAAGTTGATTATTTTTACCTAAAGAATATGTCTGAACATTTTGGTATCGTTCTGAAGTAGAAAAAAAAAATGAAAAAAAAGAAAACTGCGAAGAAAAAAAAAAGAATTTATAGAATTTTATTAATTAGTTTAGGGTGAAAGAAGCGTTTTAGAAAAAAACGCCAAGAGCCAAAAGTTGCTTATTTTTATTCAAAGAACACGCCTGCCGGATTTCAGAATTTCTTAGACAAAAATAATTTCGACCAAGAATTTACCTAGATTTTTATTTTTTTTCTACTTCAGAAAGATCCGAAAATATTCAGGCATATTATTTAGGTAAAAATAATCATCTATGTCGCGCCCAACTTTTTCTTCAAAGTGCTTTCTTTTCCCGTAAAAAAATTACAAAAAAAAATTATTTTTTTCTTGTTTCTTATTTTTTTCCGGCAGAAGGAAGCACTTTGAAAAAAAACACCAAGAGACAAAAGAGGCTTATTTTTCTCCAAAAAATGAGCCTGAATATTTTCAGAATTTTTATGAAACATTTAAGCAGACCCTCGCAGATATTCACAGTTTCAATCGCCTCTAGATCAAAAAATCGAATTCGAACTGGTGGTCAAAGAGAATTTTAATCAGAGGGCCCAGGGGAACATTTACCCCAAGTTTCAGAACAATCGACTGAAACCCATTTTTACTATAAAAAACTGCGGGGTCTTTTGTGGGTCTAGACGGACATTAATTTATCTTCAAAAATATTGAATTCCTCCTAACAGGACAGAGATTAAACCAAACCTTCAGACACCACAAAACATACAGAAGAAACAACAAGACGCAGGCAAGAAAGTACATTCCACTGCAAGATTACGTCAGGAAACTAGAAGAAGAAAACACAAAGACAAGTGAAATAGAATACAAGAAATGGACCACTGCCCCTTTAGCAAACTGCCATTAAAAGACGAACTACTAAAAATAATAACCAGAGCTAAGAGAACCACACCACTATAGCCGGAATAGAGACGATAAACAACGATCTACTACACTATGGACCGAATAACCCAAATGAGCTATTCTTAGAAGTCATCACCAAAGCATGGGTAGAAACCACATCCCTACCTGCGGAGTGCAACACAATCATACAGATTCCGTTCCCCGAAACCAAATCGCCACAACACGTAGACGATTACAGAACAATAACACTGCAGTGTAAGGTACAAAGGTTACGCACAATTCCTTCTAAAAATGGTACACTGGGAAGATGACAGACTATCAAATGGCATTCGTCAAGGGCAGATTAACGGATGACCGTATGTACACCGCCAGACGGATCCATTTTTTTAATTGAATATGATGCTGCAATAAAGAATATATAGATTTCACACCGAATTGAAAGGAAATAATGTCATTTTTCCCACTCGAAACCAAACAATTTGCTTCGGAATCATTTTTCTGAAATGCATTGATATTTTATTGCCTCTTAAGTGGTGGAATAGTTATGGCTAAAGTCCATCAGGACGTTAATATAAATAAGGCGTTTTACAAAAGAGCCGATTTGATTCCAATCATAATATTTTTACTCAACTTGTAGGTATATACACGTTGTTTATCCTTTTTTATACCATGTTTGTTTAGTCTCGCTTTAGGCAGCGCGTATCGAGGTTTCCGATAAAAGAACATGGCTAAATATTTGCAGATATTAAACTCAATATCACTTTCGCAAATCGACCAGTTTATTTTTAAAATCTAGTACAATGCTGCGATGAAAGCAAAAACAAAGCCCCTTCTAGATCAGTTAACTCAATTACCGGTAAATCGATAGAAACAGTTTAAACTAATCAGCTCTAATCCCCTTTGGCTTGTACTTAACCGATCCCTCTTCTACAACTACTAGCGTACTGTTTTCCCCTGGCCCAGTGTAGTCCGAAAGACAACAATACCTTGTCGCACTCAGAAATGTACCATAAGGAGAGACATTTAATTCAAGTTTCGAGTGAGTGCTTAGCGGTTTGTTGTGTTATACGCAATATACGATATTCGACCACTGTTTCAATCTATGAAGAGATGTGGTTATATTAGATGTCAATATACCGGATGGGCCTTAAAGAATTCTTTCATTTTTCAATATGCTAAAAAAATACTTGTGTACACTCAGTCAGTTAGTCGACTAACAGCTTGTTGCGATTATTTAAAAAAATTCTGGACAGCTCATCTAGCGCCGAATGAGGAACGAGTTCATTTTAAAAAATCGAACATCTTCGTCATGCTACCTACGATGACTGGAGAAACACTAGATGATTTCAGTTAATCATTTACAAATCAATCAACAAATGAAAAATGTACTAATTTTTTAAATAAAAAAAATTGTTTCTTAATGTTTTTTAATTCAACAAAAAATGGCTAAAACTAATATTATTTGCAAAAAAAAAACTACGAAGGATATCCTATAGAATGTGCAACAATTATATAAAAAGTGCAGTAAATCGTTGAAGAATATAATGATTAGCTTGTTTAAATTCTATGACAAGTTGTTTCCTCATAGTAGAGTGCAAATATAGTCAATATGTTTTCCTTTAAGGTGGCCATTCCCAAGAAAGAGACATCCCATAGGGAAATATTTATTATTCTTGGCCATAACTTTTTTCCTTAATACGTATATTTAAATAAAACTATACGACTACTCAAATAGAACCATAACAGACTATTACTATGAATTTTCATTTAATAATTTCAGTTTGGAAAATAGATTTAAATTTAAATAGTATGCTAATTTTCCTATTTCGTAGTTTTAAATCTGACTATTTTGGAAACGACTGGAATTATTGAGTGAAAGTTCATAGTAATAGTCTTGTTATGGTTCTACTTAGGTAGTCTTATAGTTTTTTTTAAATACACGTTCTAAGAAAAAAATGATAAATATGTTGTTTTCTTGGAAATGGCCACCTTAGAGAGTTGGATGAGAAATCTGGATGTGGAAGTAATTTTTTTCTTTGTAAAGCTGCAGTAGTTATTAGAAATGTTTAAAGTTATGTCCCAAACATGCTCCTAAAATGATATTCCTTCAAGAATGCAACCGCATCTATAATATGGTCTATATAAAGATGAAATTTAGAATTAATGCGGTGGTGGACGCGTTTTCTCCTTATTTTCCTTTTAACGCGTTCATGTGTGAACGTCGCGACGTGTCATTCGCTACATTTCGTTGCGAGAGGCCGCATTTCAGGATGCATTACAACATTACGCCGAGAGCTACTTTTCTTCACATACATTTCGTCCGGAGAACGACATAATTCTTAGCACACAAGCACAGCTTAAATCACCGCCGAGGCAAATTCAAGGCTCACGACCTTCTTAGATGGAGCAAACCGAATTAATTCAGTCCGCTGAATACAAAGCAAATTTTTTCGAGATATAAATAGCGCGCCGTAGTCCGGAAGAGAGAAGGAAATGTTCTTGTTTAGAGGGAACGCTGTAAAATGTAGGATCATAGGTTCATTCCTTTCTGAAGAAGGGAATTTTGACTAATTGTTTGTTTTTTTTACGTCCCTCGCATACCGAAGGGACGTATTGTATTCGAGAAAAAATCACCCTCCGAGATTTGTTCGGATTTTCACGTATCAGATCACGTAGATTACGAAAATATAGGTTTTTCAATTCCGTCAGTCTGTCTGTCTGTCTGTTGGTGCATTAACTAAAAAACTGCTTGACGGAGAACAGATAAATTTGGTAGGTAGCTGCCGCTACTGTCAGCGAAGAAATGGTTAAACTTTCACGGGAAAATATACAGGGTGGACCGTCTAAAGGAAATAAATAATGATAAAAAATTTGTTTTGCTCCAATTTAAAATTTTCACGTTTCCTTGCATTCTAAACCTACCTCCAAAAAAAAATTAAATTTTTTTTTATCAACACTTATTTTTTACCACTAGAAGAGATGGAAAAAACTTTTTTCCTCATTTAAAATTTTCACGTTTCATGGCATTCTAAATCTATTTAATTTTTTTTTTATTTTTTAGAAAAAAATTGTACTTTTTTACCACTACTATTGAATAGATGGAAAATTTTGTCTTGCTCAAATTTAAAAAAAAATCGAAAATTTTTACCACTAGAATAGATGGAAACAACATTTTTTTGCTCAAATCTATAATTTCCACGTTTCATGGCGTTCCTCTTTATCACTGCCATAGAATTGATGGAAAAAAATTTGCTTGCTCAAATTTAAAATCTCCACGTCTCGTGACATTCTAAGCCTGTTTCAAAAACTTCTGAAAATAAAAAAAATAAAAAATTGCAAATGTTTGCCCACGACAAAATACAAAATAGATGATGGAAATAATTTGTTTTTGCTCAAATTTAAAATTTCCAGGTTTCATGACATTCTAAACCTATTTCAAAAAAATTCTAAAAAAAAAAATTCAAAAAAATTGTTGAAAATATTTTAACCACTACTATGGAATAGACTGAAAATTTTTTTTACTACTAGATTACATGAAAAAATTTTTGTTTGCTTAAATTTAAAATTTCCACGATTCATAACATTTTAAACCTGTGAAATTTTTTAACCACTTACTTCCACTCCACTACATGAATGTGGAACTGAAAATGTCAGATGGCAATAATATTTGGCATATGCACTTATACAGTTTTATTGAAAAATGTACAGGGTGGTCATCCCAAGAAATAATTCAACCATAGTGGACTTTTGTAAAGGTATTTGCGCAAGCCTTCCATATTTGTCACCTTGTATTTTTTTCCTTTTTCAATTCTTTGGGACTTCCTGCCACATGTATGTTTTATTTTTAAGCGGTGCTCGGGGAATCTACAAAATATCACAATTAACCAGTATGTTAGTGGTAAATAACCTCTAAGCCTGTGACTTTTACGTTAAAGGATCAGTTACAGGTTGCTTTTTTTAAATAAATAACACAAATAAGTATTAAAACTTGAAATTGAATATTTCGCCGACGTTTCGGAAATCTAATCTGTTTCCTTTTTTAACGCTTTTTTTGAAAAATCTTTTTTGCTGTGTATGATAAATACCCAGCTCTAAGAAAGTTTGTTATATTCAATATCCATAGATACTTACTATTTACATAGAACTGTTAATATAGTTAACAGTTTTTTTAGTTTTTATACAATGTTAAGTTTGTGAAGTTCTTCTTTTAACATTGGCAACCAAGTTGTACAGACATCTACAAAACAATTCGACACGCATCTATCCTCAGTCAATAATATTATCGCGCATTCTTTATTTTTTCTTTTTTGCTATGTGCCCCCTTTTGTTAAAAATTTTTGCCGAGTCCCAGTTTATTCTGTGTCCGTTTTTTCAAGCTTGCTTGTTCGCAGATCTTGGACCTCTGAATTTCATTTTTTCTGATATAATTTTGATGTTCGCAGGAAGTCCCAAAGAATTGAAGAAGGAAAAAAATTAAGATAATGCCACAAATAACATTTAGACAATACCATTCTGTATATTTTTTTGACCAAAAGTTTTCATGTTTTTGTAATAATAGTGATAAGTACATTCCGATTATTATTCTCAATGTCATTTCGTAATTAATAATTTTTTAGAGTGATCGCCATGCACAAATAAAGAGGGTAGTTCTGTGTAAATACCTTTACCGATTTTTTTTTCTTTTTTTTTAGGTGTTGGAAATACTTTTGGGGGCGTGTAAATGGGGACCGGTTAAGCATAAATGAGGTGACATGCGACAAATCTGTCAGGCGGCCGGCGGTACAGCCTGTTAAATCATAGATCAAGGTCAAAGATAAGCATTTAATTAATAAAAGTAAATGTTGCAAGTTACAGTCGTGGGATGTTTGTATTTTTGGCTTTATATTGGCTTTTATTTATTAACGTGACCCTCTAAACACCTGAGCAAAACAAGATAAAATATTTTCTGCATTAAAATGAAAATGTTTATTAACTTTTAATTAGAAAACTATTTTCAATATGCATATGCAAAGGTGCAAGGCCTCTGTATTTTTAAATTAAGTATATCCAAAGTAACTCTGCTCCTGCTTCTGTACTAGAAGTCTATGTTGAGGAAATGAGAACCCATGCGAAAGAACGTACCGTATTTAAAATTTTGATAAATATTGCAAGAAGCTTTAGTTGACATGACAAAGTTATTTCAAGTAGCTACGGTCATTAAAATTATTTATTTAATGACTCGTGTAATGAATACTAAAAGAGAAATTAACATTTCTTCCTTTTGTTTCTGTTACCGTTATCCGTTGATTATTCCTGAGCTTTTACGATTTACTTATTATTGAAAGTGAAAATTATCCACATTAATAGTGACAATGGTAGTTACGAATATAATAAAAGGTGCTAAAAAATCATGCCGATATTTGTGCGGCAAGTAGTTCTTCAGATATTAAACGGAATTTGTTTAATAAACCTATGTCCTAATATGAAGTGTTAAATTATAATTACTGCTACTCATAGATGATGTCACTAACACAATTGTCATTGAAAGGGTTTTTGGTACTAATTTTCGTGAGGCTAGGTTTTTTGGCGCCGCTCTTTCGTAATATTTGATCTTATTGTACATTTTCCAAAGAATAAAATTTATCAAGACGCAATGGAACTAGCTAAACAAATTATTGTTTTTAGTAATGAAGTAATTAAGGCCAATTATTATTGTTATTTCCATTAATTCGCCATGCCACAATTTGGCAAAATTCTTGCTTAAAATTGTTAATCCTTTATCTGGAAATACTGACTCGTATATAAAAAATAGTAAACATTTTATCGAATAAGTTTATGAAAACAATATTCATAATACACATCCGATGGTTAGTTTTGACGTAGTTAGTCTGTTCTCTAACGTCCCAGTAAACAAAACTTTAAAAATAGTCAAAGACAAATTGTTAAATGAAAATAATTTTGAACTAAATTGAGTGTAAATACCATAATGGACCATTTAACTATGTGTATAAAAACAACTTATTTTCAATTGGAAAATGATTATCAGAAGGATTTCGGTATGGCAATGGGTTCTGCATTGTCACCGATTATAAGCAATATATTTATGGAGGATTTTGAGACTAGACATGTTCAAGATTGTGCATACAAACCGGTTATCTGGTGGAGATACGTAGATGATATCTTTGCAATCTGGCTTCATGGTATTGAGTTACTAGATAGTTTTTTGGAACATTTAAATAATAAAGAACCTTCTATTAAATTCACTTTAGAAAAGGAAACTAGAAATGAATTACCATTTGCCAAAAAATATGGGAAATAAGAATCTGGCCCGATGGCTGTAAATGTAAATCTTTGTACCCAATACATAAAAATCGACAGATGTGGTAGTATTTTTTTAATAAGAAAATCTCTGTAAGTTATCTTACAATTGCCCCCATGTTCACCCCCTTAATCTGTACGCCTATGGAATAAATTAAATAGGTATATGCGCTTTTAGTTACCATGAACAGGTGTATAACTTACCCAAGTTTAAAATAAATCGATTTATTAATAACCGAGTTAAAATTTAATACCATTTTTCGGTTTATAATTATTGAAAAATTGCGCAAATAAGAAAATTAGCAGTCTCATTTTGTGCTGTCAAATATAAAATATGTTTACTTTATAAACTATGATTAGCTAAAATCCTGCAAGAAATTTATTTACCCGGCATTTCATTCAAGGTATATGTGTAAGTATATTTAAGAAGTTTCTGAATTGAAAATGAGATTTTCACATTTTTTCAATAATGCAAATCAATGATAACTGTAAAGTAATAAATACATTGAAAAGCTGTATATAATCTTTTCATAAAATTTCCTCGTGTGTCATTTAGTTCTATACATAAAACTGATATTTTTTGTACTTAGATATATTTGTAAAACGTAAATTATCCCATTATTTAGCAATCTTTAATATAATGCCAGGACCCAACCCTTTTGTATTTTTAAGTGATAATGATGTAAATATGCATACAAATAATATAATGTACGGGAAAATTGTAAAAAATATATTACCTATCTACAAATATGTGTTTAAAATCAAATAGAACACAATTTCAACGCGATCCTATGTTTTATATATTAGCAGATAGCCATGAAGTATGAATCCCTAACAATCAAATATTACCAGTCAGTCAGTCAGTCGTCTTTTGTTTCGTTAGCCGCGTCCTATTTAGTTTTGTGATTGTGATTGCCGCGTCATGTTTAGTTTTGTGATTGTGATTCGATAACGTTGAATTTTGTTGACGTACTCTTACCTTAATAATGTTTAAAAACTGTTAAATTAGTGATTGTGCATCGACTTGTTACTATTTTTTCCCAAACCTTAAAGGTAGGCAAATGTAAATGCTTTTTGTACACAGGCAGGCGCCTACTTTGATAAACTTAACCTAGTTTTAAAACGTATTTATTATTCACGAATCTTTGAATTTGGATTAAAATATATTTTCTTAGTGGTAAAATACTACATTTAATTGCGGAGACTAAAGGCGGATTATCTAAATTCTCCATAATTATGTTAGTTATATTTGACTCATTTGTTTTCTTTGTGCACGGACGTTTTTGTTGTGGCACCTACATGTTTTCAATTTTTCATATAATCCACTACAAAGTATCGCACGCGCGCCAATATTCTTGACTAAAGATGACGGTCTCGGATGATTGATTGATTGAGCTTAAGCTCTTTGCCCCAAAAAGAGTTTCGCAATGACTTAGTTTCTACTTCTAGTTAAGTGCTTTGTCTCCGGGGCGCGGCCGCACAGTGGTCAAGTTTTAAGTGTACAAAATTCTACAATTTGCAAATGAACAGAACATATTCGTTAGAAAAGCGGAAAAATATTGAAAATAGTTTAGACACTAATAGGGGTTGTATTTAGTTCTCAAATTCTGAAACTTTCTAAATACTATAATATTGTACCCGTGAATGCACTAAAAATAGTAAAAAAAATAATGGCGGGGGGGGGTTTGGTTTTTAAGGGGGTTGAAAATAAAATATTATTTTAAAATTACGTAATTTTTTTAATAAGATTTGTGAGTCTACGCAAAAAATGTAAAGTAAAGGCAGTCAAATAAATGTAAGCTCTTAAAGGATGACTTTTGAAGGGGTACGGCGGGCAATTTTGTATTTCTAGGAGGATGAAATTATTTCAATTATGTTTTTCTGTTTTTGGTGCAAAATGATTAACTTTATAATTTTAAGTTGTTCTTCAAATAATATTAACACATTTTTTTTCCTTCTTCAAAAATTAAGATAATGCCACAAATAACATTTAGACAATATTAACACATGTTGTAACTTAACTTGTATTTAAAATTAATTGCTCTATATACGAACGTATATGTCAGTGGTAATAAATTTTCCACTTGGATGACATGCGGCTTGAGTCGCTAAGCTTTACTATTCTGAAAAAGTGGTTGCACTTTTTTTCTTTTCATCCTTTGCCTACTATTACTAAAACTTACATTAGATTCAGATAAACTGGCTGTTCAACCAAGTCGAATATATTTTTTTAAACGAAGATTCATTAAATTTGTAGGACCTCCAGCTCTTAAGGAAATTACACAAGGAAAGCTTAATAATTCGGAGAAGTTTACCATTTTGTCCTAATAATTTTTTTCCATAGTCGATATTCAGTCGTCTTGTCGATTGCCCCTACAGATGCTCCATCACCCAGTAAATTTATAATGTCTTGGTTATTAAGGTATCGGGGATAACGCTACATTCACCTCAAAACGTCCTGCTATAACTACATAATGAAGTCACACTTCAAAAATAGATTTTTCTATTTGAGGTTAGATTTCAGTATTTTGCCTCCAGGTTTGAATAGGTCGAATTTTATCAGAATATGTTTTCTACCTTTTCAAAAAAGAACATGAGAAAACCGATCTTCAAAATTGTCTTGAACGCAGAAAATTAACAAAGGAGGTTTTTGCCCGCCAATCTACTTACATGTTCAAAATCATACAATTTGACGATTAAAAAAAGCCAATACCATTCTAGTTCAATTTGAGGCATTTTTTTTTGTTTCATCTCTAGAGCTGGATGTAATAAGTTCCTCTCCTATCCCCCCTTCCGTCCTCATTCTTCATTCATATGATTATTACATATTTCCGACCATCTTCAGAACTATTTGCCAAACTAAAACAATATGCCCACAAGGATAAATCATTTATTGAATGACTCTATGTATGAGGAAATGAAATATTTGTTGATATCTATGCACTGTTTATTCCCAGGCAGATGTTGTGCGGCCGCATTTCGCATAAAACTGTCTAAAAATAAGTGACATTGATTTAGTGCAGTATAAAATTTTAACAGTGCTCTACGTAATTAATTATTCTGCTAAAATCGATCTTGAAATGATACCTATTGACAAAATCATACAATTCTCCCTATGTTTGTACGTGGGCTACTAAACTATTTCCCCAATGAAACATTGCTGCAATCTTTCGAATAGACAGTGAAATCCTTAACAAGAGTTCAAGAACTAATTTGTTCTGATTTTTTTGTGAAACAGCTAATCTACACAACCCACTCATTATAATTTAGGGATATTCATGTATATTCCGAGTGGTGGGTTGTTGCTATAAAACAACTATCTACAAATGAATCGTATGTGCCCACTTAACAAAAAATAGATGTAGTTGCTTCATACAGGAGATCTAAATTTTTAATATGACTTATGAAACTTGAAGATACACTCGATTTAACAAAATGTTGAGCTAAAAATTTCTTTTGGGGCTAAGTTCAACAAAGAGAGAGAGACAAGCGAGTTATGTATTTATATTGACCTAAACTATATTCATATATTGTATATTAGTCTCATCATTAATATATTCAATATAAACTGTGTCTCAAAACAAGCGTTTAGTCACATATTGAGTACTATTTATATATTTGCATTTTTTCGTTCTTAGTTCTATAATGTTTATCGCAGAAAATTTTATTATTACTGTTGCCATGGCATCTTGTTACAAAAATTATTCTATTTCGGCCGTACTCAAACATTTATTACTTTTTTAAATTCTTTCCTATCTAACAGAAACCTTACTGTACTTTGCTGTAGTTTTAAATCTGAAATGAAAACGTCTGGTATTCCTCTGGGGTCTGTTGTTGAACCCGACCATAATGTTTATAAATTATAGATGATATTAGTTGTGAACTTACAAATATCACTCTGTTGTGCTCTGATGATTACAATCTGTATTCAGTCGTTTATAACTTGGATGACTACCTTAAGTTACAAAAAGATTTACAACAAATTAATACGTGGTGTGACAAAAATAAGTTGCATCTAAATATTAACAAATGTGAATATTTGTCTTTGACGTGAAGACTTAATCCAATTGAATTTATTTATATTTTAAATGATGTCCACCTGTCAATTGAAAGATCTTTGGGTCATTTTTGATCGTAAGTTAACCTTTTGCCATCACATAAATGTCGTGATTTGTCGTTGTTGATATTGCCATTCAACGCTTTTTGGTGAAAATAAACTTAGCTTTCAAGAAGTGCAAATAATTTTCTGTAAATTTTCATACAACAATGACGGCTATTACCGTGCAAGAGAAACGCCTTAACGTGATTGATTAAACAGGTATAGTATTTCTATCGTCAGTTTAAAAATTCAGTCTAAAAAGTTGCTACTAAGAGAAATCATTACAAAGCCTGATGTGATAGAATAACAGCCGAGACCGTGCTTGAATATTGCAATATCCGTATACGAATACGAATATAGTTAACTATATATGTCATGCGCTTACCTCAAACGAAATTAGTCGATTGTTTATCTGGGTCACCATTATAAGCTCTTGGTTCATTCTTAATAGCCGTAGGTTAAATGACACTTATTTACTTTTATTGAATCATTTATGGAGTTGTTCATTAAACTAACATTATTTATTTTAAATAAATATGCTTATCAATTAATAGTGCATTCTGTAAGTCGGAGAAGAATACAAATATTTGCTAGCCTAACGAGACTATGTCATGCCCCCGTTTTCGAGGATGCTGAACACGATGGCGGAGGTTAAATCTCTCCGAGGTTACAAAAAAAACAGTGATCTCGTGGAGAAGATCCAACATCACCATCAAGCTCAGCATCCTCGAAAACGGGGAGTTCGAGGAGAAATTTCGACATCACCATCGTGTTCAGCATCCTCGAAAACAGGGGTAACACAGGTTTGGCTGGTAGGAGACGGCGGATACGCGGTTTACCCCTTTCGGGGTTAGTTTTGGCCGTTTGGGGGGAGTGGGGTGACCTCGGAGAGAGATTTAACCACTGGCATCGTCTCCAGTATCCTCGACAATGGGGGGGAGGAGAGGTTCAATCCGACTCACAAAATGCACTATAATATAAGTAAAGCAATATTTATAATAATTAAAAAGTTATTCTAAAAATTGTCGATCGGCGTTCATGACATCGCTTGTATTACCAACTTATTTCTTTGTCGGTCTTTTTTATGAATTTTAAACTGACTTTAGATGAACTATATCAAATATATACTAATATACATTCCATTATAATGTATCCGTCAAGATACGATTTTTAACCACCCGACATGTTATACAATGACATTGACGCATTTCAAAATAATGAATGATGGTATAGTTGTTATACTTTCAACATGAAATTCAAGGGTCGTGGGTTCGACACCCCAATACGTTGGACAATTGGACATAGATCTTTTTTATTCTATTTTATACCGAGATCTGGCACAAATGTTTAAAACTAACCATTATTTACAAAAAAAATGCGTGTCTTGAGTGAGTTATGTGAGCATCCTTATCTACATTATGCTGATGTTACCTAATGGCCACATGATGCATGCTGCTTACTAGACAATAAATACCTAGCTTATAAATAGGAGTTTTGCTATAGAGCTCATTAGATTTATATCCATTCTCGAACTTGCCACATGTGTTTAATTGTAACACTATAAAATAAATAAGTTAATTTCTTTGAGTTGTGAACTTTTGACTTTTTAAAAATCTTTTTAAAAACGTCTTTTCCAAAGCGAAAGACTTAGCTGGCGCAGTCGGTGTAGATTTAAGTCCGTCGGTCCGTGCATCGTGCAGAAATCGACGTGAAATTTTGATTTCTTAAGACTTAAATAAAAGAACCTCGTGTTGTAAGTGCATAGTGCAACTTTTCCATCAAGGAAATTGACAACAGCCACTGCAAGTTGAATTGAGTAGATTTGCAAGAAGAACCAAGTGCAGTTCCAGGTGGATAACTTCTCCAAAGGCAGCAGACACCTCTTCTAATCAAAGTAAGTCGAGTTTGTTTTCCTTTGTTCACTTCCTGGGTATATATCGTATAAACCCAAGAAAAGTTTAGTTAGGTGAGAACATTTCTGTTCAAAAATTTAATTAGGTGAGAACATTTTTGTTCAAATTCACAATCACGTGAAACGTAGATTTAAGAAGAAAAAGTAATTTTAAGAAACTTGAAAACTTTATTAATTTTTCACACATCGTAAAATAAGTGAACCGTTTCCAAATTTCAAAGAACCATCATAAATAAAACAAGTAACAATTTTTGGCATTATTTTATATTTCAAAAATTAACAATTCTTGATCAGATCTTGTCAAAATTTTATCATTTACAATCAAATTTAATTTTTATAAGAAAACATTGTAAAATCATATTTTTCATCTCATGAACGATAATAATCAATTAGACTCAATACTTTGTTCACTCAGTTCTTTATCATTAGATAAACCTGAACCAGAAAAAACAGAAAGTCCAAAAATGGCTACTGAAAATGTTATAAATATTAATGTTCTGAAATTGTATGCAGACTCAATAGCACCTTATGATGGTACGGAACTCGAATTAGAACCATTTATAAATGCGGTTGACGAATTTTATGACTTATACGGAAATACCACAGATCGCGGATTAAATAAATGTGTCGAACGCATAATAGCGGGTAAACTAAGAGACAGGGCCCGTATGTTAATAGGCGCTCGTCCAGAATTAAATTCATGGGCACTAATTAAAGAAAATCTCAGAAGTACTTTCGGAGACAACCGATCTTTGGACATTTTAGAACAAACATTATTTACCATGACGATAAAACATAATGAAAACCCTATTGAATTTGCTAGACGGATTCAAACAAACCGTAGTAAATTATGTTTTAAATTAAACTCAAAACCTGTCACAGAAATTACCCAACAACAAAAATTAATTTATATAGATCAATATGAGTCCCAAAGTCTAAAAGTCTTTTTACGGAATTTAAATATGCGAACTTGTGATTTTATTAGATCTAGAAATCCTAAAGCATTAGAAGAAGCCATAAATTTGTATATTGAAAATGAAAACTTTATACAAACTCAAATTCAGACCCAAAATTCAATTAACAAACAACCTGTTAAAACACAAATAACGCAACAAAATTCTAACAAATTCCAGACTCAAATGCCATATAAATATAATTATCAAAACCAATTTTTGCAATTTCCACCACAGCAAAATTTTCCTAGTCAACCTATACCAATTCAGCCTAGACCAAATACGAATATTAGATTTCCCACAAATAACCAAGTTTTTGGAAATCAACAAAAACAAAATGTGTTCAGACCAAATCAAAATAGAACCCCGCAACATGCACCTGAACCCATGTCAATACAATCACGGCAAAGTTTCCCCACAAACAGAAACTATCAAAATCACCCACAGCCGAGACTTACCTCTGGCCAGGTGAGACAACAGTTTCCTTGGGTACAACGCACCCAAAATCCAAAATACACTGTTCAGGAGCTACACGCAATAAATGACGAACCATCCGACGTCACATACGATACCGAAAATGCAAATTACCTTTATTCTGAAGAACAAAATAATGAAAATTTCGATAATCAATATTCAATTGCTGAAAATGAAATGTATCAAATACCCGACCAATACCACAACCCATATAACCAAGAATACAGAGAAGACCCTGTAGATAATTATGATCCAAATCTCGAGAATCCAAATTTTCTCAAACTTCCTCAAACAGACAAACAGACATAACATTTAATGCATATATAAACGCTTTACCATACATACAAACAACAAATCCCGATTTAAAATTATTAATCGACACCGGTTGTAACGTTTCCATGTTGAGACCAATTGTAGCCGAATTATATTTTCCAAATTGTATGTATAAAGCACCTTCATTATTACAATCGATAGGCCAAGCTCGCGAAGCTGTGTACAAAGCAAAAATACCAGCTTTTAAAGAATTACAGTCAGATAAAGAAATAGAATTTACGTTATATCCTTTTTCAGACTACTTCGACGGAATTATAGGCCTAGACGAATTACGAAAATTAGATTTACAAATGCATTTTACAGAACAAGTTTTATACAACGATAAAGTTCAAATACCGTTCAAATATCGAGAAGAACATACGCAAACGCATGTAAAAATTGAAATACCACCCCATCAAACTATTAATAAATTATTCTATGTGAATAAACGTGAAGGAAATATTTTAGTTCCCGAACAAAATCTTTTCGGACTATACATTCCTGAAACTTTAACTTATGCAGAAAATTTTCGTGCTAGATTTGAAATTCAAAATAATACTGATCAGGCTTCATGTGTAGAAATTAGAACACCTTTTGATGTCACACTTTATGATCCTGAACAATTTGAAATTTATAATATTGAAGATGCATTACCCGATTATTCTAGTCAAACAAGCCAACATAAAAATTTAAATGACTTAATTAGAACCAGTCATATGAACGAGGAAGAACGCGAACAAATATTAAAACTTATAAATAAATTTCCCGATATTTTTCATCACCCTGATCAAAAACTATCATTTACCAACAAAGTAAAACATGAGATAAAAACTAACGACGAAATCCCCATTCATGTAAAAACTTATCGGTTTCCACACTATCACAAAACCGAAGTAAACACACAAATTAACAAGATGTTAAAAGATGGCATTATTAGACCAAGTCAATCACCCTGGTCCAGTCCGATTTGGATAGTCCCAAAAAAGGCTGACGCATCCGGAATAAAGAAATGGCGTATTGTAGTTGACTATAGGCGACTAAACGAAAAAACTATAGACGACAGATACCCAATACCAAACATAGACGATATACTTGACAAATTAGGCAAGTGTAATTATTTTACAACTTTAGATTTAGCTAGCGGATTCCACCAAATCGAGATGCAACAAAATAGTATTGAAAAAACGGCATTCAACGTCGAAAATGGCCATTACGAATATTTGCGTATGCCATTTGGCCTTAAGAATGCTCCAGCCACGTTTCAACGTGTGATGGACCATGTTTTACGAGAACTTCAAAATAAAATATGTTTAGTCTACATGGACGACATAATTATTTTCAGTACTTCCCTTCAGGAACATATTCAAAATCTAAAACAAGTATTTTCAAAATTGAGAGAGGCTAAATTAAAAATACAATTAGACAAGTCGGAGTTTTTAAAACAGAACGTCGAATTTTTAGGACATGTTATTACACCACAAGGTATAAAACCTAATCCCAACAAAATCCGAGCCATCAAAAACTTTCCTATTCCTAAGACGGCACGTGAAATAAAATCATTTTTAGGACTTCTTGGATTTTATAGAAAATTCATAAAGGATTTTGCAAAGATCACAAAACCCTTTACGAAGTGCTTGAAAAAAGCGAAAAAGTTATTCATTCACCTGAATTTTTATCAGCATTCGAGACCTGTAAAAACATACTTACTAACGAACCACTGTTACAATACCCTGACTTCACTAAGCCTTTTATACTCACCACCGATGCTAGTAACTACGCAATCGGGGCGGTTTTATCACAAGGAACTATAGGTAATGATAAACCAGTAGCGTACGCTAGTCGCACCCTTAACCCTGCTGAAATAAACTATAGTACTATAGAAAAAGAGTTATTATCCATCGTTAATTTTACAAAATACTGGCGTCCAATCCTATTTGGCCGAAAATTCACCATAGTCACAGACCACAAACCTCTACAGTGGGTTAATAACTTGAAAGAGCCAAACAGTCGCCTTATGCGATGGCGTTTAAAATTAATGGAATATGACTATGACATAATATACAAAAAGGGTAAAGAAAATAAAGTAGCAGACGCTCTCTCGCGTATTGAAATTCAGCCTGAAATACATCCAATAGAAAACAAATCTATTGACGGCAATATAGACGATTCGGATCAAAACAAATTAGAAACCGATTTCCCTGAGTTAACATTAGATGACTTAATTGATCTAGAATTTCGATCAGACGAGGATGTTTCCCCCGCCGACTTAACAGTGCAGAACACTCCGAAAATTAATGTAATCTCGGATACGCAAATTTGTCCCCCTAGATCACAGGCGTCAAATGAAACAATACATTCTGCAACCGAAAACCCAATATTAAACATTCCCATTTCGGAAAATGCAATAAATACATTTAAAAATCAACTAATGATTACAGCTAGTAAAGACAATACCTGTACCCACGTAAGACTCGCAAAACCATTCGGGACAAAAACTAGATATCAGATAGTTTTTCCTAGTAGAAATAAAGACATGTTTGAAAACGAAGTAGTGAAAACTTTTAAAGAATATGTAAAACCTAAAACACTATACGGAATACTAATTGACGAACGGATTATGCAAGAAATAATTCCCATTTTGCAGCGACATTTTCAACATACTGCTTACAAACTAGTACAGACAAATAACTACGTTGACGATATCGAAAAACCAGAATCGCAACAAGAAAAAATCAAATACCACCACGAACAAAAAACTGTACACCGCGGTATTAACGAAACCACCCTCGCCCTGCGAAACCTGTACTATTGGCCAAATTTAAACAATGACGTAATAAATTACATAAATACTTGTGTCACCTGTCAGAAAACCAAGTATGAACGACATCCACATAAAATTGTATTTCAGTCAACCCCTATTGGACATCGTCCTTTTGAACATTTGTACATAGACACATTTGTTGTGAGCAAACAGAAATTTTTAACTGTAATAGATAGTTTTAGCCGTTTCGGACAAGCTTACCCTATTTGCCTTACAGCTACGCATGTTTGCGAAGGTTTACTAAAATACATGTCACACTACGGTATCCCCAGAAAAATCACTTGCGACCTAGGAACCGAATTTAAAAATCATTTATTCGAAGAATTTTGTGCTAAACATAGTATCGAATTACACTTTACAACTGTAAGAAATCCTGGTAGTAAATCCCCTATAGAGCGATTTCACTCTACTATACTAGAAGGACTACGTATATTAAATACGGGACTAAACAAGACACAAACGATCGAAACGTTAATGAGTTACGCGATTTTAGGATATAATAACTCCATGCATTCAGCAACGAAATTTACACCTTTTCAAATTATAAAAGGAGATTTCGATAATAAAACGGCATTCGAAATGTCCGAACACGACATTATTAATGATTACGTTAACAGACACAGTACAAACTTACAAATAATAGAAAGAATGGTTAACGAGAATAACGAAAAGAGTAAAGACCTTTCGAAAGTCAATAAAAATAGAAATGAACCAGAACCGGTTACCACGCACAAAACCGCGTATGCTAAATTAACTCTTAGAAATAAAATCGCTACTCCCTACGAATCAGTTATGGTCGTTCAAGACCAACAAAATAAAATATTAACAACAAAAGGCACACGCCACAAATCTACGCTTAAACCAGCCAGAAATCTAAAAGGAAAATTACCTGTTTCAGATGCTGGGACTAATAGCCATATTGTACCTGACGTCGCTAGTACAAGCACAAATCAAGATAGATAAAATTTCTAACCCTATCCTTCCTTTTTCGTTAGGCAAAGCCCGAACCACTTCACAAAAACATTCATTTATAAAATACATCGATTTAACAAATTTTGATGCCCCCATATTAAGCATAAAAATAAATATGAAAACAATAAAACCTATTATAAATGTAAACGACGAACTATATCCGCAATTAAATAATATATATGAACATCTAGAATACCTACTAAATCAAGCGGAAAATAAACTGAAAAACGTGAAACCGTTAGGAAATACACGAACAAAAAGAGGCCTTTTTAATATAATTGGAAAAGCTTCCAAATGGGCCTTTGGCACCTTAGATTCGGACGACGCAAAACGATATGACAACGCTATATCCATCCTAGAGTCAAACCAGAAAGAGATGCATACAGATTTAGAAAATTATTTAACAATTACAAACAATTTCATGAACGAAACAATATCAACATTCGAAAAAATCACTATTAATCAAAATCAAATAAATACTAAAATAAGAACTATTGAACAAAGCTTGAATAAATTTACACTATTTTTAAGATTGCAAAATTTTCTAGACAATATGATTATAGATTGTTTATCGTTAATTACCATATTAGACAACATACAAGATGCAATATTATTTGCACACCTAGAATCAATACATAGTGCTATTCTACCTATTAATGATCTAATTGATCTGACAAGGATAATGAATACCCTGTATATCGAGGGAACCCCAGAATTTAAAAACATTCAGAGTTATTACGAACTAATAAAAACAGAAATTTATTATGTAAAGCAAACCATATGCTTCATATTTCACTTCCCTATTTTGAGCGAAGGTTTATACGATTATTACCACTTATTCCCTATACCCGCTCTAAATAAAACCATAATCCCCCTAAAACCATTTATCCTTGTAAACTCGACTTATCACCACTACGAAGAACTACCATGCCCACGTATCGAGGACCTGTGTTTGTATCATGTGACACAAACCGTATCACAAGGAGATTGCCTACCCCAAATACTTAGCGGCGCAGGATCAGCACCCTGCCAAACTACAGACGTCGTCATAAAAAATGACATTGTGGAACGAATAAACAACGCCTATGTATTAGCCATACCAGCCACTAAGATGACAATAGAAAAGCAATGCGGAGAACATGGTTACAATATCATTGACCAACCCCATCTGATATATATATACCCCAAAAATGTAGTATATCTATCCATGGACATGAATTCTACAACATTGCCGGTTTCATCCCTGGAACACCCTTGGAAATCCTCCCAGTGAGAACATTGTCCACCAAGGAGAACAACAAAGAAGTCATCCCCTACAAACAAATAGAAGTGAATCGACTCGCAGACATCAAACGCATGGCTGACGAAACCCATTTACACGAACTAAAGACACTTAGTGATATTAACAGAAGTGATCATACGGACTTATATATATGTTTATCTATAATTATTGTTATTTTATTAATTTGCTTGCTGAAATTTATCTACCCTAAGAAACAAAAAATGTTTCACACATTGTTCAGCTTTAAGAAAGATGCCGAACGAGAGAACCAGGACACACCCCCTGAGAATTCATCGAAAAATACTGAAAAAACAAAATCCTTTATTTTTTCAGCTTAGGGATGGAGGAGTTATGTGAGCATCCTTATCTACATTATGCTGATGTTACCTAATGGCCACATGATGCATGCTGCTTACTAGACAATAAATACCTAGCTTATAAATAGGAGTTTTGCTATAGAGCTCATTAGATTTATATCCATTCTCGAACTTGCCACATGTGTTTAATTGTAACACTATAAAATAAATAAGTTAATTTCTTTGAGTTGTGAACTTTTGACTTTTTAAAAATCTTTTTAAAAACGTCTTTTCCAAAGCGAAAGACTTAGCTAGTGTTCTATAGAATGTGCAACAATTATATTAAAAGTTTAATAAACCCGGGAAGAGTATAATATTTACTCCAATTTAAATAGTGTGGTTTTATGAAAAGCATATGATAAATATCGTTATGTCATCCTAAGAACAGCAATGCAAAATGTTTTTATTCACCCTATTTTTTTGGTATTAGTTTAATTAGTATAATTAGTTTGAATTAATCAAATAAATAAAAATGTAATAACTCGACTATTTTGATAAATTCTCGTAGAAAACTAAGTACGTTCTCCGCTTTGACATGTTTAATGCATTTCCTAATTATACCGATAATTTTATCGTAAACACGACCTGATTTGATATAATTAATTAGTAACGGCAACTAGATTATTCAACACGAACTTGTCACACAGACTTTTACGCTTATTTTTTAGCGCCATTAAATACAAATTAATGCACTTTCCCTCTATTTTCTAAGAAAATAGTTTTGTGACTTTAATTCATTAATTAGACTGTTTGTTTACTAGAACGCAATGTGTTAAACGAGACAATGAGAGCATGTCGTTTAGAAACTAGATTTGATTAGGTAATTGCCAGAGGCATTTTTTAGAAATAACTTACTGTAACGTATCAAACAAATAAGATCATGGTTTGTATAGTTCTATTGATTAATTTTACGCACAAACATATGTTTATTATTTTAAAAAATTGACGATTTTTTTATTAACCTTAAATACTCTTAACAATTACAGTAATGGTTAAATATTACAGAAAATAAAAGACAAATATGGGAAACATTTCCTATTCCTAGTATTAAAAGGAAAGTACAAATATGGAACATGTAAAAATCCAGATAAATTTATTAGATAATATACCTAATAAACATTCATACAAATGTATACTACAACACCGAAAATACAAAACAAAAACAAAAATTATACACAGTTGTGTACTACTCAAGCAAAACTGAAGGTACGGTATTTTATCTGTACTGTAGAGTGTAGAAGGGGTGAACATAATTTAATCATTCCGAGAATGCTATGGGAGGACTGTCTATAAGAAATATTGAACATTATCCTGATTATTCCCTTTTGCATATCTAAGGTTTTATTGACTTCTTGTGACCGAGCGCAGATAATGATATACTTAGCTCAGGGTGTCTACTAATCTGGAAAACCTGGAATTGTCAGGGAATTTATTTTGGTCAGGGAAAACCTGGAAATATCAGGGAATTTATTAAAATAAGCAGTATAACCTAGAATTTTTACTTTCATATAATTATTAGTACAAATTATTAAATCTGTTAGAAATGTTTCGCTGATGAAGATTATGAACTATATGGATAGATTTTTTATTTGTGTTAACTATTTCACTTCTATAATTTTTTCTGTTGTTGATTCTGATTAATTTAAAAAGGAGAGAGTTCTTTAAAGGCTAAAAAACAATGATAATCTTTATAGAAATAATTCAGTTCGTAATTTAGACAAAGCGAAAACCTCGCCTTCATGTGAAAAGAATGTCCCATAAATTTTTTTGCATATTCACGTTCGGGACATGCTCCTGAATAAGGATCGTGAATTTGCCGGACGCAAATCTTGTCACAATTTGTATGAACTAATTTTTTAAAACAAATTGCAAAAATCGCTTTTCCTTATCAAAAAAGGTCTCGTCATGTTTTCGTAAAGTTGACCGTTTCCGACTTACAAACAATTTAATGTTTGAAAAAATGCAAAAACGGCCATTTTCAAGGTTGAATAAAATATTGTAAAATGAATTTTTTAAGTTCACCAAAATTCTTGTACAACTTCTGAACATCCATTAACAAAATCCTGAAGAGATTTTTTCATTCTAAAGCTTAAATTTTTTATTGTTAAATGAATAGACGTTTCTAGCAGGTCGCGCGCTCTTTCAATTGTTTAGAAATCGGAAATGGTCAACGTTACGAAAAAATGACAGGAGACCCTTTATGTTTAAAATGACCAAGAAAACCTAAAACAAATTCATTCGGCGATTTTTGTATTTTGTTAAAAAAAAAGTTTAAACAAATTGGGACCAGAGTTTCGTCTGACAAACTGTTAATTCTTATTCAGGGGCATGTCCCGAACGTGAATATGCAAAAAAATCGATTTTTTTTTCACACAAAGGCCAGGGTTGGCAGTTTTAAAACAAAATGTTTTAAACAAATGTTTTTTAAGTGTTTAAAACACAGTAACCTGTTTTAAACACGTTTAAAACAATTGTTTTAAACATGATTTTTTTCAATGCGTTTTTTCAGTGTGTTTGATGGACGATTTTCGGAACATCGTTGTATTTGATAAGGTAAAAAAAAAATAATAAAGTAAAAAAATATGAACTTTTATGTAATGCAATACAACTAGTTATAATAATATGGTAGTATAAGTATACCGAACGAAACATATTACTATTATATAGAAGACATACCGTTATTATTTATTTTCTTAAGCGTTAATTTTAAAGCGATTAATAGCAAAAAAAAAAGTCGAGGGCGGGAAGGTAGACCTATGTATTCCCATGCATTTTGACCTGCTGAACACGAATCCGATGTCCGTTTTGCCCGATTGGCTGTTGTATTTTTCCTAACCTCAAAAAAACACCGTAAGAATGCCCGAGAAAATGAGAGTGTAGCTAAAAATCTGAAAAATTTCAGAGGTACGTAGAATGGCGAGAGAAATCGAATGGCGCAAACTAGAATTCTATAGCTTCTTTGGTTTCCGATATAGAGCCTCGAGAATTGCGAACAAAACAATTTTGTTCCTTCCAGTGACTTTAAGCTGCTCTATCTCGAAAACGAAGAACCGCAGGGATGTCTGGTTTGCACCATTCGATTTCTATTGCCATCCTATGTACCCCTGAATTTTTAAGATTTTCATTTTTTCGGGCATTCTTACGGTTTTTTTTGAGGTTAGGAAGAATGCAAGAGCTAATCGAGCAAAACGGACATCGAATTCGTGTTCAGCAGGTCAGAATTCATGGGAATACTTAAGTCTGCCTTCTCCAACTCGACTTTTTTTTATGTGCCTGTGTAGTCAATAACCAATCACCAAAAAAATTATTGCACTATTGACAACTTGACGTATTTATTACACCGAATTGGTCGAGCCGTTGTCAAGTATCGTCCTCGTCTTGTTATGATGCAATATGGGCATGGCTTATAGAATAAACAATGTATTGGGTCGACGCGCCCGTATAAATTTAAGTTTAAAAACGTATTTTTTATTGTTTAAAACATGTTTTTTTTTCGACAATTAAAAATCCATGTCTAAAACACATTGAATTGTTTCAAATAAAAAAAAAAACGTGTTTTTTTATTAAAATAAAAAAAACACAAATTTTGCCAACCCTGACGAAGGCGAGGTTTTCGCCTTGTCTAACTGAGTTCTCGAAAATAAACGTTTTAGTAAAAAATGCAACAATTTTTACTTATTGTGTAATAATAATAATAATAATGTTTTTGTTGTAAGCCAATACAGAATACATACAGGCATACAATTTTACAAACTAAAAAAATACATGAAACTACATTAAATATTATAAATACTTCACTTTAAATAGTGAAGTGAAGTTAACTGACTGAGTCGAAATTATAGAATTCCTGTAAAGAACATTTTGAAAATACAAGCAAGTCGAAATTAGAGAATTCCTGTAAAGAATAAAAGCAATTGTCTCAATCTCAGTTGGCAGTTTGTTGAAAATTGTCCTACACACATAGAAAGGACCTTTTTTGAAAGTGCATAGTCTAAGTTTATTGATGTAAACAGCCTCTTGTGTCGTGGCTATGCACACTATTGTGTAGAAAATGTGGTGCGTTAAGCTTAACAAAAAGAGCTGCCTCATAGATTAACAGACATGGCAAGGAGAAAATTCTGTTTTGTATAAAAATTTGACAAGACTGTACAGAATTTAGTGAGAATATTAACCTAATGATCTTTTTTTGAAGAATAAAGATGCGTTGGAACTCACAGATAGTTTTCCAATATATTATTAAATATTTCATGTGCGAGTAGGCCAGAGCAAAATAGATGTTTACTAGATATTTTTTATCCATAACACTCCTTAAGTCTCTGATGACAAAATAAGCAGAGTTTAGTTTTTTTTTATAACGGTTTCAATATGGGGTAACCATTGGGTAACCTTTATCTATTGTTGTGTTGTTTAGTTTAATAGAATTTATTTATATATTTTTTTGAGGTGAATACATACTTTTATGTTTGTTCGAGTGTAGGAAGTTAAAAACCTGGAATTTAGATAAAATATTACCTGGAAAACCTGGAAAAGTCAGGGAATTTTAAGATTAAGACCCTGTATAGCTGTTTTTAGTAAATTAATAAATTAGTGGAGTAAATAAGCCGGAAAATGTGGAAAAGCGGTGGAACAGCACCGATTTGAAAAATTCCTTTTTTCACGTGTTCCGTAGACCCCCAGGAACATTCATCAGCATTGCCTCCGAAAATGAGAAAGTTAGGGGGGTTTAAGTGCCCCACAAAGTAGCTATCATAAAATAAAATATACAAAATTAATATTTCGTCTCGGAAATGGGATCTAGGGGGAGTTTTTTGTGTCGCTGATTACGAATTCGAGGTCCAAATTGAGAAATTCCATATTCCAATATGGAATTCGTACCATTTTTTAATGGAAATTCCACTTTTTCGGGTGGAAATTTAAAGACGAATATTTTGCTGCGTAAATCTGCTCCACGGGTTTTTGTTGTCATTGATCACGATTCCGAGCGCCAAATTGAGCAATTCCATATTCCAGACTGGAATACGTGCCGTGGAAAATTCCATTTTTTCAGAAGAAATTTACATATTAACGTCTTCTCATGAAAATGTGCTCTAGGGGGTTTTTTGGTCACTGATTACGATTTTGAGGTTCAATTTGTAGATTTCCATATCCCAGACTGGAATACGTACTATGGAAATTTCCAATTTTTCAGAAAAAATATAAATATGAACTTTTTTCCACGAAAGTGTGCTCTAGGTTTTTTTTGGTCGCTGATCACGAACCCGAGGTCCAAATTGAGAAATTCCATATTCGTGCCGTTGTTTGATGAAAATTTCACTTCACTTCACTCTTGGACGGAAATTTAAATATGAATATTGTGCTGCGGAAGTATGCTATAAGGAGTTTTTCTGGTCGCTGATCTCGAATTTGAGGTCCAAATATAAGAATTCCACATTCCACACTGGAATACGTCACAGTTTTTTCATAAGTTTTTGGAGCAATTTTTTTCTATTAAAATGACAAATTCTATTGCCTCAAAAAATTCTGAAAAAATTATAACGTGCTCCCTGTACAAGAATAGACTAAAATTTTTTACTTAAAGTTCCTAGTTTTGCGGCAAAAAATGTTTGCAACGCCGAAAACTCAAATTTTCGAAGCTCATTAGCAGCGAAAGGCAGGTACGGAGGAAAAGAATATTGGGACAAAAGATGTGTATTTCTTCAAAGTAAAATTATTTCGAAATACTCGTTATATTCATACATAACTTTTTCTTGAATGTGAAATTCGACACGAAAAATGGCACGTATTCCAATCTGGAATATGGAATTCTTAATTTTGGACCTCAAAATCATGATCAACGACCAAAAGAACCCTCTAGAGCACATTTTGGAAAAATGTTAATATTCAATTTTTCCGCTTTCTCATTTTTGAAGGTAATGCAGGAGTCAATGGTGATGAATGTTCCTGGGGGTCTAAGGAACACGTGAAAAAAGGAATATTTCAAATCGGTGTTGTTCCACCACTTTTTCACATTTTACATTTTTTTTTTCGGTTTATTTACTGGATGAAATAGTAAATTGCCAGTATACAATGTTTTTTTTTTATAACGCTGGCTTTGGATACACTCCTTTAGCCAAGAGACTCTAACACATTATCCGATGTACGTATATCTGTAAATTCAAACCCAAAGAAAAAACTAAACGTTTCGTAACCTTCTAAAATCATCGTCAGGAACGAATAGGGATATACACAGTGGATACTCGCTTCACATCAAGGGGTCCATCTTGATGACTTTATAAGTACGAACATGAAATGGACCACGGATAGAAAGGATTAATCAACAGAGGTTTATAAAAAGAAATATACAAAGTTAAAACATTCTTCTAAAGATTTGTTAAGATGGCGATTCCCTAGAAAGAGACATCCGATAGGGAAATATTTATTATTTTTGGCCATAACTTTTTTTTCTTAGTACTTACGTATATTTAAAAAAACTAGAAGAGTACCTAAGTAGAACCATAACAATACTATTACAATGAATTTTCATTCAATAATTTCAGTGGTTTCTAAAATAGCTAGATTTAAATTTAAAAATTATGTTAATCTTCCTATTTTGTAGTTTTCAATCTAGCTATTTTGCAAACCACTGTTTAAAGCAAGAAAAGCATCTTTTAACGACGCGACGGTTAAAGCGGTTCATTCGGCACGTGTTTTTGCGGCCATCTCTTTTCACCATCTCTTCACGCCTGCGGCGTAGGGTTTGTGCCAGGTTAAGGGGGGCGCCGAGGTGAATATAATTTAACAAAATTAAAAGTACCGAATATTATTACTAAACTAAATATTACTAAATTATTATAAAACGGCAGACTTTTTAATAAAAATTCTAAGCTAAAGAATTCTGTATTTTTTCTTTTTCGTTAGCCATATTAACAACAGGTTTCTAGATAATTGTGTAATCTTGTGGAAACTGATTTCTCAATTGTTTTTAAAGTGTAACTTAAAATTTTTATTAATTGACCAGTAATTTTCTAATGAGCTCTGAATTTTATTTTCTGTTTTTATTTTTCAGGTAAGAATAGCTCGAAATGAGATGCTGCCCTTTGTAAGTAAATACACACCTATTTATTTAATTTTTGTGAATTTACCAAAAACGAATTGAAGTTGTAGACTGCGAACGCCTGTTTGATAAACATTTTGCTCGAATAGGGCACAATTCATTTTTACCTGGTGCCAGTGAAATTAAGTAACAGCGAGTCATTCAATATCTTTTTATTTTTATTGGTCACATAGGTATTGGCAGATCTGCAAATATTTGTTTAGTCTTATTAAACACAAACGTTAAATATTTTAAAGTCAAATTGATATATCATCTTTCTTTCGCTGATTGTTTACCTGGCGTCATATTTAAACTATCCTGATTTTTTTTTGTGTTTTTGGATCCTTTTCTAGTTATAAATAATGATTCCACAGACGATGTAGGGTAAAAATAAAAAAATGCAACTTTCACTGCAGTGGACAACCACATTCTGTAAAAAAATCATTTAGACAACGAAAGAAATTAATATTTGATAAGTAGTTGAAACTATTATCAAATATAAATCCTGATATACTTTTAGTGAAAAGGAACATACAGGGTGGTCACCCAAGAGAAAAAGTAATAAATATAAGGTGCTAAATAGAAAGGAACATTTTTTATAAATACTTTTTTCCTACATCTACTTTTCCTTTAAGATGCAGTGGAACTAACAGTCAACGATTTTGTGATTTCTTTAACCTGTTTTAAAAAAAAATGTTCTCTGTTCCCGACCAAGGAGAACTCATGAACTCGTTTCTTTTTTTGCACATCCAAATGAAGCTTTTAGGTAAAATAATACTTCCGAATTGTGTTGACGTTGATGATTGGACTAAATTTGAATCAGAAAAGTGTTTTTACTGTAATTAATATCGATTTTAATAAATGATCGCTATCGTCTTGGAGACGTCATTAAAATTTGATGGACCATCCCTGATTTTCATTAAAATGTGAGTGACGTTCGTCTTCTATTTGAAAGCTGTTGTTGATAGATGCATAATGGCCTGTGGTTTTTATATACCCGTTTTCTCCCACGCTTGTTTTCACGAGGTTTTAGTAACTACTATATATTGAAAGCGAAGTTTATTTATATTACTACTCGAAAAAAAAAAAAAACTAATGAGCCCTTCCTTAATTGTCTTTCGTATTTCCAGTAAACATACGTTATAGTATAGGAGGAAACGTGCATATTTGACACATTTGTATGAGCCAGAGACATTATTATGTTGCTTAGAGCATGACGGACAACAAAAGTGATATGAGACAGACATATTCTTAGAGGTCGGATCCTCAGTAAATAAATCGAAATGTCTGTTACATTATGTGCAAGTTAGACGAGCTACAAATTTTGTTGAAAACTTTTGTCTGTATTTTCATTATTTTAGTCGTTAGAGCAAAAAAACCGAAAATCGAAAAGTTTTTCCAAATTTTTTTGAATTTTCCCTGAACTTGGAAGTGCAAAGAATGCACCATTCCATTTTACAGGTAATCAACTACTTAAATCCCCATAGATGATTCTTTTATTAATTTTTGCGAATTTCTATAACAGTTTGCCTTCATTCCCTGTACTAATAAGTATTTCCAAATTATAATCAATATCGTATACCTACATTCCTTATGGATAATTTAGGGTTTTTTGGAAGAGTTAGACGGACATTACAGATATTTTCGTTCGTGAAAGCAGGTATTGACCCAAGTGCCTCCGCTGAAAGACAGACATCGCGTGCACCGTGGGCACACCTAGAGAATGAGAAAATAAATAAATATTATATTGGGTAGATTCACGCGAGAACTCCAGGGAAGAGCGCACGCTGACATAGTATTCATTTCCATTAACAGGCCATCAGGGCCAGTCATAGCTCACCCTCACTAGGTCAGTGCATTTCAATTTCGAACGTGACGTAAACAAATTTACTGTGCTCGGGTGGCCTTAAACTATCGCTGGTTGTATTGGGTTTGCAAGTACGACCAATTTCACATCGGGCTGTTTGCTGCATCGTGAGGCTTTGCGTGCCTGAAATATTGAGGCGTTTGGTAAAAAATTGACGTTGAGCTTATAAATATCTGACGCTATTTCTTTAGGTATTATTTGATGATTAATAAGTGTCACTGATAAAAAAAATCTATATTGCACATTCCTGTTGAATGTGCCTTATAATATTTGAAATAATTACTAGTATCTTTTTACTAGTAATATATTTAGTTCCTTTAGTTCACAATTTGCGAACATTTTAAAATCAAAATTTTACAAATTACAAAATACACGAAAATTAAAAAAATGTAAAACATTGAAATTTTTTTACTACCTACCACAAATTCGAAATGTGACATGAAAATCCCAAAACCAACGGATGTTCTATAGCCCGGGAGACAGCGACAGTTTTCGTGAAATCATTTCTATAAAGCTATATTTTTTTCTAAAGAGAGTTTAGATAGTATCTATAATGAAGGTGCAATTCTACCAAACGTCGTACGGTCATTGCCGACGTTCTCCTCGCCGTCAAGACATAGAACGGGTCTCCGATCGCCGTATTTATTCAATTCTTACGTTTGAAAAATTGATTTGCGGTCGTGCTAATCGGCGACTATTTTTAAGTGGTTTCCCGAGTTCGAATCCCGCCCGGGGATACTTTTTTTTTCGTTTTCAATTTGTTAGAAGATATTTTTGATTCTATAATTGCTATTCACTCCGTTCTATTGCAATTCTCGGAGAAGTTTTGCATTTTCCGCCCGGGCATATTAATCTGTACTGTTTCGATTAAAAATCACATTCTACCTATAAGGTGGCTAAGTCTTTGGTAGACGTTGCCAAAATCACAGAGCATAAAAATGTTTAATAAAACCATTTGTAACGTTCTGAATTTATTTTCCGATTGCATACAAAATTTAGTTCCCATCATTTCAGTTCCTTCTTTTTATTCAATTTTCGATAGTAAAAAGCATGTATAAAAATTTAAGATGGTATAGAGATGTTGTCGTCTGTGGATAGAAATGTTAGAGATAATGCAATCTTATTTTGAGTGAATCGAAAGTACGTTTTTTTACTTGCACCCATTATTAACACGATGACTGCAATGAGCAGCACGAGTGCTTCACATACCTTTAATATAGCTAGGCCGTGAGAAGCACCACTGATTCTCATCCTTTAGTGAAATATCGGTGTTCGTGGTACAACGCTGCTTCTCGAGAGTAGTATAAGCTTATGGAACATATTTTCTGGTGACCTGGATAACTGCTTTATGAGTTTAGCCGATGATTTTGTCGAGTAAAACCACACATTATTCTGAATAAATTTCATTTATTAGATATTTCCACACTTTCTCTCCTATTTAATGCCTTTGTACGCCCAAAACTAGAATACGGTGGTATTATCTGGAATCCACAATACAATATTCATATTCTTAATTTGGAACGGGTTCAGAGAAGGCACGTCAAATATCTCTCCCTTAAATCTGACGGAATTTATCCCCCCAGAGGGACGCCACAATCTAACTTACTAGCTAGATTTAATCTAAATGACCTAGCGACACGTAGAGTCTATTTTTCTGTTTTGTTCCTACACAAACTATTAGCAGGTCGGATAGACTGCCCGGATATTCTCAGTTCCATACATTTCAATGTTCCAACTTTTCAGACTCGCTCATACGCCCTATTCTACTTACCTACGCCAAGAACAAATATATTAAAATCTTCACCTATTTACAATATGTGCTCTAACTATTTAAGCTGTCAGTTGAACCTTGATATTTTTAATTGTAGTACTAATAATATAAAGCAATGTATTTTAAATCAATCTTAACCTTTAGTTCCTACTACACCACCGTTTAGTTAAAGTACCTGCTCACATTACTTTGCATTTTCCATTATTAAATCTATAGTTATTATTTCTTTGTAAAATATTTAGTTTTAAGTTTTTACTCTGTATTGTATACATACTTATTTGTATATTTCCTGCCCTGTAATTGGATGCACATCTGTCTGGGCAGCTGTATTCATAAAATAAAATAAAATAAAAATAAAATTTATTTTTGGTAGAATGTGATTTTTAATCGAAATAGTGCACATTTATATTCCGTGGCGGAAAATGCAAAACTTCTACGAGAAATACAATAGAACGGAGCGAATAGCAATTATAGAATAAAAAATATCTGCCGGAAAATTAAAAACAAAAAAAAAGTATGTTCGGACGGGATTCGAACTCGGGAAACCACTTAAAAATAGTCGTCGATTAGCACGACCGCAAGTCAATTTTTCAAACGTAAGAACTGAATAAATACGGCGTTCGGAGACCCATTCTTATATTTTGACGGCGAGGAGAAGGTCGGCAATGACCGTACAACATGAATCGCCTGGTGAAAATCGAAAATTGGGGCCGCCCGGAGCAAAGGCGAATCGTAATTTTTTGCCCATTCGTGACAATTCAAAAAACGAAATTTTTCTCCATCTATTTTTTTGTAACATGTTTAATTTTTTACTCATTTATGCACCACTAAGAGTTTGGTAGAATTGCACCTTCATTATAGATACTATCTAAACTCTCTTTGGAAAGAAATCTAGTTTTATAGATATTAACGCGAAAAATCTATCGCTGCCTACCGGGCTATTACATTAATGAGTATATTTCAAAATATAGATAATGATAAATGAGTAGACTCAAAAACACAGGGAAAAAATCCATTTGTTTTTCAATACAAGAGACAAATGTTACGTTTAAAACAGATGTTATTATATGGAAAGGACACCTGCACTTTTGTCCTTTAAAATATGTTTTTCTTTAATAAGATCCGATTATTTCTTCAAAAATGTTTGTACCGACACGCAAAAAATAGACAGGCGTTCGTGCGTTGCGAGTACATTTTCGAGTACTTCATGTCAAAGTGCAAGGAATACACGTGATTTAAAAAAAGCTGGTACAGCTCTTGTAATCGAAAATCTTAATAGTTTAGTTGTGTGCATATGTCTGTAAATAGAGCTGGCCAGGCATGTCGAGAGGGGGGTGGAGAAGAAGTGATTTATCCCGGACCTGAGTTTTTTGGAGGAGACCGGTTTTCTTAGTGTTTTTAAACTTATTAAACCTTTCTTTTTTATTTTATTTAAATGGAATTTAAAAAAATTATTATAAAATAACTTTTTCAAAACATTTTCAAGCCTGCCATATTATTGTTTAAAAAAAATATTTGTTACGGATAATTCTACTAATGGTTGTAATTAAAATACTAACTGAATAATGATAATTCTATTTTTAAAATAAGAACACAAAAATAGCACTTGAGATTAAAAAAAATGTAAACAATGCAAACTGACCATAAAAATACAATAAAAAAATAAAATAAATGAACTTCAACTATGTAATACAGAATTAACTAATATTTTCTCATTGCTACATTAGCGTCTAGAACTGCCTGAAGTCTTGCAGGCATGGACAAAATCAGATTTCTTGCAAGGTCAACTTCTTGCGACAAGTTCTCCCAAGCGTCTTCAATTATCCCTTCCAATTCTTGGGCATTGTTTGGATGGTTATTTAATTTTCTTATATGTTTCACTATTAGTCCCCAAACATTTGTAATTGGATTTAAATCCGGACTGTTAGATGGCCACGGTAACAACTCTATGTTTTTATTAAGAAACCATTGCATGACACGATGTGCCGTATGTATGGGGCAGTTGTCTTGTTGGAAAATAAAATTATTTTCCGGAAACACCTCTATTACTGACGGCAACATAATATTGTCTGATATTTCAATATATTTAATGGAATTGAGATGACCACCACTGTTCCAACACACACCTAACCCATTTAGGCTCATCCAAGCCCAGACATTGACTGAAAACCTTCCTGATATTTGTGGATCGAAAGTATATTTTTCGTCGTATCTAGTGGAAGGAGGCCTATATACGCGAACATGTCCATCGTTACTGGATTTAAAAACCCTTTTCGTCAGAAAAGACAACTTGCCCCCACCTGCTTCTTTTCCTCTGAAAGTTTGTATTTTTTAGCCGCTGAACAACTCTTCAAGTCGCTTTGTAGTTTTATTCTTCTGCAAGCAGTAGGTACCGAAGCAGGGATATTTGTCTCTGAAATTGCATTTACTGCACTCTGAAAAGGGTTTTCTCTTAGGTAATTTATAATATTTTCATCATCTTGATTATTACTCTTTCTGGACCTACCGGAACCAACTTTACGGGATACCGTTTGGTTGGATTCCCATTGTTTTTTAACACTTATTATCGTGGTTTTACTCACATTGTATTCAGCAGCAAGTTTTCTTATGGACCAACCATCTTCAGTTTTAGAAATAATTCGAAATTTTTGAATATCTGTTAGATGTCGAACCATTTTTAATAATGACACCACTGATTAACGTCAAAGTGACATTTGTAAGATTATTAATATCAATCAAAGAACGAATGATTTACATAGCTAAAAGAAAGTGTACCAGTTTTTTTTTTGAAATCAAGTGTACTCGAGTACATTTTGAAAATATGTAGTCAGGAGTACCGATGCTCGAATACATCCAGTACTCGAGTACCTTATTATCTTGTGCTGTACTGTTGGAATGCTCTGCTGGGTAGTGTTTTATTAAACAAATAACTAAATAAATGAAAATAAAAAATATTCTTCGCCGACGCGCGACGTGACTGACGTTCTGGAAACAGTATGTTTCCATTTTTAGTAAAAATCTTTGTATGTTGTGTTTTAAATTCCCAGGGCTAAGACTGTGATTCTATTTCTATTATTAATAAAGCCATTTGAAACATGAACTCTTTCAAGGCCCGTGATTCGGAAAAAGTCAAAATGTTATGAAATTTTGGATATTTAAACAATGTTTGGATAAAACATGTTTTTTTCTCAAAATAAACTAATTCCAGGAAGCAGAGAGTTAGTTGGATGCTACTCGTGTATGAAATTGCGTTTTATCTCCTGGATTAACCGGTAAATAGTTAAAGAGCAACAAATTCAGTTTCAAGAACCTCTTGACTGCGTTACCTGGAAAATAGAAAATCCAATTTAAACCTTATTAATATTCTGTTTATACATTTTTTTCCATTCCGGATGTACGTTGTGGGTTTCCAGACAAGTACACTTCATACCGTACAACCCAGATATTAAATAAACGGTGCAACAACTGTGCCAAATTTAATATTCAAAAACCCGAACTAGATTAGTTTCCGGTTCTGCTTCTCTCCGTCTCTCATTTGGGCTTATGAATTTTGAAGAGCACTCGGTGCAACGTTCATTTCAGCCCGGCATAAATTGCCTTAATTAAACTTCTTTTTCTCTGTTCGATCCTCCTATTTTGCATAAAATTGATATAACCCTGTCCTAATTCCGTACTACATTTGCTTCGAGGAGAATCTCGCGATTGCTCAGACTTGCTTAAATGCTATTATATTAAGAATAATGACAAGGTGTGGACATTTGTGGAATGTTCTTAGTAATTAAACCAGTTTTGATGGCGTTTTTCGTTATTACGACGAAGGGGGTCGTTGTTATTGCAGGAAATGTTGACAGGTTCACATAATCTAAAACTGCATTGAGTTGAATAACCTGCAAAATGAAAAAAGGCAGTATTATAAAGGCGGAGGATGTACCATAAAGAAGTTCTACTGTTCATGTCACGATTTCTGGTCTAAATAGACCCTCTAGACGAAATATGTTTATCTTACGTTTTCTTTTTAAATTGGAAGGAAAAATGAAATGTTGAAATACGTTTTCCTTTGTTTTTTATCAAAGAGTTCAGTGAAGCTAAAAATGTGCCTACTTAGGCAATCCATCCAAACTTAATAACACTAGAAATTGGGAAATCAAAACATGCACTATTTATTAAAATTATTCAGTAGGCAGCACTTATTCAGTCTTTCGAAAAGTATTATCTGCTTAATTAAATCTTGAAAATTTTAGAATTTTTGCTAAACACAAAACCTTTATTTTTTAAAAATTGCAGTATAGTATATACGATCTGAATTGGGACAGCATAAAAACGAAAACTCGGAGTAAATCCGACATCTCCTTTCGTTGACAAATCAAACTCTAGGCATCTAATCCCGCCCACATTTCTAAGTGGCAAGTGGATGAAGTCCATGTGGACTGTAAACGAGAAATGGTGAATATCCGAGTTTTCATTTTGATGCTGTCCCAACTGAGATAGTATACAGATTGAATTTAGTACGGCATGAACTAAGGATGGGTGCGGACGTAGGTAATAATTTCTAATATCTCTTCGTCAAAAGCGAAGAAGATATTTGTCACAATTTGACAAATAATTTCTTCTATTGAAGGCATTTCTGCAGTCTCTTTTTTAGTCGTAAATGCTATGGGAATAAAATAATAATTCTTGTTAAAACCGAAATGAAAATAGAACATTAAAATAAAATTATATAACTCGGAAACTAAAATCAACTAATAATTATCAAACAATAAATTAATGAAGTAAGGATTCAAACAAACCACCTTCTTGTGCCAAACAATAGCCAAACCGATTATACAATGAACCTCTCGTATATCATTGAGTTGATTGGGAGTAATGCTTGCACAAAGTTGGATAAGTTTTTCCCGTAATTCAACTAAATCATTGGCTCGTTCAAACGCATGTTTGTACGCGGTTTTCTTTAAAAAGCTCCACAGAAAGAAATCATGGGGTGCTAGATTAGGTGACCTGGGGGGCATTTTATCATTCTCCTCATAGCTATTAAACAATTGGGAAATGTTCTTTCCAGAAAATTAATTAATAATAGTTAAGGTATTGTGACTTGAGCGGTCTTGTTGAAACCAAATGTCGTCAAAGTTGACAGGAAGATTTTGAACTGCAGGAATTATTTGGTTTTGTAAAAGCTCTAAATATTTATTGCCATTTAAATTGCCATCGATTAGCAGTGGGCCTATAATATGATTGTCTAAAATTCCCGTCCAAACGTTCAACTTTTGAGGATACTGAGTTCGCACAGCAACACAAATGTTTATTTTTCCGAGACCAGTATCGTACTACGGGACGGATTGTGTTTCCTATGTAATGAAAACCATGATTCATCTGTAAACAATATATTCTTTAAGAAGTTTTCATTCTCATTCACTTTATTTATCATGATTTCACAAAATTCCATCCGTTTAAAATTGTCCTCGGGAAATATTTCTTACAGTTCTTTCCTTCATGTCAAGTTCATCAGCAATTTTCCTGCTAGAACAAGGTTCACTAGTTTCAACAAGTGCACAGGCATTAGTTTCGCGAATTTCACGTTCTTCGCTCATTTGTTGATGACGGGGTTCGGGTTGACGGCATTTTTTACAATAATTCACGACACACCCGAAATTCTCAAATTTTTTAATGTATGAAATTATGCTAGCTGAGGGGATTGGTCTGTCTTGATATGCCACAGTAAATAAATTTATTGTGTCTTCAGTGGAATGGTCCCCGAAGTACCACTTCACAATTTGCACTTTTTCTGCAGTTGTATAAACACACGGCATTTTAATAACGAAATTGAGATTAATTTTGCACAAATAACTAAATAAAACACACTACTATGTTTTCTACCACTATGTATTTATAAAAATTGCGACTGCAGTTTCGACTTACAAAGCCATTGTCAAGCAGTGAATCAAAAATGACTGATTTACAATTATACAGAAATGTTATATATAGACAATATTGGTTGGATAGATAGGTACAATAAGGGCTTAGGCAGGTAGATGACAATAATAAACTTAATTATGAATTTTCAATTATGGGTCTGCCGGCTGTAAATAAAGGTGAATATATCAGATCTAATTGATCATTTAACAAATTATAATCCTTGATATTATTGTGTTTATGAATTTCCAGAGATTCTAAAACGTTTAGTTTAAAGCCTTTTGTTGAGAAATGTAAAATTTCAATGTCGTTTAATTCTGGAAAACTATGGTTGTTTTCGAGGCAGTGGTTCGCGAAAGATGAATCAGTTTTCTGTAACCTATATGATCTAAGATGTTCTTGATACCGTATTTTGAAATTTCTACCGCTTTGCCCTATATAGATACTATTACACTCTGTACATTTTAACTTATAAACTCCAGATTTGTTAAATTTACGTGTTGGGTCTTTTGCATTGTATAATATGTTTGATAATTTACTCTGTGATTTAAAAGCTATTTTTAGATTGTGTTTAGATAGAACATTAGCTATTTTTTCGGATAAATGGCCACAGTAGGTAATTGTTGTGTAAGTACATTTTGTGGTTTCTTTTATTTTTGGATATATTAATTGAAAAGTGAATTTTTTCCGGATTTTGTTAATTAATTTTCTAATGACATCTTTACCAAAATTATTTTTAACTCCAATGTCCTCTATTATGTGTAGCTCTTCATTCAGATCCGCATCAGACAGAGGTAATGAAAATGCTCTGTTTATCATAGAATTATATGCTGCCATTTTTTGCTGATATGGGTGTAATGAGTCGTAAGGAATTGTGGTTCCTGTAAATGTTGGTTTTCTAAAAATTTTAAAAGTATATTGATTATTTATGCGTGACACTGTAAGGTCTAGGAAATTAATTTTATTATCTGACTCTATTTCTAATGTAAATTGTATTTTCGGGTGTATGTTATTAATATAATTTAAAAAATTGTTCAGTTGTCTGGTAGTACCGTTGAAACCGGCCAAAACATCATCAACATATCTATACCAAAAATTAATATGTTTCTTGCCTAACGTAGAATTTAGAATTTCTTTTTCTAAGTGTATCATAAAGAGATCCGCTAAGAGAGGACTAAGTGGAGAGCCCATGGGTAAGCCTGAGTTTTGTAAGTAGAATTTTTCCCCGAATTGAAAGTACGTTTGTGACAGGCAGATCTCGAAGGCTGATAAGATTTCGTAAGAGATTGTATGGTTAATTTTGCATGTATCTAAAAGGTTTTTGATGAGGTGTAGACATTCATCCGTCGGGATATTAGAAAACATGTTTTTTACATCGAATGAGACTAAAACAGAATTTTGTGGAGTTTTAATGTTTTTTAATTTTTCAACTAATTCCGTCGTTTCAATTAATATATCCAAAAATAAAAGAAACCACAAAATGTACTTACACAACAATTACCTACTGTGGCCATTTATCCGAAAAAATAGCTAATGTTCTATCTAAACACAATCTAAAAATAGCTTTTAAATCACAGAGTAAATTATCAAACATATTATACAATGCAAAAGACCCAACACGTAAATTTAACAAATCTGGAGTTTATAAGTTAAAATGTACAGAGTGTAATAGTATCTATATAGGGCAAAGCGGTAGAAATTTCAAAATACGGTATCAAGAACATCTTAGATCATATAGGTTACAGAAAACTGATTCATCTTTCGCGAACCACTGCCTCGAAAACAACCATAGTTTTCCAGAATTAAACGACATTGAAATTTTACATTTCTCAACAAAAGGCTTTAAACTAAACGTTTTAGAATCTCTGGAAATTCATAAACACAATAATATCAAGGATTATAATTTGTTAAATGATCAATTAGATCTGATATATTCACCTTTATTTACAGCCGGCAGACCCATAATTGAAAATTCATAATTAAGTTTATTATTGTCATCTACCTGCCTAAGCCCTTATTGTACCTATCTATCCAACCAATATTGTCTATATATAACATTTCTGTATAATTGTAAATCAGTCATTTTTGATTCACTGCTTGACAATGGCTTTGTAAGTCGAAACTGCAGTCGCAATTTTTATAAATACATAGTGGTAGAAAACATAGTAGTGTGTTTTATTTAGTTATTTGTGCAAAATGATTAACTACCACAGAGTAACGGCTCCTTCAATCAATTTTTTGAGATTAATTTATTTTATTCCCACACGTCTAAACAGCTACGCTATTAAAAGCAGAATGGGTGGGCTGTTCTCAACTCGACGTGGTCAAGCGATGGCGTTATTGTTTTATACCAATGCCCTGCATTGTTCTACGACAAGGCGTGGTTTATCTGCCCAGAAACAAGTTTACGTACCTTAAACTAAATTTGCTGAATCTGTATACTATAAGATATTAGTTGGAATTGAAATATTGCCGATTTTTGCCTTATAATTTTTGTTCGCTCTACACGATTGCGTCCTTTATTTTTCATAAATAGGCAATTTTCAATGCATTAATGTGTAAATTTGGACTTTCTTACCTCATTTTGGAGGGGAAAAATATTACTTTGGATAATCGGCAGCGAGAAATTATTTTTTTATTTTTTTTAAATAACTGTATATTAACAAACAATTAATTAGTAATATGTATGTACTTTTCAAAAATGTGTTTCTTCAGAACTCGATGGGGCTTTTAAGTACAAAATCAGATCCTCAGTTTTTTTTATGAATTATTTCTTTATTTATAGAATATAAACAGTTATAATGTTAACAAATTTTGCATTCTCTTGTCATGGTAAAAAGAAGTAAATAAGTAAAGCAAGCTAGTAAAATTCCAGAAATCCAGAGATTTTGGAATTTGTGGTGTATATACTAAAAAAACAAGTCAGTCCCCACCAGCAACCCCCACTCAGATGATTTCAAATTATGTATTATTAAAATTCTTCGAGCACTATTTCCACATACAACGAGTATGTGACTTGGATGGAAAATCTGGATGTGGAAGTAGTGATTCCTTTTAGGCGGCGATTTTTTTCTATATCATAATTTTTTAAACAAATTGTTAACAGTAGTTTTTTTTTGAACTGGTTCTATACATATTAAAGATGAGTACTATTTGAGATTTTCTTAACTCCATTGTTGTGCATAATAACAAAAAGAAAAAAGAAAGTCAAAGGTTTATTTTTCATGCAAAATATTTATTCTTTTTATACCTTGCATGTTTTGGCGAGGTCTTCCAAAAATGACATGCGTAGAAGCAACGACTCATATGAGACACATATCGATATATTTACGTAATAGAACACAAAAAAGTCAGGCGACAGTTGTACCCATAAATAAAAAATGTGTATATGAAATCTCTGAATCCGGTTCCAGTTTGCGTGTTTCTTCCCGTATCAGTATGATATATGACAAATAAATACCCAAAAGAAAATATCCATTTCCCATTAACGTGCACCAACGTGATAACCCAGTAACAGACATCCATCAAACGAATTTGCTTGAACAAATACAAACAAAACCTCGGTCACAGTCGTCCGAGGACAATGTGCGTGTATACTAATAAATCATACGAAATTGCAGTTTTTTTTTAGACCGACCTGCGTTGTGTATCCAATTACCGGGTGAATATTTGAATTTCTTTTACATATTTGATGTGAATTGAGGGACCGTTGAATTATTTCTCAGTAATCATTAAGGAAGAACCTTATAATGTTATAAATTACCAACTATTATCTTATTTTCAAGTTGTTGAGAGTCATAGACCAGGTAGTATTGGGGAAATATGTTACGATAATAAGCGGGTAGTTTTAATCTTAAAATGTAGTATCACACAAAAGATAAATGAACGAGATTTCCTTTCTACATTTCTAGAAATTCAAATTGACGACTGTTTGGTGTTACATGGGCAAATGGTGGAACATTGGTAATGAATTTCGTACTTAAATTTTGTCATTTTTGTATTTAATATTTATTTTCTGCTGTTGAATATAATTTATGTTTCCTTAATCTGATTAACAGCCGGTTTTACAATCGCAAGTTAACTTTCATGTTAGTTGACTTTTACTTGCAGGTTAACTATAACTTTACCGACACATGCGTTTTTCAATATAAAGTTAAGTGATGATTTGTAAACGAGAGGTTGTGAATAAAATTTATAATGTTGGTACTGGAAAAATGGGTAATATACATAAAATGTATGAATTTTGGTCCAAAGTTACGTCACCTGCTATCAAATATAAATGCCAGAAGCAATTTATGAGTTAGTGGTCTATTACTAAGTAAGTAGGTAGTATTTAGTCTCGATCTATTTAAAAAATCTCTTCCATCATATTCTTCGAAAAAGTTAGGTCTATACAGGATTACCTTGGCTACTCATCACTGCTATATGCATTTACTTCGCACATATCCATTTTTAGGCAAAATATCAAAAAATTATTTTGTGACAGTTATTTTATAGGTTATAAATTGCCAGTAAACTGCCAACTTCAAGTTTACCCTCACCTCATCTGCTAATAAAGTTAACTACTAGATAACTACCACATCGAAGATGACCAGATATTGTAAAACCCAATTTCTATAATAACTTGAAAGTTAACTCTGACTGGAAGTTAACTAGCGATTGTAAAACCGGCTGTTAAAGGGAGAAATGTTTTAACTTATGACAACTATTTCTTAGTCTATTTTGCACATATTCGGTGAACCTTAATTTATTATCATCTATTAGCATAAGATCTTTGGCACTTTCTGCAGATTCCAAATCATATTGCTAGGTGTATGTCTTCTTTGTGGAAAATTATGTGTTTGCATTTATTCAGACTTAATAATGAGTTCTGCTAACACCAAATAAGTTTTTTAGTGCGCCAACATCTTTTTTATTTTGCGCTTCTATGGTGTCATGAACTAAGAAGCTATAATACATCTGAATATCGTGTGCACAAACTTGCATGCTACAGTAATGAGTATTATTTGCAGATCAGATGTGAAAATACTGAAAAGGAGAGGCCCTAGGACTAAGCCTTGGGGTACCCCGGATATTATTTCTTTTAGTTGTGAATATATCCTGCCAAACAATTTACCGATGACTTTTCAGGATAATTCTATCAAGGATAAGTGTTAGAAAATCCCAGATTTTTTTGTTTGCCTAGTAACACGTCATGAAATCGAAAACTTTAGACATATCTAGCAGTATCTAGGACGTAGTTTAAAAATTGTCCTGTAACGCCGAGAGTATCATCTACAACTGTTAATGGTACTGTGTTTATCTCGAAAGCACAGTTGATTATGTGACAAAATGTTGTTTTCCTTTACATAAGTCGCTAATTATTCGCTTCTGCAATCTTTAATGGTATTGATAGTCGACTTATTGAGCTTAGATCGTTTGAGTTATCCGGATCTCTCTTTTTCAGTATTGGTTTTACGATAAATATTTTCATTTATTTTCATTATGCTGAAAGCATTGCTATATGATCCGAGATCCAGTCTTAAACATGTAAACAGCCATCGCTCTTTGTCAATTGGTGGAGTTATATTACGCACCTATTTAAAATTAATGATGCATATATTTTAATTAAAACATGTTACAAGATTTAAAATAATGAATGTGCGGTTCTACGCCCGTGTTCGCCGTTTTAATGTAAAAGGAGTAATGTATACGGCCCCTCGCTATTTTAATTATAATTCTGCTGCCCAATGCAACTCGGGAAACGATGGATCCGAAATCGTGAATGAAAGGAACATTTTCAGTTGACCCTTCAGAATATTGCCTATTATATCTATCACTAGATCCTTATATTTGGTACATTTGTAGATTTCACGTTAGTTAAGTGATTTTGGAAAAAATTAAGATTTACGTTACTGTCATATCCCAGTTCTCAGGAGAAAAATGACGGCACAAACAGGAAAAAAATAATCCGTATGAGAATTTTTGAGTTTTTAGTGGTAGAAAGGTACTTAAAACAGCTCTCAAGGCCACCATGATCGGAGCATAAAACAAAATGGCGTCAAACCTCAAATTTTGTTTTTTCTTTGATTTCTAAAATAGAAAAAAATATGAAAACTGTCATAGAGATGAAAGTTAAACAACACAAGACTACATAGAGAATATTGCGTTTCGACAGAAAAACCAACGACTTTGAAGAAATAATCGAATCATGATAAAAAAAAAACAAATGCAAACTTTTTTCTCTATTTTAGAGCCTACTCCATTGAAAAAAAGTTGTTTGCTGTTTTTCAGTATAAAGAAATCGGCAGCTACTGAAAGCGGCTGGAACCTCCCCACCCGGTGGATCTTAGAAGCCGAAAAGGGCACTAAATTGGCACTAAACGTGATCCGATCTCAACCATAACGTTTTCAGATCTTCTGGAGCACTAAAGAAGCCCTCGTGCAAACTTTTGTCCAAATCCGTTCACTTGTTTCGGCGCTATCGTGCTGAAACATTTGAAATTAAATGCGACAGTAAAGCCGTATAGTTGTTGAATACGAATGGACGTGACGTGACGAGTTTCACGGCGCAACGGTTCCGCGCATTGACCGGGCCACGCGAAAAGCGATCTTATGCTTCACATTTGCTGTGATTTTTAAATTTTTTCACAGAAACCAAATCGAAAGGGTGCAAGTGTGATATATCATTGAAATCGGAAATTTAACTCCTTTTCAATGGTTCGATTACAAATTGTAAATAATTATAAAATTTATTGAAGGAGCGGTTACTCTGTGGTAGTTAATAATTTTGTACAAATAACTAAATAAAACACTACTTTTAGAACACTATGTATAGCGGATATTTTTATGACACACTTAGAAAAAGAAATTCTAAATTCTACGTAAGGCAAGAAACATTAATTTTTGGTATAGATATGTTAATAATGCTTTAGCAGGTTTTAACGGTACCACCAGGCAATTGAACAATTTTTTAAATTTTATTAATAACACACCCGAAAATTCAGTTTACGTTAGAAATAGAGTCAGATAATAAAATCAATTTCCTATACCTTACCGGTGCCACGTATAAATAATCAATATACTTTTAAAATTTTCCGAAAACCAACATTCACAGGAACCACAATTCCTTACGAATCATTACACCCACACCAACAAAAAATGGCGGCATACAACTCGATGATCCACAGAGCTTTTTCACTACCTCTGTCTGAGGCTGATTTGAATGAAGAGCAACACAAACGAGGACATTGGAGTTAAAAATAATTTTGGTAGAGAAATCGTTAAAAAGTTAATAAACAAAATCCGGAAAAACTTCACTTTTCAATTAATATATCCAAAAATAAAAGAAACTACAAAATTTACTTACGCAACAATTACCTACTGTGGCCATTTATCCGAAAAAAATAGCTAATGTTCTCTCTAAACAGAATCTAAAAATAGCTTTTAAGTCACAGTGTAAATTATCAAACATGTTATAAATGCAAAAGACCTAACACATAAATTTAACAAGTCAGCATTTCTGTGCAATTGTAAATCAGTCATTTTTGATTCAGTGCTTGACAATGGCTTTGTAAGTCGAAACTGCCGTCGCAATTTTTATGAATACATAGTGGTAGAAAACGTACTAAGTTGTTTTAGTTAGTTATTTGTGCAAAATAATTTTAAAATGTTTTGTTGTGCCAAAACGTCACTAAACGTAATCCGATCTCAACCAAAACCTTTTTAGATCTTCTGGAGCACTAAAGAAACCCTCATGCAAAGTTTCAACCAAATTCGTTTAGTAGTTTCGCCGATTCCGTATACACATACAGACATTTTCCAAACTTAACTTTTTTGTGTTTCTGGGACCCCAAGACGTAAAAATGTTATCTCAATTTTGGACCAATTTTAGTAATTTCCCACAATTTTGTGGGGGAGGTTACATGTAATTTATGATGACATTGCACATATATCTTGAAATATACTCGTTTATATAACAAGTTCCGTCGTTTTTGGAATCTTCATGTCACATTTTGAAATCATAGTAGTCAAAAATATTCAAATGCTCTGGAGAGGATTGTAGCTCCGAAACTATTAAATAGCCGATTTCGCGCGCGTCCAGTAGGAATTTTGATCATGAAGCTATAATCTGTCGAATACCACTTGTTCCAGTTTATACGAAAAAAGTGCTTCATAAAGTCCTATTATTCAATATTGAAAATCAGCCACTTCTACACTCCGTAGTTCTGAAAATATTGAATAACGTACTGCGCTTTAATAACCGTCAAAGACTTTTCATCAGAGAGCCTTAATCTGTCGAAGTTCACTTGTTGCATCAACATTTACGAAACCTGAAATCCCATGTATTTGGTGCGGGGTTCTTTTTAATAGTCTCGAGGAAGTTGAGGAATTTTAAAGATTTTTATAATGGACTTCTCTGAGTTAGATATTTTTAGATAGCGAACTGCCAAGTTGTAAAAAAATTCGAATTTCCTTAATTTCGAAGTTTTTAAAAAAAATTACCATTTATATTGTCTAAATGTTATTTGTGGCATTATCTTAATTTTTTTCCTTCTTCAATTCTTTGGGACTTCCTGCCACATGTATGTTTTCTTTCTAAGCGGTGCTAGGGGAATCTACAAAATATATCACAATTAACCAGTATGTTACTGGTAAAAAACCTCTACGCCTGTGACGTTTACGTCAAAGGATCAGTTAAAGGTTGGTTTTTATAAATAAACAACACAAATAAGTATAAAAACTTGAAATGAAATATTTCGCCGACGTTTAGATTTCCGAAACGTCGGCGAAATAGTCCACCCTGTATATTTTCCAGTGAAATTTCTACCATGTCTTCGCTGACAGTAGCGTCAACTATCTACCAAATTTGACTGCTATCCTTCAAGTAGTTTTTTAGTAAATGCACCAACAGACACACAGACAGACTGACGGAATTGAAAAACCTATATTTTCGTAATCTACGTGTTCTGAAACGTCAGAATCCGAAAAAATCTCGGAGGGTGATTTTTTCTCGAATACAATACTTCCCTTCGGTATGCGAGGGAAGTAAAATGATGGGGAAAAAAGAAAACTGACTTGATAGATATATTGTTACATTCACAAGTACACAAACAGGTTATACTTTCTATGCAAATCTAAGCACCATACATGCAGATTTTGTTTTATTTTGGCCATTTACCGCGACTAGCTAATATCTCTTATCGTTTCCGTCACATAGTTAATTGCATGTTTCCAATTAATGGTTCATTGCCATCCATAACCAATAACATGCGTAATGGCAATTAAGATTATGGTTCGTAACGAAACCGCTCAATGCTCTAATGAGGCGGGACAGGTAAACTGCCGCTTATTAATACACGACTTGCATGTCTGTGCACCGTGGTGCAGAATCAAGGTGATGATGAATCTTGAGAGTCGGTGCCAAATTGTTGTAACACCTCACTGTTCAACACAGTTATTTAGACAAAGTTGCATACGGTCATGAATAAATTATTAAGTAAGGTTACGCACCATAAATTATGTTATTTCCTAAAGTACCTATACACAAACCAATTTAAAGGAATGGAAATGAATTGGCATTTTTGTCTATATATTTTTTTTATTCTAACAGATTTAAAGATCTTAGACAGCCATGCATTTCGTTCTACGTTTTTTTGTTAATTTTGCAAATTTTTATCAAGTTAGTCAATGTCAAACTCGGTGTCAATGTGTAAAGATGTGTTAGTTGTTGCATAACATTTGAAACACGTATTTTTTCTAGATTAAATTCGTTGTGTTTTTATAAGTAATTATTTAAATGCGTTTTGTTTTTATTTGCTACCATCACCTTTATTGCGAAACAGTTCGAATGGGTAATTTAGCACCGATTGATATTGCTAGGGCTGCAGCAATGACCGAAAATGGTCGGTCTTACAATGATGGTGCCGATATACAGGGTGTCCTGTAATAACGTACCAAAAATGTAACTATCAGTTCCTTATCGAAAATGAGAAGGTGAGTTCATATAAAATTTTTCAAAATCTGCCTTTCATTGAAAGATATTCTTTATAGGATTTTGCAAACAGCAGAGAAAATAACTATCTATGAGAACTAAAAGAAAAACTATGTGTAAACATATTAATGACTTTGCATTTTTTGAAACGTTGATAATTTCTTAGGGAAAATAAAACGAATCATTAAATTTAACTTTTTTTAATGATATACAAAAAATATACCCAAACAAAGCAGAGCACTTGACATCAGAGGGTCGTGAGTTAACATTACAAAAAACTTCCGTCAGAATAATCATATAAACAAATCATTAAAAAATCCACATATAACAAAATTCAAAGCAATACAGTTCACTATAAGAATCCGTATACGGCAAATAATTAAACTAAACTAAACACGATCTGGCCAGAGCGGTAAAACAAATAATTTTTACAATAACATAATTAAAACACACAAAATGCAAATATTACTAACTGTAGGTAAAGTTAATAACAAAAATGGCCCGACAATTAATATTTTCGATATATAAACTGGTTCGACCGTTGAACACTATGTTTTTATACCCAAAACACACGGGAGATGTCAAAATACGGGGCGATATAGTTACGTAAACATAACGTTCACATGAAATTATTCACGCACTATTATAGTCTTCTCATGGGGTAAGAGAAGTCTTTACCGGACGGTAACCTGGATACAACAAAGAATATTATTTGCCAAACGTGATATGAGGTGTTGAAAGCCGTCAAATAATTCTGCATTTTCGCAATCGGCTTCACACAGGAAAATTAGCATCACGAGGGACATACATAATATAAAAGCCTGTACTCACAGCTCATTCGACGAAAACACTGTATTAAAATTTTATCATAGTTATGGGCAATGGAGCACAATAACCAGAACATATAAACTATAATAACTACTTTACTGATTCTATTCGCAGTTATTAATCACTATATACATTTATTTACAATAAAAGGCGGCTTTTTAATTGTTACAGCCCTACACGGGCCACCGCCTTTACGCCATCTTTCCTACGTCTCCTTTTCCGACTTGACGTAGGAATATGCCTGCGTACTACAAGCTACTCGTTATTGGTCAAGCATTTGCCATGACTCGCCGGTAAAATTTAAACGCGTATAATTTGAATTCAAATACTAAATAGAATAGTTGCGCGCTTTATCTAATTTAAGGTACTGAGTGTTCTTACAAAACGTGACCGTTACGTCTTTCATGTCCAGCTGTGTGCAGAAAACGGTTTTTAATGTTTATGCCAAAATTATTTTAAGCACCACAGCTTTCTGATGAGCTCCAGAATAAGGGTGAAAAACGTTTCAAAGGGTAAGCATTTCCAAGAAACAGAATGATAGATTTCATGAAAATGTAATCCATTAGAATGAAATTTTTTTAAGACAAGGTAGATACATAAATTCATTTTAGGCCTTTGTTCTCACTTTTAACTGAATCTTCATGACCGTAGGGGGTTATGTAGGTACTAGTTTAATCTGCATGGCCGTAGGGGACTGTGTGGATGCTAGTGTTAGAATGAGAACTTTCAAATAAGAAATTAGACAAATTCATTTTAGGATTTTAATTTGCTAACATAACCAGAATTCAGGTTATCGAAAGAATGCAAAGATATTATTTTTCCTTTAGTTCTCATAGATAGTTATTTTTTTTCTGCCGTTTGCAAAATCCTATAAAGAATATTAGTTAACTTTTAAGGGATTCCATTCCTTTAATTTTGCCGGTATGCGTACACACATTACTATTTCTAACGTTTCCCGCACAATTGAGAAGCCATAACCTCTTATTGATGAGAGGGTTTCAGGTGTTAGATAAACAGCTGAAATATATTAAAATTTCAAAGGGATCACTTTCAAACTTGTTTACATCATACTGCAGAAATAAATCATTTGGGCACAATGAAGAATGATCTCTCTGCCTAACGGCGCAACGACGAAATAATACAAACAAATGATCTTTTATGATTAATGATCCAGAGTGGTACAAATTTTTGGCATAGCATTACGTTACCTTACAATTACGATAATTAAGAGAATAAATAGATTCGCAAGTCTAATTATTGTGGAATTTTGTTAGCTGAAAATCCAGTAGGCTAAATCTTGATTGTAATTCTGCCACAACTTTTCGTAAATATGATTAATTGTGTTAACGCTTCTAATGTTACAAGTGATAATTAAAAAAAAAACCTTAAAACTATATTACGCGAACGCCAATGACCGAGATTAAACTTTTAATTACAAATTTACTTTATGTGGTACTTTCCTTGTGAAGGTTAAACGTGACTTCGTCTTAGGAAAAAATCGCTGCCTAAGGAATCACTACTTCCACATCCAGATTTTTCATTCAAGTCACTTTAAAGGAAACATCTTGACTAGATTTGCACTCTAGTACGTGAAAATTATTGGTCATAGAATTTTAATAATATTTGGGGCAGATGTTATAGAAAAGATTGAGGCGTTGGTTTCCACTATATACGATAAAAATGACGTTTCTAGTTTACCCTACTTATTTTCCCCTATTCACAATCTGCCACCTCCCACCCCTGGAATCAATCTGATGTCATTACAATACATAATAATTGTCCTAACTTTCAAGTGAATATCTCAATTCTATGTTATCAATCCCATTAATAATGGAGCGGAGATTGCGGGGTTTGAAAAATATTAGAAAGAAATCTGAGGCCTTGGTTTCTAGTATATACACCAAATCCCAAATTTCTGTACTCTTACCAGCTTGATTTACTTATTTTCCCCTATATACTCCCATTTAACCCCCAACACTTCAACGGAATCATCTCAAAATATAATCTAGTTCCAGATGTCGTTATAATATATACGTCTACCATATTTCATGTTAATATCTTAATTTTATTTTATCAACCCCTTTAATAATGGAGTAAGAGTGGTGGGTGGTTGAAAAATATTATTAAAAAATCTGAGACCTTGGCTTCTAGGACATACACCGAATATCAAGTTTCTGTATTCCTACCAGCTCGCTTTATTTTTTTCCCTCTTTACCTTTACTTACCCCCCACTCCTTCAATGCAATCATGTCAAAATATAATTTAGTTTCAGATATCGTTACAATACATACGTGTACCAAATTTCAAGTGAAACTCTAAATTTAATTTTGTCAACTATTTTAATAAGGGAGTGGTGATGGAAACTATTATAAAAAACCTGAGACCTTCGCTTCTAGTATATACACCAAGTCCCAAATTTCTGTAGTCTTACCAGCTTGCTTTACTTATTTACCCCTATTTAACCTCCAACCCTTCAACGGAATCATCTCAAAATATAATCAAGTTCCAGATGTCATTATAATACCTACGTGTACCAAATTTCAAGTGAATATCTCAATTTTATTTTATCAATTTCTTTAATAATGGAGTTGGGGTTTGAAAAATATTATAAAAAATCTGAGGCCTTGGTTTATAGTACATACACTGAATTTCAAGTTTCTGTACTGTTACCAGCTTGCTTTACTTATTTTCCCCTATTTAACCTCCAACCCTTCAACAGAATCATCTCAAAATATAATCTAGTTCCAGATGTCGTTATGTTACACACCTGTACCAAATTTAAAGGGAATATCTCAATTTTATTTTATCAACTCCTTTAATAATGGAGTAGGGGTGGTGGAAAAATATTATAAATATTTTGATATCTTGGCTTCTAGTACATACACCGAATTTCAAGTTTCTGTACCGTTACCAGCTTGCTTTACTTATTTTGCCCCATTTACCCCTGTTTAACCCCCAACCCTTCAACTGAATCATCTCAAAATATAATCTGGTTCCAGATGTCGTTATAATACATACGTGTATCAAATTTCAACTGAATATCTCAATTTTATTTTACCAACCCCTTCAATAATGGAGTAGGGGTGGTGGGGAGTTGAAAAATATTATTAAAAAATCTAAAGCCTTGGCTTCTAGCACATACACCGAATTTCAAGTTTCTGTACTCGTACCAGCTTGCTTTACTTATTTTTCCCTATTTAACCCCCAATATCTTAAACCGTTCCGGAGAAAACGTGCGGACAAAAAAAGTTACAGACAGAAAAATTTTTTTCGCTCAAATTTAAAATCTCGTCGTTTCATGGCATTCTAAAAGCACTCCAAGAAAAAAAAAGTTTGAAATTTTTTTTGCGATTACTATACTTCCAATCCACTACGTGGATGTGGAAGTAATTATATATCCGCGTATCTTTTACCGTTATGCTAGTATAATGTTCCCTTTCAGTGGCTTCGCAATCAGGGATATAGTTATGTAGTATACGAATTTGTTTTCAGGATATTCGTATTTTTAAGCAATACATTACAATAACAATGATAATAATCTTTATTTTCCCTACACAATAACTCCATTTGGCGGATAAAATATAAAAATAATTCTAATGCTGAGTATAAAAAATATTAAATTAAAAATTTCTACCTGTATTTCACATTCAACAGGAAGGATGCTTTAATCTGCTATTATTTCCATGGCAAAAATGTTTCTCCTGGTAAGAAGCTCGAGCCAGATTATTTATTAAATGTTCGTGATTGGCGATGGTTACTGGCGGCTTCTGATGATTATCTATGGAGTCGTAAACTGACGATGATTGCTTATCTATGGATTGGTAATTGGTGATGATTGTCTAATATTCTTTATGATAGCTTATTGAATGTTCATGATTGCTGATGATTTCGAATGGATTTTTCGTGATTGCTGATGATTGTTAGTGGTTGCTTAAACCTTATTTATGATTTATTATTATTATTACTACATATTGATCGTTCATGATTGGTGATGATTGTCGAAGATTATCATTTCTGATGGATTGTTCACGATTGCTAATGATTATTCGCGCTTGTTGGTGATTGCTCAATATTATTTGTTACTGATTATTATTGCCTCTTGATTGTTCATGATTGCTGATGATTTCTGATGACCATTTATACATTGTTCATGAATGATTGAAATTCTAATGATTGTTAATTGGCTTAATAGGTGTATTATAACCGGACATTTGTTATTAATCGTAGAAAAAAATATGTGTGCAAAAGTGCTTCTCATAACAGGTTAAACTAAAACAGGGAATGTCTGTGCGAATGTATGTGTGTAATGTGTGTATGTGTGTTTTAGTATTTTCTGAATGCCCAAAATGAATTTTGGGGGCATATTATTTAATTAAAAGTAATAATAAATAAAAACATCCGCCACAAATATAGAGTACCACATGGGATCAGTGTTTATTTTCTCGACTATGCTATAATTGAGACGGATCCAAAGTTTAGTGATTTCTGCGTAAGGAAGTGTATTTTGTATGAGTGCCACATTAACTGTAACGGAACTTCAGATAGTGAGAAGTGGAAGTGATTTTCAAACATTCACTTGAAAATGGCAAAATAAGTAAACTGCAATAACGTTTTAGTTACAATAAATTCAATGATAAAAAACAAAATAAAGGGTTTTTAACAGGTTTAATTACCTAATATATCTCAGCTTTACTTGTGAAACACCCCGTATATTTTTAAAATTCATAGTTCCCGTGACTTTATGCAAATGCATCGATTTTATTATTTATTTGTCACTAACTCTAACCTAATTTGCTGTTTTATTCGAAAATAGTCCATTATTTTGTGAAAATTGCAATCTGACATGCAATCCGAATCGAAGATGTACCAGTTTAATGAATTTTAAATTTGAGGATCGACTGATGCACGACGTTATTGTTTACTTAACTTGTAATGCCATGAAACGTTAAAATTCTGTTCATTTATTGATTACCTTCCAACATGTAAAAATGCATTTTCAAACGCATATTCGTGCGACCTTGCATGTTATGCTCAACAGGTCGACACGGACAGTAGGGTGGACTGAAAATATGCAATTTTCATTTATTTTATATTAAAAGCCAATACCACGTTATGTACTACATAGTGTTGTGGTAAAATGTGATTTAAACCGTCACCATATATCTCAATGACTTTAAATATTCCCTATTTTTAGATAGACACGCAGTAAAAAAAATCGTAGTGTAACAATAATCTCCCAAAAAAAACTATTACAAATGTAAAAAGATGGCTGTCTTCCCCCCATCGTGGCAATGACAGCAAAAAGAAATTATGTTCTGTCTATCGACAAACATTAGGGCTTACATAAACCACTGAATAAACAATTCACTGATTTAATCATTATGTTTTGCTTCCTGAACATCATTTTGTTAATTTAACGCACAATGCCCTAAGAAAATAAAAACAAAGAAAGACGTATCCAGTATTTTATTGTTTATCACAGTTATATAAAAAAAATGAAACTTTGTCCTAGTATATACACCAAATTTCAAGTTTCTGGACTCTTATTGACTTGCTTTATTTGTTTGCCTCTATTTATCCCCCAGCCCTACAACGGAATAAGACCAAACTATAGTCTAGTTCCAGAATTCGTTATAATACATACATATACCAAATTTAGTCAGTTACTTAAACCGTTTCAGAGGAGTAATCGTGCACACAAAAATAGTTACAGGCAGATTGACAGACAGATTTTCTTGTGGAAGGAATTACACATTTTATAGGTCGTTGGGCAAGCAGACAAATTTCAAAAATAAAAGAAAAAAAAAAGAATTACTAGCTGTTACCAGAGACAACTTTTGCGCCCCATTGGATTTAAAATGTCCAACATTTACTTTATTCCTCCACCTAAACAGACAGCAACGTTCAATTCAAGAGATTAATAATATTTTATACCAATATAAATGGATTCTTATCTCGGAGAAATTCTAGGACGAGAAATCATAATATATGCCTTAAATAAATTAGTTAGAACTATTGGATATTCAACAACTCTTTACAAAACGCCCATTGTTCTCGACAAACACACAAAAGATGCCCAAATTTGACCCCGACAGCTTATTCAAGGAGACCCATTGTATATCAGATTAGCATTGTTGTAGTTTTTTGCAAACAATATAAACTACCCCACATTAATTAAGCCTGTTCGTTAATTTTGTTCCCTATTAATCTAGCCAGCTTGCCACGCTGCCTTAACTGCCTAATGGTCCGGTTAATTAGATTAAGTGGCTAGGAAGAAGATTGTTTTCATTTGTTAATCCCTTTTTTTACTCATAAACTAATTGATTAAATCGTACATTGAGACGAATACTTAGGTTTGCCTAAGTTTGCTTTCGTGTATCGTATCTATTCTACTATCCTAGTTATTGGAGAGAATTTTACAATCTGCTGAATTTGTGTTTTATTCTCGCCGACCCCGAATGCTTTCCCAGTAATAATTTTTTTGTAAGGCTGCCGCTCTCAGTGTTTAAAGTGAGGGTTCACAGATCTGCTGCAAATGGTCTTCTGATTCAGAGTGGTTTGAGAGCCTAGCAATTGCAAAATGTAAATAACAATAATAATAATAATGATATTTTTATTATTTGTCTGATCAAACTTCAACAGGACTTGGGCCATATTTTGGCCGAAACAATCGTCGAAACGATTTCCGAAACATTTGTCTACAATATACCATCCAAACGTTGGCCGATATAGTAGTACTTGCTAGAACCTAGAAGATGGTGAATTCGAAAATATCTGTGGGATATCATCAACTGACTTCAAGTTTCTCCGGTGCAAGATAAGGCCAAGTATTTCAAAGGGAAATACTGACTGAAGAAAAGTCATAGAAGTCTCCATTACCTGTTCAGAATCTCAAGCCAATTATTATTTTTCGGGTCCCATATCGTAGGTTCTCCCTGATATAATCCAAAAACTTCAAAATATTATCGTTGGCCAATCAAGATAAACTTACCATGCACACGTTGGCTTTGGCCAAGTTTTACTAGACTTGGTCCAAATTGTAGCGCTAGCATTAGAGAATTGACAAGATGGTAAACATACTGTGACTAATGGTCTAAAGCCTATCCTAAATAGTCAACGTTATTGGTCAATCATAGTTTGCCTGTGACAAAGTTTAGGTAAAGCTAACCTGATTGGTTATTTCACTGGTAATAACAGTTTGAAATCTTTAAATGTGTATTAAATTTTTCTATTTACAGGTTACACTGTCCTCACCATCTTACTTAACTCGACTTTTGATGTGGTACATTTGAAAACATCAAATAGCAATAACAGTTTCGTTTTAGTATTGGTTTAACATGTATCTTTGATGTATGATGATGGAAGCATCAATAATTGTTCCTGCTTGTTGTTTATTTATTCTCTTTGAAGTCGTAAAATGGTACAGCTAAACCGTAAACATACACATTCGAATTGTCAATTTATATAATGCATGATGTCGGAGAGATATTATAGGTGCATTTACCTTTCGCCGTACGTTCACGAAAATTGTTATTCATGCGGGTCACATTTTAATAAATGCATTTGAAATTAGAATTAGAATTCTAAATGAAACACACAGAGCGAATGGTACGGCTTGGAACGTTTAAATGTCAGTTTAGTTTTAAACAGTCCATGCTGGTTTGTTTATGTGTTTGTCTTAATGGTTTTACGACGCTGAGCTTTTTAACGCACTGACTACACAAACTATAATAGTTTTACATAATTTATATTAGAGAGGATGGCTAGGCAGGTTGGCTATTCGCACAGATGATAATAGTTAAAGCACATGATTCAAGAAGTCAGTTACAAGTTACAGTATAAAAACAACGATCTAGCAGTAAAAGTTTTACAGCATTTTTAACTGATTTATTTGAGGTAATTGCTTTAACGTGGTCCGGCAGTTTATTAAATAGTATTCCGATGTATCTGAGACTCTTTTTATATACGGATAAGATGTGAAGGTGATTAATAAATCGTTCTGATCACGAGTTATGTAATTATACTAACTGTATTTTTTTTAATCAAGGTGAAGTTTTACGATTAAAACAATTTTAAAAAGTCAAAATAACTTTGAACATGGTTCTGCTACTAGAATATTTACTTAGATTAGTTTCTGCATTATAAATAAGTACCCTGTCAGGATAATGAGAAGAGTCTCAGAATATACCATAAACAATTCTAGCCTAAAATTGGGAATAGTCATATGGCAAAGTTACAGATCTATTTAAAATATCTTTTAGTCGATATAACGGGAAATAAAGTGAAGCCAGTTTTTTTACACAATACATATATAAGATATTCTCAACTCACAGAATTAGCACTATATATTCCTAATGGGACAGGAGCCAGCATGCAATTACATCATACATTTCTAACTTCTAGTGATATTATAGTGTATGTGAACTAGCATTTATAACTAAAAAGTTTACCGAATGGATGGATTTTCACAAAACTTTCTGGATTCTGTTCGTATTGACCTCTAGATCAAATTCCGCAACAAAAAAAAATTGCCGCTATTGTCCCGTAGTTTTTTAAACGATGATTTTGTTGCTGATTTGTTAACTACCAAGATTGAGGTAAATTTAAAAAACAAAATGTATTTTTAGATAACTTGATGAAAAAATCCACAAAAATTGAATGTATTATTGAAATACAAGACTTTTTTCATTTATGACTTTTTCCTAAAGCGCACTCTGTCTAAGTGTTTCCGGAAAAACACGAAAAAGGCCCGTATTGCAAAATGGAAAATCTAAACTGTGAAATTTAAAAATTTGAAAACATTATGGGTTAAGATATTCTTTAAAATTTTGGTCTCTTGTAATTTTTTTGTAACCATTAGCTAAACTTCGCCAGGACGTTAAAATAAATAAGGCGTTAAAATAAATAAGGCGTTAAAATAAAATTTAAAACATGTTGGGAATAAATAACGTCAGAGTTTCCTGCGCATAGGTTCATGTTTACAAGTATATTTCTGAAACTACTTATCACATTGATCTTGAATTTTTAGTGTTAGTGTTTAGTGTGTAATTATTACCTCGTATACACGTATTAAAAAATGCAATAAGAAATTTGACCAAATGACCCAATTCTCATTTCACTTGTCGGCCATGCTCTAAGGCAAAAGAATAATCATACAAATGTGTGTAATTATACGCTGGCTCTTGTCCCATTAGTCTTGGTGTAAAATTTGTAAATTCTGTCATATTTTGATTTGCCACGATATAACCTTGTTTAATACTATTTAAGTAATGTTACCTTCACCTTTCACCATTGCCCGTACTTCAGTAAGTGATGTTGTGAGCTAATAAACTTAAATGTCTAACATTGAGAATTCCTGACAGACAATTAATAAACAATACATACTCTAGGGATCCCAGAACAAAAACTTGAGGAACTCCACAAGATATATGGAGTATACTAGATTCGCGTCCATTTATTGGAACTTGCTGTTCCGATTAGTTAGATACCACTTCAACCAGGCAGTACATTTACCTGTAAATCCATATACATGTAATTGTTAATCAGTATCTCATGATCAAGATTAAATACCTTGCTTAAATTCATGAGTATTCCGAGGAACGCCTGGTAAGCCAACTGCTTGAGCTCATTGGTCAATTTCAAACTGCCCGCCCTCTGTCCAGTGTCTCGCAAACGATGATTCTGATAGATTCTAGATAGGTAACCCTTTTTACTTACTACACTTTTTGTACAGTCATCCACTCTGGTTAGCCACATGCCTTGAGTCAGACGTTACTGTTTTTCCCATGCACAAAACTCGTAACCTTCTTCAGTAGCTTCGAGCCTAGTGGTAGCATTAATATCCACTGTCACCCTGGCAAAGCGATCCTTACAGGTTACGGAGCGCGCGTGGGCAGGAAAATTCACTTATTTCCCTGTAGTTGAATTGTCTCAGCAAAGTTCTTAAGCGCACTAGCCTAACTATTAAAATTTAATTTTAAACCGGTTACTAATTCAGAAAACTTTAAAGACTTCAGTGACACTGATGCTGTTAGGCAAGGTTGACCTGATTCGTCTCCACTTTTTCTAATTTTCCTAATATAATTACTTCGTGCCAGTTTGACGTCAAACAAGATTTTAAATTTAAAAAGTGCACTTGTTCGTTACTGTTATTTCGCAATTTACATCATGAAAGTTGAAACCACCCATTAGCGAACAGTAGTGACTAGTAACAAATTAAAATGTCGCGGCATGTCAGCTGCACTTATAAATATGCATGAATTTTTACAAATTAACAAATTAGAGGGAAACGGAATTCGAATTCAGTGAGGCGATGCGGTAAAATTTCTGTGTCGGTGATGTATGTTTGATAAATGAAAAATTTGTTAAGCTCGTAAATTTCAACTAAGTGGAAGGATTTAATCATCGCCGTCGACCTGGGTGGGCTTTTACACAATTGGAAAGTTAGTAATTCCAGAAATTAAATATGATATCAACATGCCTAAATTGTGATATACATGTTTTTCATTTTCGATCGCCCGAAAAACTTTTTGCATCAGTTAATTTTGATTATTGATTACGAATATTTCGATGAAATTGAAATATAGATGTTTGTGAGACAAAATGTTTTTTATGTTGTATCAGCAACTGAGAACAAAATAGAGATCATGAAACATTGCTAATGCCCTTCCTGGGTTTGTTTGAACAACGTTTCATTGTTTTCAGATTAGAACCAATGCAATTTTAGTTTTAATGTTGACTCCAGTACGACACTTTTCGAGAATTGTTTATTTTATTGATTAAGGGAGATAAAAAGATAAATTAATTGGCCCGTAAAAAGAAAAACCGAAAAATTATTCTTTTTAGGGCGCCACCAATTTTTACACTGTTATCCCGAGGAAATATAGAAGATACGGTTTAAAGTACAAAAAATATTAAGAGGCAACAAAAAAATATAGAGAACAGCCAGGCATCATTAATTTTCCTAATCGCCTTAATTATATCAACGTTTTGGTGGAGCTTAGCCAAAGCTATTCCACCACTCCTCCAGGACATGCAGACATGTACAACAACAACCATTTAGTCACCTGGCCTTCTTCGTAGCACTTCCCATGTACCCTCAATTTGGTTGAGGTCGAGGGACGTAGTTTGACGGAGTGTACTCTATGCGGTCGGCCGTTCTCTTTCAGACAATTTCCAAATGTTTTCCAGTATGTTCGCGATTTTTGAATGATATCCGAGCTCTTCTAAAACAAGCACTCCAATAATCCTCGATATTGCTTAAACCTTTTCACGTAATAAAGTTGAACTTGTTACTACATTTTGAAAAAAAATGTAGTATAGGTTTTGCATTTTTTCGGGTGGACCATCAAAACCCGAAGAAAACGTCGGATCGAAATGAAAGTCATATCTATTGACTCGAGAGCGAATTTAGAAAATTCCGTCCGTCTGTCGGTCTGTTTGTCATGCCCAGCCCCCCTAATCCGTTTTCGGATTTCGATGAGACTTGTGGTTAATAGGAGGTCTTTATAAAACCTTAACGCCGGAGGCTTGGCTCCGTTCGGAAACCGGAACCCGATATAGACGTTTCGAGTTTTTCGGGAAAAATTGAATAACTCGCTAACGGGTAGTCGGTTCGAAATATTAAAAAAAAAAATGGTGCCGCTGGTGAAGCTCTACAAATAAGTATACCAGAGACTATGTCGAAAAACAAATGAAAATTGAATTTTTTTGCAAAAACTGTTCTTTTTAAAATCGGGCTAGGAAGCACGATAACTAATTGATCGATTTCGATGAGACTTGGTGGGAACAAAGGAACACGGCCACAAATGAAGCCTATTGCTGGCGGCCCGAATCCGTTGATCCAAGTATTTTTTCCAGGGCCGAGTATGAATTTTCAAAGAAATTAATAACTTCCGAACCGAAGGTCCGATTTAGATTTTCAAAAACAGCAATTGTAGGACTCGATTAGGTCTATTAGGCGACGTTTGTGAGAAATTTGGCAAAACAAAAGCGAATCTTCAATCCAGGAAAACTTGATTTTTTTGATAAATTCTTAAAATTCCGAACAATTTCCCAATAAAAATCGAAAGTTAACTATTCCGTCGATCGATCTCTATAACCAGTATAAGGCATGGGCCTTTTTGGACAAAAAATATAGAATAGAGTTTTTTAGAAAAACTTAAAATAAACGAGTTATTTACGAAAATGCATTCCATAGAATTATTTTAAAAAAATATTACAAATTGATAAATTCTCCGTGCGATATAGGAGCAAAAAGAGAATGTAATGGTATGTTTAAAATATCTTCATTCATTTCCTTATTTTCATTTAGTAAATAAAAATAGAACCGATGCCCTTTGTGTGTTTCAAAATGTAGTTAGCTTTTAGTCAGTGCAAAAGAAAAAAGAAAAATAAAACATGTCAAAATATACTGAGTCATCTTGCTACCCTCTGCTGAAAATGTACTGAATCATCCCAACAGGGATAAAAAGCATATCAAAATTTAGTTTTTTTAGCTTGTTAATCCACCTCTAACTGATAATCAAATTAAGTACAAAAAAAACAATTTAGAATTATTGCTTTGATTTTTTAGATTAGGGAAATGTTTGTATTTACTTTAATTTTTCACGTTACGTGCTGTTGTTATTTAAGAAGCCTGAAGAAATATAGTTTTGGCTCCATGTTTTAAATGATTACCTATTTTGAAAATATCAGTAATGTGACTACTCTTTAAAAAATTCTATCATTGAGGCTTTTGGTGGAACCGATTCTTCTGAACCCATTTTTCATTAGCAAAAAAATACTTCTCTCTGTGAGCATGGCTGAGATATGACCTTTTATATTTTTTTAAGGTAAAAATGTAGGTTCAAAGAGATATTTTTATATACAGGATATTCCTTAATGACGTGCTAATATTTCAGGATGTGATTCCTTAGGTCATTTTATGAAGAAAAGTTCATATGAACATATATCCGCAACGGCTTAAATTTCTTTCTACAGGGTGTTGAAATTTTTTTCTTCTAATAGTTATTTAATATCTCAGAATGTATTTTAGATATTATTTTCAATTTTGGTATGTGTTAATAGGGTATAGAACCATATATTTTAATTAGAAAAATTATTTTGTCGCTCCACCAGTGGCGTCCTTGCGAGCAGGTTCTCTGATATTTTTTACCAAAAAAGTGGTACGCCACCACTGACATTTTTCCATGTCGATATTTTTCCTGATTAGTCTGATCAACTTTACATGAAAACGGTCTCTTGCGTTTTTCTCGCCAGACGGACATCGAATCCGATGTCATTTTGCTATACACAAAACATTCACAGATTTCGCAATTCTTGCAACCATCGGGACATTGGAAATGATAACACCATACATAAAACATAAACTTTTTCCGAAACAGCTGCGATCAACCCTCGGTTGTGACACCCCGCTGTGTTTCGATCTTAAACGAAAACTGGCAACTTGACCCCCTGTGATAATGTATGCAACCCATATTACATTTGCATATATCAGCCGTTGCATATACGACAGTCTCACTCGACCGCGACACCGCTGTCCTTTGACATTGAACGAAAACTGGTAACTCGACCCCCATATACGAACGTAAACATTTCCAATGTTAATTCTAACGATTTTCTGAGAATAGAGAAAAATGTTGACGTGGTGGGGCAAAACTGACACCGGATTTGGATTCAGCAAGCCAAAATACACTGGAGATGATTGGTCTGGCCCGTGTAATCGACAATTTTTTTTGTGTGGGCGCCTGTGTAATTAGTTTCAATATGAATTTAATTATTTTAATCAAGAACGAGAAAAACGAAAGAGACCGTCTTCATGCAGAATTAATCAAGCTAATCAGGAAAAATATCGACATTGAAGAATGCCAGTGGCGTACCACTTTTTTTGTAAAAAATATCAGCGGATATGCTCGCAAGGACATCACTGGTGGAGCGATAAAATAATTTTTCTAATTAAAATATATGGTTCTATATCCTATTAACACATACCAAAATTGAAAATAATATCTAAAATACTTTGAGATATTAAAAAATAACGATAGGAAGAAAAAAATTTCAACACCCTGTAGCATAAAATTGAAGCCGTTGCGGACATATGTTCATATGAATTTTTCTTCATAAAATGACCTAAGGAATCACACCCTGAAATATTAGCACGTCATTAAAGAAAACGTTGTACATATCTTTTTTAATGTCATCTTTACCAAACCTAAGTAATTTGCCAACTTATAATGTGCAATACATAATCCAGCTGACGTCTAATTCATCGTTTCACTTTTTCTGAAGGGTGCGAATATGAGCTTTTTAATAAATTTTGTGACGTCTTATAAATTCGGTAACAGAACACAATCGTATGTCCTCAAATGCAGTTATCCAACACGAAGCTCAGTCTTCATTTGATTCGTTATTGAAATGGTTGTGTATTTTTAAAGTTCAGTTGTATACCTTTCCATACCCTTTTACTCTAAACGGTATCTAATTTAATTTCAATAAAAGTTTACCTGCTTTCCTTCAAACTTTGTACATTATACGTCATTAAAACTTTGCACCGCACTTTATTTTATCATGCTCAACAGAAAGCCATTCCTCGAAAGTTTACGTACATACATAAGTATCTATGTAAAGAACAAAGTTTGCTTTCTGTGTTGTAATTGCGCTAGATTACAATTCCGAGTTTTGCATACTACGATTCGTTATTCTCAACAGTTAACAATCTAGGTTTCTTAAATTGGGCTTTCAGTTCGATTGCTGTGGGAAAAGTCACCTGTAGGCGCTTTGAAATTTAAATAATTGTTAGTTGAAAACGCCATCATTAAGCATGCGATGTGTTTGATATTAGTGTTGACTAGAACTTATGCCCACCCATGCAGAATAAGTCTAAAGTATCTGTAAAAATGAAAGGGAGTAGTAAAAGCTCATTACAAATGCATATCCTGTAAAAACATAGTCAGAGCGCTTATTAGTAATTTCTTTCTATTGCGCAATATATTATATTGATGAGCTGTACTTTTAGAGAAAAGTGGTAGTCGCCTCCCTTCGAAGAAGTCACAAAACTGGATTTTTTATTGTAAATTGATAATAATTTACCATAAAAGTGATTTAGTGGGTGTTGTTTAATTATACAAGAATACTGATAGTCAAAACAACACTTTCATATTTTCTAGGCCACCGTGTATATCGCAGAAATATGTGTTATTGTGATATGGGATATTTTAATATAAAGCTAAACTTTGGAACATTAAGGTCTAAATAGCAAAATAATTAAGTCACAATGACAGCGATAAATTATTCATTAGTAAAGATTTGCTAAAATATCAATTCATAACTTGATAACAAAAATAGATAATTATAACGTTTAAGCCAGAATCTACCTCAGCGCAGAACAGGGAAATGTGTTGCACGAGCCTCGTACAGCAGCAGTAAGTTTTGAATATGGTAAAATGTAATGGTAGAAAGAAGGGCTCATGCAAAATGTATAAGTAAATAGTAACTCGGAGTAGTAATATTTTAATTGTACAGAATACCTAATAATTGTAAATTTATTACTTAACATTATTAACATACCTGATATAAAAAAAGAATATTGTTACATCGTTTAACTTACAAAATGCTCATGGAACAATACTAAGTAGGTAGGAAGAATCCTACCAAAGTACATAGATGTAGTTGGAACTCAGCGTAAAACCTACAAAATATAAAATAAACATTTTAAAATGAATGTATTAACAAAGAAACTTAAAATACAAATGTAAAAGGCTATGTAAGTACTTAATTAATCACATTTTAACTAAAAAAATCAACTGAGGGACCTGAACTCAGTGACTATGAGATAGTGAAAAACTCTCCCGCAGTTAACGTAAAGTTATATAAAATACAAATTTCAAGCCTCGTAATGACTAAAATCGGTACTAAGATTATAAAGACTTACCAAGTGCTGTAACCAAACATCAAGCACTGGAATGTGTTGCTTTTAAATAGTAGAAACTTTTTAAAATAGTTGGTAGTAATTGTTGGTTAGGTTTTTCTCCATAAAATATGCATAAAACATCTTAAATAAAGAGTTAGTGTAGGTTTATTCATATTGTAATTGTAGAGACCAGTTTGTAGTTTGATTTGATGTAATAGTACATTTTGAATACCATACCCAAGGACTGGTATATAGCAAAGCATCGTAGGCATAGCTGAAAAATGCAACATTATTATTATTATTATTATTATAAATGGTATAAATGGTGTTTATGGGTTTAAAAACATTGTAGGTGATTAGTTTTTAAGTTAATATGGGAAAAGGAAGTTCTTTTTTATTAATTTTAAGCAATTGGGAACAAATTTACGAAAAGTTATTGAAATTCCTAATAAGACAGCTAGAGACATGTATCAGGTAGCAAAATGTTCAGAAGGAGGTCAGGAAAGTTAAAACGTAATCAGATTAAAGATTTATTCAGTAAATTTCTAGAAAATTCAATATAAAAAATTTATATTTTAAATATGTCAAAACTAGATTGCTTTGGATTTAATCTAAGCCAATAGAATTTAAGTATTAAGAAAGAAAAGGGAGTTGTTTTGAGCGTGGGTACGAAAGGGACGCCGTAGGAGAGCTCCACAAAATTTTGCAATAAAGAAAATAAATTTAACAAAAATTTCGTAAATCAAATATAACTTGTGTATTTAAAATTATATACAAAGTACGTGGAACACGTCAAGTGCAAAAATTGAAGCAAAAAGGTACCCAAAAGTAGATCAAATAACCGTTCGTAAAGTTTGAAACCATAACCCTACTTTTTTTAAAATAATTAATGTAAATTTTACACAAGTGAGCAGTTTCTCACATAAATAATGGTAAATTGTTACCTACCTTAATAATTTAAGTAAAGTGCGGAAGTGTATCCGATAAATCACAGAGCTATTTCGTCGTATAAACATTTTCACATCGCCATAAATAAACAAGCAGCAGGTCTTCACATCAGGCCGGAAAGTTGGCATCAATATCAACTCCATATCCAGGACGGAGTGAGAATAAAAACATATACCCAATTTAAGCTTAAATTTGCAAATTAAAGGGAAAATAATTTTAAAGGTTGGAATCAAAAACTTTCACATCAAACAAGGCCAATTAAATTTAAATCCATAGTAATAGTAAATTGTCATTTATTTGTGTATAGTATTTATCAAGTAAATTTGTTAGTTTTGAACGGGCCTTTCCTTTTAAGTTTAGAAACTAACCTTTCTTACAGAATCTCCGTAGAGCTTACTCCTGAGGTATAGAGGGGCAGAGGTAGCAGTAAATTCTCATGTTCTGAATTGAGCTAGGAAATTATTACCTCGTCGCGGGGTCAATCGTGACTGGCGCCCGTAAGATTTTAAGCAATAATATTTTATATTTATAACTGATACCCAAACGATTTTTAAGGACACAACAGTATTTTTTTTTGTAAAAATTATGAGAAAATATTAAACTAGTTGTAGATCAGCAAAGAGAAAATTATCTAGTTAAATTACCAAGATCCTGAAAAGTCGCATAATGGGCCTTTACAGTGCATTCGAATTTTGACATTTAAATATGGTGGGTGTCATTTGGGGAAAATAAAATAATTTTTTATCTAAAAATGAGGCGTCTTAGAACAGCAATCTCTGAGAAATAAATTAGCGAAATACAACAACTTTCACGGGGTATTTCAAACGCTCGAGTTTCACGCGCCTTGGTTGCACACGTAATCCCACCAATCATCATCGAGGACACAACAGAAGAACTTGCAAACCGACAACACTGCGATCACCGAGCGTGCGGATAGCGGATAACCTTAAACTTTCATTTGAGCTGTCGTCTTTTCTGGGGCATTTTCGGTCGTATTTTCACAGAATGGAACAAAACACTGCTTGCTAGACATTTTAATCGAAATCGGAGGCTTTCAATTTATGCCAACCTCAAAACCAAAATGTTAACATCAACAAGCTGTCAAACGTCTAGTCACGAGCGATATGTCACTGCCGGTGATTAAATCACCGTGACTAAATCACCGTGATTATATAAAATATTAATATAAAGTGTAATTTACATCGTTTTACTTTCAATTCATACTTGCCCATTGCTGCTTAATGCAGCCATACATTCACACAAACAAATTACGGCGAACGGTAAACATATCAGCTTGCAGATTGTGATGGCGTTAGTTTAAAACCACCGGAAGTGAAAAATATATATCGCCCATCACTACAAATGTCAATTGAAAGCTGATTTTGTACGACGTTGCCGAGTCGCCTTTTACACTATTGGCTTGGGATTGCTGACGTGTTAATGGCGCGTTACGGATAATCGTTTAAATTGGACTTGTAAATAGGTGATTTTAATTATTTTTTTCTGGCTCTAATCTGCATCAAAATAGAAATTGAAAAAATACGGGTATTTTAATTTTTCATAAAATTTATGATTCCGCAATAAAAAAAATATGCTGAAAAGGCCCATTATGTCGCAAAATGTATTATCCATTAATAAAGTGAATATAAATTGTTAAATTGTAAAAGCTCCAATAAAAAATTGTATTGTTTTCGTACAAGAAAAAATTCTGAGACATTTTTAGTGTTGTCAACGCACACGTGATTGATGACGCTCGTCGTATGACCCTAAAAAGACGCCATGGAAAGAATCCTCGAGTTTCGTTTTCCTGACATTATACTTACTCTTAGTACCATCAATATTAATAAACAAAAAACCGCATTCCGTTGTTGTCTTCTCGCGTGCCTTTTCGTTCTTATTTAAATTAGTGTCGGCGAGTTAACTTATAACGGGGAAAATGAAGAACATTAAGGGGTGATGTTGGGTGGGGGCGAGGATATTCGGGTTATTCGTGTACTTATTTGTCTTTATTATTAATTTAAGCACGTAAATTAACAGTTGATACTAAACAAGCCGGCGATACACGTTTCGTGTCGTCTTATATTCCCGTGACTAGCGACCTTTTCAGAAAATTATACGTTATAATTGGTTCTGTAGTTGTTCCTAGACTTAGCCGACACTAAGAAAACTTTTAAACTTTAGATTGTGTTTCGGGAATACAAGAATATCACGAACGACACTTCGTAGCACATATTAAGTGGTCGACACGGAATTTACTCGATCAATTTTCGAGATGATTCTAGTAAGTAATTCGCGAATATTTTTAGTATTTTTAGTGATTAACAACCTAGAAATAAAATTTGACAAGTTAATTTGGTACTATTGTTACATTGCATTATTATTATATTGCTATTTCAAAAATTAAAAAAAATGAATAAGAGACCATTGAAACTTTGAAATAATTATAATTTAAAAAATAAAAATCAGCGTTTATTTCTAACGGGAAAGTGAACAACCGCAGCATGCCCAAAAACTGTTGTAGAGAATTTGAACTCTAATTTTCAAATACTTGGTAGAGCGTGTGGTTACTCCAGAGCATTATTTGATGGTGTTAATTTAGATACACTTTTTATGAATATTATATATGTCGGAGACGGCAAGGGCGAGGGGCGTTTTAGGGCGGATCTATTAGATTTAGGCCACACATTCGTAAACACAATATAATAACAGTCACATAAGTAACAAAGTAACTTGATTTATGATTTATATAAACAGGTAATTGTCAAATAATAATGTCTTATTGTCGAAAATGCAAACAATACCACAAAATACTGAAGCTAGCAGTCCGACCACCGCCAGTCCCGCGATTTCAACCATTCTATATCTACAAAGGTTATACTTAGACCAAATCGACTGGACTCTCAAGGTTTCCATACCCCGGAAGGGGTCTCCGGGGGTACTCCAGGCCTCATCTCTTTCGCATGACCATATATGGAGATGTTTATTCCTCACATTCCTTAACGCAATCGGTACTTGTTGACAGCGTTCTCTTGACTTGAATTATGTGCATGCAGGCGTCTACAAAGGGGTCGTTCTCCGACATATATAATTGTGGAATATGAGGATTGTCATCGAACTCGTTTAAGGTTAAATTATCAAATAGGGAACAACGCACCATTCTAGGGAAAAAAATGCAATTAATAATTTTTCTCATTCAAAATGGTGTACCTCAAGGGTTAGTCCCGAGCCCACTACTGTTTCTGCTCTACGTAAATGATTGATCTCAAATGTAGTCGATTCAGTAGCAATACTATTTGATGACGACTCGCCTTTTATTGTAATAGGTGATTCTGTATAGATTATTATAGATGCATGGATGTATAGATGTAATAAATGTTTAAGGAATATAAGTGACTAGTGCAATACAAATAAAATTGAAATTAATTTACAAAGAACGTACTGCATCAATTTTAATCAAGGATCACTAACAAAATTTAATATTAATTCAATTTAAATGTGACTTTCACAGACGAAATTAATTCACTTGGTTTTATCCTTGCGATTCCAAGATAACGTTGACACCATGAACCTTCAGGTTTTCTTGTAGCTTCTACTTCAGTTAGAATTTCAGCAGTTATTGCGTTGCTGCTGGTGTAATGTTTTCTTTTAGAGAATAGGTCATTTATATATCTGTTATGTGTAATATAATGTGTTAGTGTAATATGAAAAATTATCTTGGTAAAAGACGATCATGGAATTAGAAAGTGTTGTCTTAACTTATGGCATTCTTTTGTTATGATTACGTCAAAGTTTTTCAAGTTAAGTCCCACAGCGGCATCGTCTACAATATTGTGCACGCGGATTTTTAATTCTAAAGATAAATTAATAATAAACTAAGTAAAAGACTATTACCGTTTTTACTAACAAAAAGCCAATTTAAAGAAATTGTCCTCTGCCATGTTCAATACACAACTTCACGCGCTTTATGCGTTATGGCTGCACATTCATTCTTTGTTCTAGTTCTGCAAATTAGATAAAGGAGTTCTGAGAATCCTATCTTCCAAGTGAAGAATAACAAAATAGCCATTAAGAGGAATGCCCTTAGTAGTTCCCCTGCGAAGTTTCAAGGATTACCGTTTAGTTTACCCCCGGCAACACCATTTGTAGGAGAAATAACTTTACATTTTATTTGCTACTGAAGAGAGAACGGATACGTCTTCTCTTTCAACCGCAGGCGCAGTGAGAAGAGGGCAAGAGATTTATTTCATAGCATTATTACCTGAGAACCTATAATTTATATGATACGGATCACATTTGAAGTGAAAACCGTGTAAACAGATAACTACTGGACATGAACAGGTGGTGGGTCTGATGTAGCATCAGACTTTCAATCGCGGGGTTCTGGGTTCAAAACCTAGTGGCTTCTGCTTTTTTTCTTATTTGTTTGTAGAAAAGTTATAGGCATTTATATATAAAAAAAACATTATGGGTATTTATGTAAGATATAAAATACTATAAAGAATTTTTTTAGTAAATTTGACGAAAGTTTACCGTATTGCCAGATACTAACTTTTATATTTTATTCAGTATCCTGAAATACATCATTCTATAAATATTTGTTTGTTTTATACTTATTATTGAACAAAAACCAGAATTGAGTGGCATTCCCCCATTTAAATATTTTATTGCATGAATATCAACATTTTTACAAATTACCCGGAAATTTGCTTTTATAGTTATGAAAAAGAATGTTAACATTTTCCTACCAACATATTATACAGTTATACACCTACCAGGACAGGTGGCAGCAAAAACAGGGACGTCCTCACTTATGCATTTATTTTTTAAGAAATTACGTACAGGACGTATTTGATTTAAACATTCATTTTTTCGTAATCTTGTTAAAAAAAAGTGTAATATATGTACTTAGCAAATGTCCAGTATTTTTATCCCAAATGTATTTTTAAATTCTTTTTACCCAAAACAAATGTCAGTTTTCGCAATTTAATTAATTTATTACCGTTTTCTTAAATGTTTTTTATATTTCAAATAAGCCGCCGGACATTACTTAAATTGCCAAAGCTCACATTTGCATTTAGTGAAAAATATTAAAAAATATCTCTCAAAAAAAATACTGCCTTAACATATTTTATTCAATACCTAATTAAAATATACAACATTGCCGGAGCCAACCGCACAACCACGTCGCGCAGCGTCGTATAGTGTTAGTGCGGTTGGGCGGTTGACTAATTATATTCCATTGCATTTTTCTAAGGTTATTTCTAGTTTGATTTTCATTAAAATGAAAGTATTGGTAAATCAAACAAGGTAGTCTTGTTGTCACATGGTATTTAATATATCCATACCTATTGTTATTAAAATTAGAATTTTACAGAAACGACGCTAGACGTCGGTCGACGTCGAAACGAAAAAATGAAAGAATATGATTCTCAGTATTAAAATTTATCAAATTCAGAAGGTTCACAACAATGACGTTAGGCGTCGGTCGGCGCTGAGACGTAAAAATGCAAGAAAATGAATCTAGGAATCGAAATTTGTCAAATACACGAGTTTTACAAAAACGACGCTAGGCGTCGGTCGGTGTCGAGACGTAAAAATGCAAGAACATAGATTTAGATACACAAGTTTTACAACAACGACGTTAGGCATCAGTCAGCGTCGAGACGTAAGAATATGAATGTAGGAATTAAAATTTATCAAATACACGAGTTTTACAAAAATGACGCTAGGCGTCGGTCGGCGTCGAGGCGTAAAAATGCGAGAACATAGATTTAGATATCAGATGAAAAATATTATAAAGAAATCTGAGGGCTTGGCTTCCCGTATAGGTGCGCACCAAACCTCAAGTATTTATACTCTACACAGCTTGCTTTTACACATTTTCCCCTATTCATATACCTATACTTACATCGCCACCCCTTCAACGGAATCATCTCAAAATATGATTTCGTTCCAATTGTCGTTATAATACAGATGTACCAAATTTCAAGCGAATATCTCAATTTTATTGTATCAACCTCTTTAATAATGGAGTAGGGGGGGTGGGGGGTTAAAAAATATTATAAAAAAATCTCAGGCCTTGGCTCCAAATACATACACCGTACTTCAAGTTTCTGTACTCTTATCAGCTTGCTTTAATTATTTTCCCCTATTTACCCCTATTGAACCCCCAACCCTTCAACGGAATAAACTAAAAATATAATTTAGTTCCAGATGTCATTATAATATATACGTGTACCAAATTTCAAGTGAATAAGTAAATTTTATTTTATCAACCCCTTTAATAATGGAGTAGGGGTGGTGGGGGGGTTGAAATTTGTTAATAAAAAATCCGAGGCCTCGGCTTCTAAATATAAAAAATTGGAGGCCTTGGCTGCTAGTATACATACACCAAATTTCAAGTTTCTATACTCTTACCAGCTTGCTTTACCTATTTCCCCCCATTTATCCCTAATTACCCCCAACCCTTCATCGGATATGTTCAAAAAACAATCCAGTCCAGATCTCGCTATAATATATAGGTGTACAAAATTTCAAGACAATGTCTTAAACCGTTCCGGAGAAAATGTGCTGACAAAAAAAAAATTACAGACAGACAGACCGACAAACAGAAATTTTTTTTCGCTGAAATTTAAAATCTCGACGTTTCATGAAGTTCTAAACCTATTTCAAGAAATAAAATTTGATTTTTTTTACGATTGCTGTACTTCCAATCCACTACGTGGATGTGGAAGTAATTCCTCTTTTTTTTCTTGTACCATATTGATACACTTTGCGCCTTTAACTATTGTTTATACCCATTACGCGATTAAATGTGTTCCGGTAAAAATTGAATTAAAATAGGTACGCAACAAGCTCAGTTTATATATTTCTCTAATGTAGTAAGAGTCAAAGCCTAGAGAATGAGAAGTCTCAAGCTAGACAAAGAGCCAATGCGTATATGATCCGCCTCTCTGGCTAGGTGGAGATGGAAAACATGCCTAAACAATTATTAAATTACATGCGTAATTGCCCTGAAGTATAACTCATTAAAAAATTGACATTTTTGAATTATTTTTAAACGAATGTGTAAACAAAAGATGATAGAATAATGTGACCGATGCTTTTTTGAGAATATCTAGAAGTATGTGAAAATTAAATAAATATCAGACAATCAAATGATAAAGTTTGTGATTTTTTTTCTTAAGATTGGTTCACCGGATTTGAAAAAGCAATGGTCACATTGTAGAACTAGTAGCTAACTTCTTCTAAAAAAAAAATGAGTGTGATACTTGTAAAAATAAAGCTGCTAGAGCTCAGCGCGTTTGTTATATTTCACGTATATTTCCCGCATGCGAGGATTCCTCTTAAGGTCAAACAAGATGAATGAGGAAACTCATCAGCGGGCTATCAAAATACTCGCGAATAAAACCTTTATTTACTCTTCTGGCATCATCGTGCAAGTAGTTATTGAAAAGAAGAACCGGCCCAATTATTCTCCGTGCTCTACATCCGCATATTATGAGGATGACGTACCGCGAATGATGAAACCATACGTTTTATCAGACAAGGTAGAGAGAGGTAAAAGAGACTATTGCCCAAGTCTTTTTTAACAATTATTCAGCATGATCCATAAGAAAGTCTAATTTGCTGAGAGACGTTGCAAACGTTTTACAGGCTCTTGTTCCATGCGTTGACGAAATTCTTTAACAACTTCTTCTGTTACGAATGGTTGGCCTACCAGCATTTCTTTAATGAGTCATACAGCCAGATTCGCGAAACACAGCAACACAGAAACAAATGAATAAAAATCCTGTAGGATTACTGCTGTCTGGGAAGTACTTCTACGAGAAGGTGATGATCTGAACCACAGACAGTGACAGGTAAACTTTTACATAACTGTATAAAATAAATTATTTATTACTTACGAGTTATAAATAATAATAAAGTCGACTATCTCATATTATTAGAACCTTGATTTACACAGCTAGTTGTATCTAAAATCAACATAATGGATTTAAACAATAACGTTCTTATTTTCTTAAATGACTTGACAATGTATTCAGTAATACTGAAGTTTCAGCTTTGTCTTATTCGCGTAAAGTAGCAATGCAAGAAAGGGAACTTAATTATTGTATACGCTCGAACAATAATAATTAACCGCCGTAAGTAAAAGGCTATCAAAGCACATTCTGCTCCAAAAGCATGCCCAGGTCTTAAGTAGTATGTAGGCGGGAGCTCATAGGCCCCTGGAAAACTCTTCCCGTAATTTAATCAGCAATGATATTACTTCTAAATTTTAATGAAGGGGAGATCCTTTGTGCCACGAGCTCAACCTGTCACCCTAGGTCCACATTTCAATTTGCTAAATTTGGCAAGTAATTACCAGGCAACTCCTATAAAATAGCGTCAACCGTTTGAAATACTACAGATCCAGAACATATTAAGACAAAATGAATGCCGAAGTGTTTAGAAAAATAACGTAAATTGGAATTATTGCCTAAAGTCGACAAAACCTTAATAACTATAAGTCTGAATACAAACATGAAGCAAATTCTCACAGAAATATATACAGGGTGTCTCTAGATGGGGTTACCTATACCATGAATAGACCTATATTTTAATTTTTTCACTAAAGGCCATTCTTTTGTTAAAAAATAAGGTTGGTATTCAGAACTTTTTTTTTCTACAAGCGCCCAAAAACTCCAAAAATGTGAATTTTAACTAAGATTAAACTATCTTTATTTATAGTTTTTAATAAAAACTCCAGTCGAAAAAGTTTCAAATTTCAAAAATACAGGGTGTAATCAGTTTCATGTCATTAAAAAAAACTGGTAATGGGGACCGACTAGACAAACAAAAAACCTTTATGACTTCTCCCTCTAGGGGCACTTTGAAAAAAACTGATCTTGGTCAACATTTTTAATATTATGGTGGACAATAATTGAGAACCACTGCTTTTCTTGGTAGTTCTCGATTATACAACTTTTAAATTGTCATAAAAAAGTGCTCGCCGGCACACGCAAAGGCCTTGGATCATCGACCGCCTTTGATGGGCCGCCTCAACTGAACTGAGGTAATTATAAAGAGGTAAATAATTCGTTTTCTCTTCGTGCACAATTGCAAGCAAATAATGGCCATAGAGGTTTAAACAGAGAATTTCTTTACATGTGTGTTTTTTAATTTGGAACAAAATATTGGATTGTTTATAATTTAGAAAATTTAAATGTGGTTTATTAACATTTGTAACATAAATGAGTGTCCTGGGTTAAAAGCTTACTACCTACCTAAATGATTTAAAATTTCTGCATCTGCATCATTACACAGTTCGGTACGTCGAACGAAGGAGATACGCACTTCGTTCAACAATAAACTATCAACTAACGTTGTCAATAAAAAAATAAAATAAAAACTTGGTACAAAAGCCAAAAAGGAATACAAAAAGAACGAACAAGTAAGTTGTGTCTGTACATAATAAAAAATTTGACAACTTGAACGGTAAGTCAATAAAATAAATCTTAACTATAAATACACAATGACGCGAAATTCAAAAATAACAAAAACAACGAACGTGTGTACATAACGAAACACCCACAGTAACTAAAATATTGCACAAGGGAGAGTTAGAGTATAGTTTTCTTCAGATCAGATCTAGGTCTAAACCTACCTCAATAGTCCAGCAGTTCTCAAAAAATTTTATTGAAAATTTGCGAAATTTTTGTTTTTTTTTTCTCCAAAACTATGAGCTTTAGATGCCATGTTATATAAGGTTTTTTTGTTTGTCTTGTCGTTCCCTACCACCAGTTTTTTTAATGACATGAAACTAATTACACCCTGTATATATTTTTTTAAACAAAACGTTCTAGATGTTTAAATAAACAATATTTTAAATAACCAAATGTTTCAATTAACATTTTTATTCAACATGGAAACCATCAACTTCCACGCACTTATTTTGTAATAGTCTTTTAAATTCGTCGTATATTTCCCACCCCTGCAAAATTCCAAATTCATAATATAGTTGTAATCCTGACCACTAAGTCTTCGTTCGCCATCTGTTTTTCGCATATTCAATGGGACTAAATCTGGAGAATTCACTGGCAAAATAATATTGTAAATATTATTTTCTTACAGATATCTTCAAGTACTAGATGCAGTGGTTGATAAAAATTTCGTGTTGCACGCCAGTAAAGTAGATATGTTTTTTGAATTTGTCATGGAGGGAGTTTGGAGCATTGCATTTGATTAAGAAAATCTTCATTATGCTCAACTCATGAAATTTCAACAAAAAAATAGGCATCATCAGTAGATTATGGTTTTAATCGCCAGAGGAAAACTATTATTTATGTTATTGTGGCCTTATGTACGTTCTATCTTAGATTCTTCTGTTTGTATGATTTCCGCATTTATTTTTTATACCAGTATGCAGCTGGTATTGTACTGAAATAATAATTATCTGATAATGTCCCCACTAGTTTAATTAGTTTTTGATTATGTGTTTAGTTCTCGTACCGATGTTACTGTAACGACGTATAAATTAAGATAAATTATACGCGCTTATACTAGCCTTATAATAAATTTCGAAAAGCAGTCATCGAACCTCTCTCCGAGACCACAATAAAACCACGAACACACAATCCGCCTGATTTATGGCTTTTTAAAAATTTCACTTCAACTTATATCACTATGCCACGCCAACGGTACACAATCCTTTGTGGTCGATATTTCAGGAGCTTTTGAAATTCCTTCACCTCGACGTGCCAGTAAATTTAGCGCTGAAATGTGTAAGACCACATCTCGGTACAACTGCGGCGAGTTGTTTCCTTTGCAATATTGATTTCACTTCGGAGAACCCACAACCCAACAGTAATGAAATGCTGAATTGTTCGTGTACTAACTCTCCTTTTATAGATCTAGTTCAGTTACTGACTACTTTTACAGTTAATAAAATTATTTGATGTATGTCTGTGCACGAGAGATAAACGCACTTTCTTTTAAGCCAGAAGTCTCGAAATTTTATTTCCAACTGATGAACTGGGATTTTTTCTTCAGAATCAAAGAATCGTCCCAACATAGATATGAGGGATGTATTTTAACAATCATACAATCGCTTTATAAACATTTCTTTGCCCGAATATTTACTGCTGAATAGGATAAAGTAATAATCTGAAATATATTTACTTATACTAGTGTCTACGCCCCATGGTTCCGCCTACCTTTTTTTACCGCTACCCCCATTATATTTCTATATCTCATACTATATCTCTTCCCATTAGATTTCCCCACTTTTTCGCCATTCTCTATTACTTTCTCACTATTTTCATACGTTTTCACCGCCTTTCCTTTTTTCCACGATCTTCTGTCTTAGCTTCGTTTTGCATTTTCTTTTTTAAGCTATTGCTAGTTGAAATTTTATGATTAGATTTTAGAGTTGGGAAGGAGGAACTGGCTGATTGACCTTGACTACCGCGACCCCCATGGATCTATTGTGGTGCTCCTGTTTGTTTTCCTTAGAGCTCCTTATTCAGCTTTGTCCTTTGTATCAGACTTCACAGCCTTGTACGACCAAGTCTGATAAAGAAGAAATAGGTAAACAAATTGCTAGAGCTCTTTATGCGACAAACATCAGTTTCATGTATATTGAACAACCTGAAGTAAAAAAGGCAATAACGCTTTTACGACCTGGATATGTACCACCATCTCGACATGATGTGTCCAACAGACTGCTCGATGAAGTGTATGACGAGGAAAAAAGCAAATGTTTTAAAGATTTATCAGGAAGTTCAGTTTGTCTGTCATTGGATGGATGGTCCATCATACACAATGAACCAATAATATGTGCAATTTAACTACGGAAAATGGGTTTTCCTTTTTAGTAGACACAATAGACACATCTGGAACTCCACATACATTACGTTCGTTGTGAAATACTTCCGAAACAATCATTTTGCCTCTGCGACATACGCAAAAGAAGGAGGAAAAAAACTTACTTTACCTTTTGACGTAAGATGGAACTCACTTGCCAACTGCTTAGAGGGTTAAATCATGACCCACACTTTTTAAAATTAGCGAGGAACATAAAAATGAAATTGACAGCATAGTAAGACAGACAATTTGAAACATTTATTTAAAAAGAGCTGCTGAAGATTACTTATCACTACTAAAACCTATATCTGTTGCACTTGATAGGCTTGATGCAATTTTATCAGACGTCGTAGAACAATTTAAATTAACTGAGTCGCATTTTGACGAAACTGAAAATACCTTAGTACAAATGCAAATATTTAGATGCCGATATAACCAGTGTATCACCTCATACCATTTGCTAGCCTTCATTCTAGACCCTACGAAAACAAACCATAAATTAACAGAAAGCTAAAAGAAGCCGCTAATGAATTATATCTCGAAAGTGGTTTACTACCACTGATTATTAAATTTCTGGCAAAATCTCAGCTTTTTGCCGATATTATGTTTCACGAAGAAATTCTTAAAAACACAAAGCCCTTAGACTGGTGGAAATCCCAAAGAAATATTGATATTATTGACAAATTATTCCCGATTATCAAGCAATTATTTTCTGCTGCAGCTAGTTCAGCCTAGGTTGGGAGAATATGTTCAACATTTGGTTTGATTCATTCTAAGATTCGAAATCGTTTAGGGACCAAAAAAGTATCTAAATTATTTTTTTTATACAAACTACAATAATTACCCTAATTTAAAATTTTTGTTTTGGAGTATTTCATGTTTTATTTTCTTTTAGAGTTGGTTCTGTTTAATTTGTTTACTTTGTTTTTTTTTTTTAAGTAGGGGCACGGTGCCGGACTTCCCAAATAGGCAATGTAGGCAGCTGCCTAGAGCGGCAAATTCTTTATGGCGGCATGCCGCCAAGAGATTTTGTTACCCAAAGAATAATGACAAAATAATTATTATTATCCATTTTATGATTTATAATGAAAAATACACACATACACGTTTAAATACCCACTTGGGTTTTTGTCTGAAAAAGCGCGTCAGATTCAAATCTGCCTACGGGCGGAAAATTCCAAAACCCGGCCCTGAATAGGCACCTAATTTATAATGTACATTTAAGACGGTAACTTTTGCTTTATATGTGTAACCTACCTGTTCTTTTCTTCTTTTTATTTGAATTTCTTGTAATTTTTACTTCCCTCGCATACCGAAGGGAAGTAATGTATTCGAGAAAAAATCACCCTCCGAAATTTTTTCGGATTCTGACGTCTCAGATCACGTAGATTACGCCAGTCTGTCTGTCTGTCTGTCTGTTGGTGCATTAAGTAAAAAACTACTTGACGGAGAGCAGTCAAATTTGGTAGGTAGTTGACCCTATTGTTAGCGAAGAAATGGTTAAACTTTCACTGGAAAATATACAGGGTGGTGGACCGTCTAAACGGAATAGTGAAAAAAAAAATTTTTTTTGCTGAAATCTAAAATTTCCACGTCTCATGCATGACACGCTAAACCTATTTCAGAAAAAAAAAGAAAATTTATTTCACCAACATTTAAAAAAAATTTTTTACCACTAATAGATGAAAAATTTGTTTTCTTGGTTCAAATTTAAAATTTCCACGTTTCATGGCATTCTAAACCTATTTTAAAAACAAATTTTTTTTGAAATTTTTTTTACCAACATTTAAAAAAAAATTTTTACCACTAAAATAAATGCAATTTTTTTTCTTTCTTAAAATTTAAAATTTCCACGTTTCTTAGTTCAGAATCTATTAAAATAAAAAAATTTGATTTTTTTTACCATTTTTGAAAAAATTTTACTACTAAAATTCTAAAACTATTCAAACAAATTTAAAAATGTTGTTGAAAAATTTTAAGACATTTTTGAACATTTTCAATCTATTTACTTATCACTACTACAGAATAGACGAAAAATATTTTTTTGCTCAAATTTAAAATTTCCAAACATATTCGGAAAAAAAAATTTGCAATATTTTTTTACCATTTTGGAAAAAAAAATTACACTAGAATAGATGTAAAAAATTTGTATTTGCTCAAATTTAAGATTTTCACGTTGACATTCTAAACCTATTTCAGAAAAAAACAATTTTGAAAACTATTTTCTCCAACATTTTAGAAAAATTTTTTACCACTAAAATGGATGGATTTTTTTTTAATTTGCTCAAATTGTTTTCACGTTTCATGGCATTCTAAACCTATTTAAAAATATATATATAATCTTTAAATTTGTAAACTTGTTTTACCACTACTGTGGAATAGAAGGAAACTTTCCTTTTTGCTCAAATTTAAAATTTCTGCATTTCATGGCATTCTAAACCAATTTCAGAAGAAACAAATTTTTGAAACATTAAAAAGAAATGAATTTGTTTAACATCACTTTACTTCATAATTCAGTTATGGTGGACATTTGTAAAGATATTTGCGCAAGCCTTCCATATTTGGCACCTGTTATTTACTATAGAACTTTTGCTGTTGGATGAGCACTGTATATTTTTTTGATCAAAAGTTATCAGGTTTTCGTTGTAATAATAGCAATAACTATATTCCGATTATTATTCTCAATGTCATTTCGTAATTAATAATTTTTTAGAGTGACCGCCATGCACAAATAACGAGGGAAGTTCTGTGTAAATACCTTTACCGATTTTTTAAATAAACTACTTTTTATTTTAATTTTCTGAACTTGATTTACTTACATTATTGGCTTTACACAACTTGATTTAAATCATGATTTAAATTTAAAAAATCAGTTGATTTAAATCACGATTTAAATTAAATCGATTTAAACCGTGTTGGTCGCAACCCTGAATTTTCATTTTGTAGTAATGGCGAAGGCGCGAGCACAAAAAATTATGGGTAGAGGTGATGGTGGTCGTCGTCGTCGTCGTCGTCGGCAATATTATTGTATTGTCCACTTTATTCTTCATCAGCATAGTAAAATGTGAGATATTAGGGATAATATAAAATGTGTGTCAGTTAATTACATTGGTCAAGTCTCTTCAGTAACGTTAAAGAGAAAGTGGTGATCATAATTTAAAGATTAACAATAAACTGTTTTTTGCAAATTGGGTGATGTTATTTAACTGAAAATAAGTGTAAGTTGTACATAAATAAACACTACAGGATTGTTGAAGACTATTTTTGGCTAAAATTCGATTATTAGGGACATATCTCCTCATTTGGCGCTTTATCTCCCTCCCCACTAGCCTTTGGTAATAAGGTAGATCAAGTCCAGTAATCACGCTCGGTACATTCATATTATAGTGTTACTGAAAACATTATAATCTTGCATATAATACTAAAAATAAAGCTACTGTGCTCCTAAATTTTTTTCAAATACGTGTCACGGCGGGGTATAAAAATAAACTGGACAAAGGGAAAAAATAAAATATGAAATATTTATAGTACGCTTAACTGTGAGTAAAATGTTTGCAAGAGAGGAAAATAGCGTCTAACAAATCGCCCCGTGAATTCTTGACAAATGCTTATAGTTTACGAACAGCGACGGAGAAAGTAATATTTACAGGAACAAGCGAAAGAAAGCCACACTGTATTCTCATCGCAAAATAACCACGAACGCGAATTTTGTTTTAGAAATCGGAAGAACTATTTTTAAAAAACATTTATTTTATTTTACAAGTGAAAGAATAACTATTTCAAAATACAATATTTTGTCTAAGTCTAACTACAATGTTATTACGACTAAATATGGAGACCGAATGCCCCGCTGCAAGCGGTTTCGGTGGTTTTGTTCTATTGTGGTACCACGTGACCGTGGGAGTCCTTATCAAGTGGTCACATTCCTGTTGTGTACATAACTCCTCCCTTCTTAGCTGGAAAACAGGAGGGACGACTGTTTTTCATTTTCCTTTTCGTTGTTTTCTAAGTCCGATTTAGTAATTATTATATTGGTGGTGGACCTTTTTGTTTTATACCGTCGAAATGAAAGGTACATTACAACAAGTATAGTAACCAAAATAATTATGGAAATGAGAATCCATAAAGCTTTGTTGTCCGTCCGTGTGTATGTTATGTCTTCCAACTTATGGATCTGCATTTTGTCCAATTCTTGTTTGTACCTGGATATTTCATTTAGCCGAATATTTTTTAGTTTTATCGGCTTCAAAGTCTGCACGTCTACACTATGATTAATCTCTGGTAGGGAAAATTGACTTTGGAGATTTTCGGTTTGATGGTTTGTGAATGTTTCACCATTTAGTTTGACGGTGCAATTTCGAGGTATAGTGATTAACTTGGGTTTGGTTATTTCAGAAATTCCATCGTTGCTGCAAATTTTCGAGATCGTCATCTTGTCAATAGGTATGACAATCAAGTGTGCTTCATTGATTATTTCAATGATCGGCTCGTTGAGATAAGTAGGAGTAAGAGGACATGTCCTTTGGTAGCCGTCTAACATTTGCGAGAGACAATCAACTTTTGTTGGTGGCTGATTGGTGTGATATATGCAAATGTTTTCTATCTTTGGACATTCGATTTCTTCATAGATAATATGAGTTGAGTTTTTAAGGAGATAGGATTTCTTCGGAATTAGCGTAAGGTTTTTATTGGGAATCGGGTATAAGTGGAATAGGTCATAAGTGGCAGGGTTTACTAGTGGAAAATGTATGGAAAATATTATCTTGTCGTCTCGATAGAATATTTGAGTAGTTGCTAATTCATAGAATGATTGAATGTTTTTGAAGTTTGGTACTTTAGACTGACCATAGAGTTTTACGATCTTCGTTACAAGAGTTCTCATTGATTCGACTGATATTATATTTGTATGTAGAGTGTGCAACCTAGCAAATAGTACTGCATTTTCAATATTGTCTAACAGTGAGATTAAATCTCGGCATGTATGTATTATTAGTTCAACAGTGTTTTGAAACGACATAAGGCTGTGAAATGCTTTGATTTCCCGAGATATTACTTCTAAGCGACCCTTTATTATGTTTTCATTCTTGATTAGTGTCGTTAATGATTCGTTATACTTTTGAGTTAATAATTTAGTTAGTGTTAACTGTTTCGTCATGTCATGGTACAGGGTTCTCTGGTTTTTGTCTAGTGTTATTATGGCCTTGTCATAGCGTTCGCCATCTGAAGCATCTAAGGTGCCAAAAAGCCATTTCTGTCCTTTGCCAACTATGTTAAGGAGTCCTCGTTTTTTCCTATAATTGGGTTTGATATTAATTAGTTTATTATTTGCCTCGGCCATTAAGTATGTGGCGTGATTAACAAGGTCTCTTATTATGTGTGCTTGGCTTAAGTTAAGAGCGGAATCTATGAAATGTGGGAGATTAATAATGTGATCTTTTAATTTAAGAGCTAAGTTTTCTAACTGGGCGGTATTAAGAAAGTAGAGAAATGTATGATGGTTATTAGTTGTGTAGGCTTTACCTAAGGGGAATGGTAGTATGGGGTTAATTATTTCTTCTATTTTTATCTCTTGTCCGATGATTGCTGGGACCAGGAGTAGAATCGCTATTGCTTGCAGCATCTGCAACAATATCATTTGGTATAATTCGCCGTTGTGGTTTTACTTTTGATTTATGATAACTACCCTTTTGCGTTATTACTTTTATTTTAGTTGTGGCTTTTGATGTTATTTTTCGAAATTTTGGTTTTATTTTGTTCCTCTTTTTAGTTGCTATATATACGTTTTGCTTAATATCAATTTCTGGTGGCTCGTCTCGATTCTCGTTTATTTTACTGAGATCTTTTGCTTTAGCGTTATTTTGTTTAACGGCCTCGTGTATGGCTTGCATATTCTGCGTGTGTATATCAATATATGTTTCTACTATTCGACTATCCGTTACGTCAAATGGATCAATTTGTTCGACATTGCCTTTTATAACCGAGAATGGGGTAAATGTAGTGGCTGAGTGTATCGAATTATTGTATCCTATAATCGCGTATTTCATTTGAGTGTTTATGTTAGTTTTTGCGTCAATCAGTTCTAGACATCTTAATTCTTCTAGTAGGGTCGAGTGGAACCGTTCGACCGGACTATTACTATTAGAGTTTTTTGCAGTTGTATAATGTACTTGTATTTTATGTTTCGTACAGAAGTTTTCGAAAAGGTTGTTTTTAAATTCTGACCCTTGGTCACAAGTAATTTTGTGGGGGATGCCAAAATGCGAAATGAAATTTAAGAGACTGTCTAGATTTTTTTTTTTAGATGGAGGAGTTGGCGATTGGCCTTGCCTACTGCGACCAGTATAGGTCTATTGTAGTACTCCATTTTATACCTTAGGGCTCCTTATCCAGACATGGTCCTCACAAGACTTCGCGTCTGTTGATAAGGAGCTCTTTGGTAAAGTTATCAGTCCTTGTTTTTATTGTCTCGCCAAGTCGTCTCAGTCCAGCCAAGGCTATTCAGCTCATGACATAGACTGACGTACCTGAACGAGAACTCACCCATCCATGCGCTGGACCCGACCGACGTAGCTTAACTTCGACGATCGAGTGCCCGCACCTAAACCGGTGACAGTACAAGGAACTGTAAGAGACTGTCTAACACATCAATTGAATTAATTTGCGTTGGGTATGCTTGTCCAAATCTTGAAAAGCTATCTAGGATAGTCAAGAAACAACTCTTTTTTACTTGAAATATATCAATATAAATGTGTTCGAATGGTCTAAGCCCTTGCGGCGTTGGTTTAAATTTAATAACATTGGGATGTCGTTCGTATTTGGCTGTTTGACATATATGACAAGTATTTATGTAATTTGTTACGTCGTCCGTTAAATTTGGCCAATAATAAGTTTTTCGTAGTGAGTTTCTCGTTTCTGTTATGCCTTTGTGGCATGTTTTTCCTTCGTGGTGGTATTTAATTTTTTCATTACGCTCGTTTGTATCTTCTATGTCTTTTAACATAAGGTTACATTGTATTAGTTTAAAAGCGGAATTTTTAAAGAAGTTTTGAATTAGATTTATTACGATTTCAGAGAAGTTATTTCTGAAAAATAGTGCGTAAGTCTTTTTTGGCTCGAAATAATTTTTTATTGTGTCTAATAGGTGTTCATCCATGTTTATTTTAGGTATTGTGATATATAGTCGGCTCTTGGGGTTTTTATCTTTAAAGAGTTCTGTTTTTCTAATTGAAGGTTTTGCAGCGTCTTGACTAAGAAAAAACACTACTTGGTTCCGGTATTGATTGAGGGGTTGTTCTGAAATGGGGCAGGTTAGAATAGGATTTTCGTGAGACGAGTGTTGCGTATCGTTATCGGATATTTTTTTTTCGTGTGGTTGGTTGAGATCTAAATTAAGGGCAATATCTTGTAAAATTTTAATGGCATTGTCCGTTGCTGGGGTACCTGTACCGTCTGTAGGAGGAATTAGTTCGTTGTCTGGTATGGATTCTAAGAAGTCGTCAACTACTTTATTTCTCTCGGTGTCGTCTAAGTTCGGGAAAACGGATTCGTTTTCACCTGCGTTAATTTCTACGCGCGATAATGCGTCTGCATTCGTATTATTTTTACCCTTTTTATAATGGATTTCGTACTCGTACTCCTCGAGTTTGAGGCGCCATCTTACAAGTCGCGAATTTGGTTCTTTGAGTTTAATTAACCACTGAAGTGGTTTGTGATCCGTTATTATCTTGAATTTTCGTCCAAACAAGTACAGTCTGAAGTATTTGGTAAAGTTAACGATGGCCAAAAGCTCCCGTTCGATCGTGGAGTAATTTTGCTCGGCTGGGTTCAAGGTGCGAGAAGCGTAAGCAATTGGCAAATCGCTGCCAATCGGTCCTTGCGAAAGTACTGCTCCTATCGCTATATTGCTCGCGTCAGTAGTTAGATTAAAAGGCTTTTCGAAATCAGGATATTGCAATATAGGGCTATTCGTTAAAATTGATTTACATTTTTCGAAAGCTTCAATGAACTGAGGCGAATGTATTATTTTTTCACCTTTTTTTAAACACTGTGTAAAAGGTTTCGTAATGTGCGCGAAGTTTTTTATGAAGCGTCTATAATATCCTAAGAGCCCAAGAAAAGATTTTATTTCTTTTGCTGTTCGCGGAATAGGAAATTTGCTGATGGCTTTTATTTTGTTTGGGTTCGGTTTTATACCTTCAGAAGTTATAACGTGCCCTAAGAATTCTACGTCCTTTCTTAAAAATTCAGATTTGTCTAACTGTATTTTAAGTCGAGATTCTCGTAATTTTGAAAACACTCGTTTTAAGTTAGTTATGTGTTCTTGGAGGGATGTACTGAATATTATAATATCGTCCATGTATACTAAACAAATTTTTCCTTGTAATTCTTTTAAAACATTGTCCATTACTCGCTGAAACGTTGCCGGTGCGTTTTTTAGTCCGAATGGCATGCGAACGTATTCATAATGCCCGTTTTCTACATTAAATGCTGTTTTTTTAATTGAATTTGCACTCATTTCAATCTGGTGAAATCCTGATGCGAGGTCAAGTGTCGTAAAATAATTGCATTTGCCTAACTTATCTAATATGTCGTTAATATTTGGTAATGGGTACCGATCATCGATAGTTTTTTCATTTAGCTTGCGATAGTCCACTACTATACGCCATTTGCGCTTGCCACTGGCATCTAGTTTCTTTGGTACAATCCATATTGGACTGGGACCATGGCGAACTGGAAGGTCTAATAATACCGTCATCAAGCATTTTATTAATTTGGCGTTCGACTTCAGGTTTGTGTACATGCGGGAATCTATACGATTTTGTATGAATGGGTACTTCATCGTGTGTCTTAATGTCATGTTTGACTTCATTTGTAAAAGTTAATTTATTATTTTCGTTGTGAAAGATATCTTTAAATTCACGACATAATTTAGAAATAGCAGATTTCTCTTCTGTATTCATGTGGTCTGTTCGTATTAGCTGTGTTATCTCGGTATTAGGGTGGTCTTGTTGTTGTTGTTCACAAATATCTATGTTATAAATTTCAAACTCATTAGCTACTGGAATAACAGGAAACGGTTCTGATAATGAAACAGAAATTGTTTTTGAAGTGCGGTTGTATATTTCGAAATAGGCCCGATAGTTATGAGCTTGCGATAAGGTTTCCGGAATAAACAAGTCGTTTATTGTGCCCTGTGGTATTATAATCTCACCATTAGGAATGTTTACAGGAAAGTCTTTGATAAGCGTTTCATGGGCTGGGATTTCGAAACTAAAAGTGTTATCGAAGGGTTGGCGATAAAAGAATGGAATTTTTATGGTCTTGTTTACTAAACACTGGTTCTGGAGGTCTATAGAGAGGTTCATGGCGATAAGGTCTTTAAGGCCTAAAATGCCATCGAAGTACTCGTGGAAGTTAAATAAAAGAAATTCAATATTATGGTTACTTTGAAATTCTGAAAAGGAAGGTATTGTCGCTCTATATCTTATTTCCTTTTCGCCTAGTGAGGTTTTTAAATTGGATGGATTATGTATAATATAATCGGGGTAGTGGTTTTCAATAATCGAGGGTTTAACAATTGATGTATAACAACCTGTATCGATAAGTAATTTTAAAGGTGGTTCGGATATTTGTACGTAAGGCAATGCATTTACTGTGGCTGAATTTAATTCTACTAAGTCTGGCTGTCTGTTGGTGTGTCCGACTGAAAATTTGGGTTGTAATTTGATTCAGATTCGTCCGTTGAATTTTCAGGATACTCAGTATATGGTTCGTAGTATTCAACAAGTTCTGAGTTTTGATAAGAGTTATTTAAGTCATTTTCGTCGTATGTTTGTTGCTCGTCGATATTGTTCAATTCTTTGGATTGCCACTGTCTATGTTGGTTAAAATTAGGATTAAAATTTTTAAACATATTTTGATTTTGATTTGGGTAAGAACGTTGTACCGAGGGAATGCGAGATTGAGTTGACATGGGTTCTGGTTTATTTACGGGTACAGTTTGATGAGGTCTGAATACGTTCTGCGGGGGTCCAAATGTCTGTCGGTTTGTCGGGAATCTTTGTTGAATTGGTCTTGGCTGAATATTAATTGGCTGACTGGGAAATTGTGATCGATGAGTAAATTGTCTGTTAAATTGAGGGGGAATATTGAAGTTAGGAGTTTTGTTAAATTGAGGAGGCTTATTGAATGCATTATTACTGAATAAATTTTTTGGTTGATGTTGAGAAGATTGTGCAAATTGTTGGTTATAATTCTGGTTTTGTGAGTTATAGAAATTTTTATTGGTATTTGTTAAATTAGTGGTACTTCGGAAATTTTCATCTTCGATATAGTAAGACATAGCGGTTTCGAGGGAGTCCGGTTTTTGTAGGGAAATTTTGTCTTGTACTCTCTCGTTTAAATTTCGCATGAAAGTTTTGAGTGCCAGAGAATCGTATTGTCTTAAATATATTTTCTTGGTTTCAGCTGTCATTTCGGTAATCGGCAAGGAATTTACTTTGAATGAGAGTTTACTACGCGCGGTTTGTATTCTCTTGGCAAATTCGATAGGGTGTTCATTTCTATAAGGCATTAACGTTAGTAAATGTTGTTCGAGACAGTCGACGTTTCGACGATCTCCGAAATTGGATCTCAATGCTTTTTTGATTTCTTCCCAAGTATTTAATTCTAATCGTGAGCCTACCAGAATTTGTGCCCTATCAGAGAGTTTACCTATTATTACACGTAAGAGGTATGCATTTAGTAATGCATCAGTAGTGGTATATGTGGAAATAAATTGATCACAAGCTCCTATGAAAATTTCTAACACGTTTTCATCCCCATTAAAATGTGGAATGGTGTCGGCATAAGCTTTTAGAAGGTGAAAATTAATTTGGTTGTTAGTCGTCATTTCAAAACTTTCGTTCAATTCGTTATTATTAGAAGTTTGTTCAATGCAGATTTTCTCCAAAATATTTACTAGATCGTCTATTTCTGACATATAATTATAACTTAACTAATTTATTACTTATAGGAATAAAAATATAGATTTTGTCAGTAGTAGAGTATATGAGTATATAATATAGCGTTATTTTGTAACAAAGTTCTCTTCCTCTATGGATGAGTGTCTATTTTGTCACAATTAATTATGAATTTCTTAAAACTAAAAGACGAGAATGTCAATTTGATTTCAATAATCAGAATTAGCCTAAATAAACTCAAATATACGTTCGATACGATTTTTTAAGGAAAATGAGAGAAGGGAAAGCTCAACTTACTGCGATAGTCCTGTAGAGGCTTCTTTTCTCGGCGATTCGGTCTCGGCGTAGTTTTCTTTCGACAGTTCTTCTGGATAAGCTAGTCAATTCACTTATCGGAGATTTCTCGAGAAGCTACTCAGTTCACCTCTCTGGTATTTCGTACTTCGGGTGTCTTCAATGGATTCTTCAAAGGAACCAATCGATGCACTGACTCTAGCACGTAAATTCGGAAAAATCCCAAAATTTTAAAAAATACGTAAAAATTCTAATTCGCGATGAAAAGATTTTTACTGGATTAATCCTACCGACTGCGCCAATTTTGTTTTAGAAATCGGAAGAACTATTTTTAAAAAACATTTATTTTATTTTACAAGTGAAAGAATAACTATTTCAAAATACAATATTTTGTCTAAGTCTAACTACAATGTTATTACGACTAAATATGGAGACCGAATGCCCCGCTGCAAGCGGTTTCGGTGGTTTTGTTCTATTGTGGTACCACGTGACCGTGGGAGTCCTTATCAAGTGGTCACATTCCTGTTGTGTACATAACTCGCGGCAACGGTCCTTCAAGATAATAGTTCGTCTAATGTGAAAAAGAGTAGTAGTTTGCGACGTACAATACATGATTTATTTAAAACAAGATAACCGAAGTATATAAATAAAACATGTTTATGTAAAACATGACAGCGAGTAATATAATAAAGATTGATGCATACACTAAAAGGACTTTTTAGTTGTATAAGGTATTTTTGACATTACTATATTCTCTGTTATTCGTTGGCAAATAAAGTCGTATGTATTTTTCTTCTAAATACTAAAGGCATAATTGCAAATGCTACTTATTCTTATTGCAAGCTTTTAATCAACTTCACATATTTCTCAGTCAGTTCTAATCATCTCCCGATGATGCTGACATGGTTAACGAAACGCGCGTCGATTGTTGTATTCAAGAGTTTTGGTGTCGTGGAAACTACGTCACCAGAGGCAGTCAACTTAGGTCAAATCTTGTAAGTCAACTTTGAACCGCTTCCACTTGATCTATTGCCTTGATATTTAATATTGACATGTGGTACCGACAACAGTACCATTATCTGATGACCTCATGCTAATAAATATAAGTAATACGATGATAATAAAATGTAAATAAAAACAGCTTTTAAAAATAAGCTTTTATTAAAATGTAGTAAAACAAAGAAGATAAATATTACGTTCGATTGGGACACCAATTTTTTAAGTTTGGTTTTGTTACTAACATTTGTTGGTATTATCTCGTTACCAATACATTTACATTATCTTTCTTTTGTTTCAGGTACGTTTATATAGTTATTCTGAACATGTAGCCGTTCTAGGTGAGTTAATTATGTCATGTACTCTCTAATTATAATACGTTTATTCGTTGAAAAAATAATTTAAAACACAAAGCAATTCTAAATTCAAATGAATATTAAAAAGAAGAGGAAACATAATTACTTATACTTATAGAAAATCGTTGTGGAATATGATTCATACATTGTTCGCGATTTTACTATTTTACTATTTTTGCATTTTATTATAGGAACTCATAAGTTGTAAGCGACTAAAAACCTCTAAATGTTTTCAAAAGTGGTTTTTGCAATATGGGTGCAAGTAGTTAACGCATTAGGCAGATATTGTTTTCAAGTTAATTATTCCACAGAAACCAATACATATAATACAATCGTTTCCAGTCAGTATCTTTCACATCAGGCTCTGAGATTCCCCAAAGATATGTTATGGGGCCCTTTACCCACGGAACAGTGCGATGTATGCGGTTAGGGTGTTCATTTTGTGTTTGTTGCCCATATAAAAATGTCTGAAAATGTTGCTGGGTGAAAACATTATTCTTTGTTTTATAAATGTTCTCGTAATTCTCATAAATATAAAATATCAAACTGTTAGTACTGTTGTACCTCTATTGAAACGTGACAGTTTCTTAAGTGGGAATGAAACGTATCATTGAATTTAACTTACTTTAATAATTTATAAAAAAATACACAAACAAAGCAGAGCAATTGACGTCAGGATTGTGAGTAAACTTTATATAAACTTTCGTCAGAATAATCATGTAGACAAATCATTAAAAGTCCATCTGACATATAGCAAAATACAAAGCAAAACTGTACACAATAAGAATCCGTATACGGTAAATAATTAAGCTAAACTAAACACGATCTGGCCAGAGCGGTAAAACGAAGAATTCTTACGTTAACATAAACAAACTCAATTAAATTACATGAAAACACTCAAACGGAAATACTATAGACTGTACGTAAAATTAATAATGAAAAATGGCCCGACAATTAATATTTTCGATATAGACTGGTTCGGTAGTCGTACTCTATGTTTTTATGCCCAAAACACACGGGAGATGCCAAAATACGGGGCGATATAGTTACGCAAACATAACCTTCACATGAAATTATTCACGCACTATAGTCTTCTCATGGGGTAAGAGAAGTCTTTACCGTACGGTAACACTGGATACAATAAAGAATATTACTGGCCAATCGTGGAATGAGGTATTGAAACCATCAATAATTCTGCATTGTCACAATTGACTTCAAACAGCAACGTTTGCATCAAGAGTTGCATACATAATATAAAAGACTGTACTTACAGCTAATTCGACGAAAACATTGCCTTGCTGTTTGTAGCTATGGGCAATGGAACACAATAACACAGAACATGTAAACTATAATAATTAATTTACTGATTCTGTGCGCAGTTATTAATCATTATATACAGATATTTACAAATATATGGCGGCTTTTAATTCTTACGGCCCTACACGGCCACCCACCTTACGCCATCTTTCCAGCGCCTCCTCTGCCAGAGTCGGCGCGCATGTCGTCTACTATTCTCTAAACTTCGTCGTACAAGCTACTACGCTATTTGTCAAGCATTTGTCATGATTAGCCGATAAGATTTACACGCGTATAATGCTCAGACCAGTATCTTACAATTTAAATTTAAAATAATGAATAGAATAGTCGCGCGCTTTATCTACTTTAAGGTACTGAGTGTTCTTACAAACCGTGACCGTTACAATATTAATTGGAAAATTCAATAGGAATAATGAAAGAACATTCAAAGTTGTATATAGAATGACCAAGATCAACGTATCACCCATGGTAAATGGGGCACATTTCAAGAACGTACGATCTCAACCTCGTACAACGGCTATTGTGGCAATCGACTGACGCAAGCAGATTCAAATTCTTTGAAGGATATGTCTATAAACTTTAAATGAGAATTTTAAGGTTTTGGGACTGGCAGTAATAAATATTGTGGCTAGCTTAAAATGTCCTAATGAGCGATTGCATCATTCGTCAGGATGGAACATTTGTGTCAAAAAACGTATAAAGGACATATCTATATTTCTACGAACATTATATTGTTAGAAGAACTAATTGAAACACAGAAAATGCCAACGAGCCAATTGTTGCAGGAATTTTTTTTCCAATACGGCCGTACGAAATTTCGTGTTTAAATATATATGCCGCGCATCTGCGGGACGTGTTTCATTTAATTTTAATTAAAGAGTCGGTAACCGGCGCGCCGACTGCGGTTCTAATAACAATAAAATATAAAAGGTTATTGGAATAATGCCACTCCTCTGTAACTATAATATCCGTGAATTTCAGTCGAAACTTTATTAGAATTTCAGGATGGAACAATGTGTAGCTTTGTTTCCGTTCCGTGACGTGACATTAAACTTTTGAATCGTTAACCACGTTCAGATGAACATCTCTGGACGGACAAAGTGAATTAATTTATACGCCGACATTAGTTTATTACGTTACAACGCTTTGTTATTGTTATCTCGACTGGCGTTAAGTGGTTTATTTAGGATTAATAAAATCAAGTATCGCTATTGTGTTTATTTGATTGCGTTATTCGTTGAGCTAGTTCGCTTCTAAACATTAATTTGAAATGTGATTGAAGCTGTGCTTATGATTATGATTGACGGAGAAGAGTATAAATAGCGACCTATTGCTGTGGCGGACTGGCCGCGCGGCGTATCGCACCTCTCTTCTATGCCACAGCGCAGCGCTCTGATAGCAAGCAAATTAATTTTACGCCATAGTTTATCTGTGTACATTTATAAAAACGTCTATAAAAGGTTTTTGATCTTTTTTTTAAATAACAGTGTAATAATTATAAAAATAATAAAAAGCAACAAATAAAAAAAGGTCGGTATGTATTTTTTTTTGTCCGCACGTTTTCTCTGGAACAACCCTATTAGTAGAATGTGGAGTGGAGGATGAAACCACCACTCATATCCTATGCAGTTGCGCATCCTTAAGTGCGTCAAGGTATAGGCATCTCCAAAGGCAATTTTTACAGCTGGAGGAACATATTGCTATCTTTAGTGGAGAGCACTGGTCTCTTCTAGAAGATTTCACACGTCGCGAATGTACAGTGGACCGACAAGCCTGAGTGCTGCGGATCCTACAGATCTGCTTGCGCTATAATACTAATAAAAAGTGGTTGATACAGTAAAATTGAGATATTTGGTATACGTATGTATTATTATGACATCTGATTGAGATGATTCCGTTAAAGCGGTAGGTTGAGGGGGATGTACTGGGAAAATGAGTGGAGCAAGCTAATGAGATTCCAGAAACTTAATTTTTGGCATATATGCTAAGAACCAATGTCTCAATTTTTTTTATATCTGCCTATTATTAAAATTCTATGATTAATTATTTCCACATACTGGAGTGCAATTATAGTCAAGATATTTTCTTTTAAAGAGACTTGGATGGAAAAATCTGGATGTGGAAGTAGTGATTCCTTAGGCAGCGGTTTTTTAACGTTGTTCTTTGCCTCGCATGCCTTTATCCTCGCGAGTATGTCGTTATACAGGTTAAAAACTTATATATCAACCAAGTAACCACGTGTTATTTGCCGTTCGTACGGCTATTAACTCAAAACTGCAATAAACAGTTGATTAGAACGGCCTTTTAAGCCACTTGCTAGCATCGCCAGTCGAAACGTTCATCAGCGAACTGGCAGCGTGCCAAGAAAGAGACCACATAGCTCTAAATCCTGAACATGTGCCTCTTGACGTTTAGCTAAGCTCACCAACGTTGCAGTACAGTTCTCCGACCAAACTTCTGATCCAGTTTTGGTTGGAAATTGACAGCGACAGGACAAATACGTGCGACAGTGTATCTGTACGAGGGGCGGACGATTATTTGACGCGAATCCAACATTGTTCGTTGTTATTATTCTTTTGTCGATGGTCTGGCGAATTTGTCAGGGGTGATGACAATACAAGTACGCTCATTATTCATAATTTTTTTGAAATGTGAATGTCAGAGGCCCAGCAAAGAAAATACAGCGAATAGATTAGTTAACAATTCAGGTGCCCTACGAATTATGTTTAGAAAAAAAATTATATAAAAGAAAATTTTAAGAAAAAACTTTTATTTTAAAAAACTGTGCTAAAAAGTAAAACATTTTTTTTTTTAATTCATACACCTGGACAATAATATAAGCACTATTGCATATTTACTTTGCTCAATTGACCACCCCCAAAGCTTTTGGTTTCTAGGAGTATGAATTTAAAAATATATATTTTTTACTTTTTAGTACAGTTTTTTTTAACTAAAAGCTTTTTCTTAAAAATATTTTTTTATGTATTTTTTTTTTTCGACGTCGGCGCACTTTTCTCTTAAACGATTTTTATATTTTTTGCCCTACCCTATATACTATTTAAATGGAAGCCATTCTAAGTGCACCTGAAATGGTTATCGGACATGCAATAACTTATGGCGGTATTTAAACTTTGGTTGTGCAACTAAAAGAAAAATCCATTTGTTGCACACCTAATCGACCACACTGTATATCCTGGGTGTAGAATCACGTCATGCCTATCATAAAAATACATTGTCATCGAAACTGAATCAACGTGTAAAATTTCAACTCCGTAGGATAAGAGGAAGTGGTATTCAGCTTGTAAGATTTGACCTAAACAAACTAACATACTAACATTGCAAGTTAAATAAAAACTTTTAAAAAGACCATAATAAGTAGGTGATCCAATTTGATAAGCAGACTGTATTTCCGATATACTAAACTTATTTACTAAATAACCTCTCTATTTTACTTTTTGTTAAACATACTGGATATACTTTTTCACTTTTGTAAAGCAATTGTTGCTACTGCACTGTATAATTTAAACAACTCACTATAATCATTATTCAAACAATATATTTATTTAAATAATATACAATAGGTGGTGGAATAGCTGTTGAGCTAAACTTCGACTTTAGATTAAAAAATTTTATTTCTTTTTTCTAATAAAGACCATTTATTATTATTATTATTATTTTTTATTCTCTCGACTTTGCCGTCGGTTTCTTTTATGTTAATGGCTTTCCTTTAGCCAAACACTAACATAGTAACTATTATCTTATCTGTATCTTCTTCATGTGACTTGCATGAACTTCCTAACTATGCTTGTTGTATCTATTATGATGTTCTTCTGTGCTTCAATGTTCCAAGTTCATCTGCGGCTCTTTTTGCCGCCTTAAACAATCCTGCACCCACCCCTGCATTTTCGTGATCTCTCACTAATTGCAGAAGCGGGTCTGAGCTCCTTAGGACATTGCATGCCATACTCAGTGCTACTCTGCCATGCATACACTCCAACTTCAAGACTCCTCGGCCCCCCCGTTGACGTGGGAGGTACACACGAGGAACGGACGATCTAGGATGAATACTCCTATGGATATTCATCATCTTGCGGGTACCTCTGTCTAACTGGCGCAGCTCATCCACTGTCCATTTAACTACTCCAAAGGAGTAGAGCAGAACAGGAATAGCAAGCATATTAGTCGCAGACACCTTGTTTTTCCCCGAAAGTTCGGATGACCAAATCTTTCGGAGTAGGCATCTATACTTGCCGCGGAGAGATTCTTTCACTTGTTGCACATCCTGGATGTGATGTTGTTGCACACCCGGGTATGTGTAGGTCTCTCCGGCATCCAGATGTCTTAGGATGCTTCCGTCTGCGAGCTGCGCGTCTTCAGCAAAGTCCCCGCATCGTCCTCTCTTGAGGTGGACGACCGCACATTTGTCCAACCCGAACTCCATGCCAATGGCCCGCGTGTACTCCTCGACCACCCTTAGAGCATTTTAAAGTTCACGCTCTCCGGAGGCATACAGTTTGAGGTCATCCATATAAAATAGATGGGTGACCTTATGCCTCCGGTTGCTGGGTGGTCCACAGTAGTACCCGCGAGTTTGGCGGAGTTCAACAGATAACGGCAGCAGTGAGATGCAAAAGAGGAGAGGACTCAGAGAGTCTCCCTGGAAAACTCCTCTCCTGAACACCACCTGCTCTGTCGTAACTCGCTGTGCACCGGATGTTATGGTGAAGCGAGTCCTCCAGAGTGGCAACAGTTGTTCTATGCATCTCACTAGTGGTTCTGCTACCGCAAGACATTTGAGCAGATGCAACAATAGTTCGTGCGACGTTGTGTCAAATGCCTTACGATAGTCAATCCAGGCCATAGATAGATTCCGCTTGTACTGCACAGAATCCTGCGTAATACAGGGGTCTATCAGCAGGCTGTTTTTGCAACCTGCCATGCCCTTCTTGGCGCCACGCTGCTCGTAAATCTGCTGGAAGACCGGATCAACCTTCCGTAGTGTCCTGGCATACAAGATACGTGTAAATATCTTGTAGCAGGAGTTCAGACAGGTGATTGGCCTATAATTCCTTGGATCGGACATATCTCCCTTCTTTGGGATAAGCACGGTACGTCCTTCCACAAACCAGTCCGGTATCTACTGCCCGTCGTTCAACCAAGAGTTGAAAACTCGAGCCAAACGACGGTGGGTGGAAGGAAATTTTTTCCACCACCAGTTATTTATGCCGTCTGGACCCGGAGCAGCGAAGTTCTTAGTGCCAACAAGAGTTTGTTGAACTTCCTCCGAACTGATTGCTGGGCACACCTCTTCTGGCTCGTCATAAGTTCTGTGACAGAGAGCCTCGAAGTGTGCGACTGCTGGAGTGTTGCTATCGAACGGACGTGTCGTTTCGTAGATTCCTTTCCAGAAGTGTTCGACATCGGCTACCGCTGGCGGATTGTCGACAACACGCTGTGGCTCTTGAAACAGGCGGGAAGGATTCGTACGGAACAATGAATTTTGCTCCATACTCCGTACCCGCCTTATTAGCTTCTTCTTGATCGCCATGAGCGCTCGAATCCTATCTAAACAGTGTTGCTTAATCGTTAGCATCACTGTTAGATTCGGTGTGTGGTGCTGGCGTCTTAGGCCGGCCGCTGTTCGCCGGACTTTAGGCGTGAATGCCTTGCCAGCTGTGACGTGTTGTACCACACTCTGGATTCGAGAAGCGTGTTGTCTGGCCAGCTGTATTTTGCCCTCGATCTTTTGTACCCGCCGCTTAGACTTTTCGAAACCGCTTGGGGCCCTGGTTGCCCTTTCGCGGGGAACGAGCTGGCTAGTAGCGTTGTACACGGCAGTGTTGATCTGCCAAATGTCGGCATCTTCTGGTAGTTCCTCATCGATGACAGCGTCCATTCGTGCCAGGTCTTGTGGCTTTATGGTAGCCCTGCTGTTAAGGCTAGCCCTCGTCCTTAAGTTAACATCAGTGTACTCTCTGGGTTGTTCCCCGACAGCAGCTATTTGCCGCAGTGGAGGTGCGGCTTGCACCTCTTCCTGCTGACGGGGTGCCCTTACATAACCTGTCCTACGCAGGAAGGATACCAGATCTCTGAGGTGTTGTCCAGAGAAGGCGCGATGCTCTGGGTGCAAATCACACCTGATCTCGCGCAATCGCGCCATGTATCCTCTGCGCGCAGGTTCGCTACTCTCATAGCAGGCCAGCAGGTCATCCCGGAGTTCCCTCGTCCACTTAAAGCGTCCGCGTTCGTATGGCCAAGTTCCTCATCATTGAGACCGCCCTGTTGGGCTCCTCCAACTGGTCTCCGACCCCCATCCGCACGGGGTCTATTGTGAGGAGCTCTTTCTCTGTTGAGTGGAACCAGAGACTTGAATCTCAGAGTGGTTAGCCCTGAGATCCACGTCCGACATCTGTCAGGCAGAGTTACCTCTGTCTGTCCAGGTACACCGCGTGGAGGCTGCCGGTCCGTTTTCCGTACCCATAAGATTATTATTATTATTGTTATTATTATTGTTATTATTATTATTATTATCCAATTTAAATCTCCACTAATGGTGGGTACACAGACAAGTATCGGCCGCAGCAAGATACTTGTGATTATGGCGTTGAATTAAGGAATGAGCGGACGATTGAGGTAGTCGACAGGATTACGGCTTTCTGGATGGCTGCAATCTTATCGGCGATTCCAAGCTTTGTTAGATTGGCGACAAGTGTTTTGGGAACTACTCCGGTCGTCGATATTATCAAGGGGATTATCGCCACACTCTCTTGATGCCACATTTGTTGAATTTCTTGCCCGAGTCGCTGGTATTTGCCTTCAGCAAAGTAGTTTTGAATGTTGTGGTCATTAGGGATTCCTACATATATCAGGCAAGCTTCCTTTTTGAGTTTCTCCAACAAGATGATATCCGGTCTGTTGTGGACAACTGTTCGGTCCGTCAACACGGAACGGTCCCAGTACAGCTTGTGGGTATCATTCTCCAACACTGGACTTGGAGTGTACTGGTAGTAAGGCACCTCTTCATTCAGTAAACCGTGTCGCCGTGCCAAGCCTTGATGAGCAATTTTGGCAACTTGATTATGCCGCGTGAGGTATTCTTATTATTATTATTATTATTAAACAATTCAGAAGTATTTAAACAAAATGCAATAATGCAACTATACACTGGTATTTAAATAACAGTCAATGCATTAAAACATGATTCACTTAATTTATATGAGATGAATTAAATCAATAAATTTTTATTACAATAATTAGTTTCTTTATTAAAAATAACGAAACATCAGTTCTAATAAAAAAAAACCACAATTGTAGAAGTATATAAAATCATTAAAACAAATTATATTTCTAAGAACTTAGGATGTAACTATGAGAAGAACATTAAATAATATTTAAAGTAGATTTATTTAAAAAAAATTGATTGAAGGAGCCGTTACTCTGTGGTAGTTAATCATTTTGCACAAATAACTAAATAAAACACACTACTATGTTTTCTACCACTATGTATTTATAAAAATTGCGACTGCAGTTTCGACTTACAAAGCCATTGTCAAGCAGTGAATCAAAAATGACTGATTTACAATTATACAGAAATGTTATATATAGACAATATTGGTTGGATAGATAGGTACAATAAGGGCTTAGGCAGGTAGATGACAATAATAAACTTAATTATGAATATTCAATTATGGGTCTGCCGGCTGTAAATAAAGGTGAATATATCAGATCTAATTGATCATTTAACAAATTATAATCCTTGATATTACTGTGTTTATGAATTTCCAGAGATTCTAAAACGTTTAATTTAAAGCCTTTTGTTGAGAAATGTAAAATTTCAATGTCGTTTAATTCTGGAAAACTATGGTTGTTTTCGAGGCAGTGGTTCGCGAAAGATGAATCAGTTTTCTGTAACCTATATGATCTAAGATCTGAATGAAGAGCTACACATAATCGAGGACATTGGAGTTAAAAATAATTTTGGTAAAGATGTCATTAGAAAGTTAATTAACAAAATCCGGAAAAAATTCACTTTTCAATTAATATATCCAAAAATAAAAGAAACCACAAAATGTACTTACACAACAATTACCTACTGTGGCCAGTTATCCGAAAAAATAGCTAATGTTCTATCTAAACACAATCTAAAAATAGTTTTAAATCACAGAGTAAATTATCAAACATATTATACAATGCAAAAGACCCAACACGTAAATTTAACAAATCTGGAGTTTATAAGTTAAAATGTACAGAGTGTAATAGTATCTATATAGGGCAAAGCGGTAGAAATTTCAAAATACGGTATCAAGAACATCTTAGATCATATAGGTTACAGAAAACTGATTCATCTTTCGCGAACCACTGCCTCGAAAACAACCATAGTTTTCCAGAATTAAACGACATTGAAATTTTACATTTCTCAACAAAAGGCTTTAAATTAAACGTTTTAGAATCTCTGGAAATTCATAAACACAGTAATATCAAGGATTATAATTTGTTAAATGATCAATTAGATCTGATATATTCACCTTTATTTACAGCCGGCAGACCCATAATTGAATATTCATAATTAAGTTTATTATTGTCATCTACCTGCCTGAGCCCTTATTGTACCTATCTATCCAACCAATATTGTCTATATATAACATTTCTGTATAATTGTAAATCAGTCATTTTTGATTCACTGCTTGACAATGGCTTTGTAAGTCGAAACTGCAGTCGCAATTTTTATAAATACATAGTGGTAGAAAACATAGTAGTGTGTTTTATTTAGTTATTTGTAGATTTATTTACGTCAGTTTAATGTTTCGTGTGACTATAATTAAGTTATGAAAAGAAGTAAATAATATAATTTTTTTGAATTCTGCAATGAAACGTAATACGATTCCGCGAGTAACAGTTGTACACAGTACATATTTAACTGAATACACACCTGTTTAAAATTCTTGCTCGTCACGTGGAATGTGTTATTGTAGATTATAAATAAATAAATAAGAATAAATAAATAAATTATCCAATATCAATGCAGATATCAGCAAATCACGTCCTGATCATTGTGTACGCACGCTGCATCTTGGAAATGAATATACCATACCTACTTTAGGCATACCTAGTGCAGAAAATTCACGAATTCTGCCTACTAGTGACAATTTAAGGCTTCTATGGAATCTAAAATGAATATTATTATAAAATACATTTTTTTAATTAGCTGAGAAAAATAATTCCCTATAAGAAAAAAGTTTACGTGACCCTGTTTTATATGTATGTACTTGTAGGTATAAACTCACGTATTTTAATATAATTCGTTGCCAGGTGTGCAAATTTTACAACAGGATGGGACTAAAGCAAGCATTCCAATAAGGATAACATCATTTACGGTGTAAAAATTTTGTGTTATGTGTCATTACGACCTTCAAAAAGAAATGCAACTTGTTTTTATGATTACATAGCAGGAATTTTTGTATTTTCAGCACGTACTCGTGACTGTTCTTACTGATAAATCTCAGTATAGAGAAGCGCGTGCTCACCCAGGCGCCTACTCGATTTGCTCGCATTATTTGCGAGTTGCAAAACAAAAATTTAGAACGGGCGATAATGTTAAATTTTGCTTTAAAAATTGATGAATATATGCTTGCTTGATATAGTTGAACTAAAACGTGATTTAGTAAAAATATGTATAGAAACAAAACGTTTGCTTTTATCTTATACAAATAAGGAGCAATCTTGAAAGGGGAAGGTGGGGGATTAAAACCTTTATCTGAGACTGTCATTGAAACAATTTTCACAAACGTCAAAACACGGTACAATTACACTCAACACGTATTTGACACCAAGTTAGCGCAATGAAAACTTAACTAATCGTCAATGATGTCAACTGGGTTGGCGGAATGCAAATTGAAATTGATTTAATTGCACATAGTTCAGGCAAATTAACAATTTAAGGTAACAAAAATTAATAAAAGGATCATCTCTGGGATTTAAGTAGGTAGTAACTTGGAGAATTAGATGATGCATTCTTTGCACTTCCAAGTTCGGGGAAAGTTCAAACAAATTTGGATAAACTTTTTGATTTTCGGTTTTTTTTGCTCTAGCGGCCAAAATAATTAAAATAGAGAAAGAAGTTTCCCACAAAAGTTGTAGCTCGTCTTTTTCTCTACAAAAATCTTTACAAATTTTTGTCTTATTAAGCCGTTTAGAAGATAAATCGAGTTTCCCACTTATAGTTTTAAGCCGCTTCGAAATGTGCGAAAAATTAGAATTCTCCAGGAGTTTCGTAGGACCGGGCTCATCGATCGATAATTCTTACTATTCAGAGCCCCTAAAAAAATGAAAATAACATAAAATGTAGAGAAAAGTCTCAGCTTTAATGTGGAACTAATCACAAAATTCATTAAAAATTTTATCGAGAGAAAGTGTCAAAAGATGGCTTAGTGAACTTTGTACAGTTGATCCACAGATTTATTCATATCTTTGCCGGGAGTCGTTAGAATGATAATTCATTTTGCTTGTATATTCTTATATAATGATATATTAATCCAATTAACATTTTATTGCAATTGCTTTTGTTGGAAAAATATGTCTTGCGATCAAAGTAGAAGGTATATTTCTCATAGATCAATCACCTCCAAATTCGCTATATCTTAAGTAATAATAATAGCAGAGTCTTAATTTTTTGATTATAAGTACAATAAAACATATTCTTTCGAATGACTTTCGAGTTTTTTAAATGCGCGCAGTACTTTTTGAATTTGTCTACATTATTCATACATGTTCAGAAAATGCACAATTATACAGTAAAACATATAACTTATTTGTTTCTTAAAATTCTTCAATGAAATTTTCACGAAATATAGATTAAAGTGCGTGGAATCGAATCCATGCAGTGAAAAAGCGCCCATTGTTACGGGAGAAATAGGCAGGATGCATACAATTTAAAGATGTGAATAAATCAACTGTATAAAGTTTACTAAGCCATCTTCTAACACTTTTTTCTCTGTGATAAAAATTTGTATGAATTTTGTGATTAGTTCCACATTTAAGCTGAGACTTGTCTCTACATTTTACGTTGCTTTCATTTTTTTTAGCGGCTCTGAATATTAATAATTATCGATCGATATGCCGGGTCGTACGAAACTCCCAGAGAATTCTCATTTTCCGCGCATTTCGGAGCGGCTCAAAACTATAAGTGGAAAACTGGATTTATCTCCTAAACGGCTTAAAGTAAGACAAAAATTGGTAAAGACCTATTTTGTAGAGAAAGAGACGAGCTACAAATTTTGTTGAAAACTTTTTTCTGGATTTTCATTATATTAGCTGTTAGAGCAAAAAAACCAAAAATCAAAAAGTTTTTTCAAATTTTTTTGAATTTTCCCGGAACTTGGAAGTGCAAAGAATGCATCATTCCATTCTACAGATTATTAACTACTTAAATCCCAGAGATGATTCTTTTATTAATTTTTGCGAGGTTTTTACAACATTTTGCCTTCATTGCCTGTTTTGTTCAAAAACAATAGGGTTCTTCCTATATCTAACACTAACTTACTGTCCAAATTTCAATACAATCGGACTGTTCGTTCTTAAGTTATCGTGCTTAAAAAAAACGTGACGGACGGAAGGACCGACAGACAGACAGATGGACGGACGGGCAGACATACAGATAGACAGACGGACATTTTGAAAGTTGTTCAGAATTCGATCACCAACACTGTGATATGAAAGTTTTTTTTCTACGAGCAGTAGGTTTTAGAAATGTGCCGATCGAATGCAATATACTCTTCGTTTTGTATTTACGAAGAATATGATAATTATAGCAAGCACCTTTGAATAGTGAAGATTAATTCAAAATACATTCCATCAGTATTTGTGTTCTTTTTTGTATTATTTGTACATACCTGTTTTAAAAATGCACAATAAAACATAAGCGGTTGCAATAGCTCCAGTAGAAATTTTTATCCTGTAGGGAGCCGGGGGGGGGGGGGGTGCCCTACGCCTTCTTTTCATTAGATTAATACAGACTGACAAATAAGTAAATTTTTTCTGTATCCTTTTTGAACGACATTACTCAAACAACTAATTAATATAGGAACAAAAGAGAGTGTCAAATAATCTCAATACGATTTTTCCAATTATTGACGTAAACTTCTAAAAAAAAACGGTACGAGGCTGTCTTTCGTCCCAATAATACACAAATAATAATTTTAAGGAACAGGAAATCGTACGTTATATGGATAGGCTATAAATAACAAAGTAGTTAATCCACATTTCCTACCTTTCCAGTCTTTTAAACAAATTTTAACAAAATGTAAGTTCTACAGTTACTTTTTTTATTCTCGCGTCGCGCGTTGTCCCGAGTCAGATCGTCATTTCCTTACATGATGTTTTTGAGTATTCGCGAGAATCGACAGAAACAGGAAGATGTATACGGAAAATGCAACCAGCAGGAGCGGTTTATAGGAAACTGTTTATGTTAGGTCACTAGGAAGGATAATCGCCATTTAATCATTCCTGTGGCAAAGAACCCTTAGCCGCCTGTTATTAGTTTGTGCCAGCTAAGTGCTTGGAGTTCTGGAATGATTTGTTGTCTGTTTTGGATGATAAATGTTACAACATCTGAATACACCCATTGCGTGGCGGAAAAATTATCATTTACTAACGATTTCGTACGTAACGGTGTTCGTGTCTGAGGGAAATTGCCGTTAGGAAAATACAAAGCCAGTGACGTTTTAATTGTAGGTTATTTAGAGTATACGATTAAACAAGAATTCGTCGGGCAAGCGAAAATATAGTATATTTTCCAAATACAATTCATCAAAACCTAAATTGATTAGGGTAATATGGACCAGATGCCATTTTTCGTACTTTTTTAAAGTAAAAGTATTTTGGTAAGTATCATACGCGTATTGAAAATACTTGACATAATTGGCAGTTTTCTAATTAAAAATTATAAAACATTTTAATTGTAATATAGAAAATATTGTCTTATCTTGTTTCCTGGGGTGTTTACGGTAACGGTAATAAATATGTATAAAACCAAAAGTATACACAACCTACGACTGTGGTTTACAGTGCCGGCGGGCCGGCTGTCGAATGTCGCTCCAATTTTGCTTAGACAATCCACATTTGCCCATAAGCAGTTTCAGTACTGAACTGAAATTGAAATTTTGTTGTACAGTGTGTCCCAGAATAGATGTAACAAGAGGTATAATGGACCAACAATTTTGGAATTTTGGAATGTTATTTGGGGATTGAGTCCTGCTTGTTGTAAAACTAAAGTATACCAAAAATGACTTGATTTGGTGTTCTACAGGGTCTTTTATAAGCAAAGTTGTAAAAATCTCCAGTAATAAAGTACCTTTATTTTTCAAAATATGAAGAAATTCCACTAAGAAAAGTTATTTAGAATGCAATTTTATACCTCAGTACCAAATTTCAGGAATATAAAATTATTTTTTTGAAACTTTCCATTTTTTCAATAAATTAGTATTTTATTTTGAGCCATTCAATTAAAACTGCATAGAAATTATTTTTTGTGAATTAATATTTAAAGTTATGTAGAAGCTAAAACTAGGCTATGAGAAAAGCAGTGGATACACATTTATCATTTATTATTGACATGTCTGTCAAACGTAGTCAATATTATCCTTAATTTCTGTTTCAAATTAACGAACCAACCATAAAAAATTAAGTGAAAATGGTACTCACAGTGCGTGACAAAATTTATATTGTGCAATGCTACGAAATTGGCGGTGAAAACTCGCTAAGAGAAGTGGTAAGCCAATTTAATTTGAAATTTCCAAACACTGCATTGTCACGTACTCAGGTTATGAGAATAATTAAAAAGTTTCTGGCTACTGGTAGTGTTCTTAACATGAAAAGAAAAATAAAAGCATATGATGAAGACAATGTTGGGGCTATTATAGCTTATGCCTCTGTTATAGAAAATCTTAGGATGCCACCAAGAGAGAGGTCAGCTCTTATTATCATTATTATTAGCAAAACTGAACTCCAAAGAATTCACAAGGCAAAAAAATTAGGGCATATAAAGCAAATTAGAAACATACTCTTGAAGAGGGAGATGACGGCCGTAGGTTGGATTTTTCTTTGACCATTGGAGAAAAAATCATGGAAGAGAGATTTTTTCATCGCTTCATAACTTTCTTAGATGAATCCACATTTACAACCAATGGTGTTGTTTCATCTCAGAATTGTCGGCTTTGAGCTTCTCAAAATTCAAATTTTAGAATTCATTGTAGAAGACAATAATATAAAAAAGTGAATGTGTGGTGTGCCGTTTCTTATGACGTTGAAGTTATTGGACCTTATTTCATTGAGGAAAGGTTAAACAGCACACTTATGTACAGCTTCTTGAAAGATTTGCTGAAGAACATTTAAATACTTTAAGAGATATGCCTTTAGTTCATTTTCAACATGATGGTTGCCCTGGCCACTCCACAGAAATGGTTAATCGGTGGTTGAATTTAAATTTTGGAGAAAATTGGATTGCCAGGATTTGACCTATCAAATGGCCGGCGGGATCCCCAGACCTTTCAATGTTGAATTTATTTTTATGGGGTCGCCTCAAGCAGTTGGTTTACGCTGAACCACTTCCTAACAATGCAGCAGTATTGAAGCAGAGAATTACAAATGCCGTAAACTCCATACCGTTAGATCATATTCCAAACAGTTTTAAGGACTTCAGGCGAAGGATCGAAATGTGTGTGTGTGGATGTGGGTGGTAGTTACGTCGAATATTAAAAAAATTGTAAACATTGTTTTGTATTGGTCAATAATTAATTTGTTTGTGAATCTGTTATGTTTTTGACATTTATTACTTGTTATAATTTTTAAACCTCATTAATCTTCTGTTGATAATTGTTTCTTGTTTTACAATTAGTTCGATTAACATTACACCTTCTTACATCTCGTATATTCAATTTTTTATTTACCAATAGCCTACTTTTTGAGATGATTATTAACATTTGCTCCTACACAACTTAAAATATGAATTCAACTCTTAATTCGCAATAAATGGGAAGTTTCAAAATAATTATTTTATATTCATGAAATTTGGTATTAGGGTGTAAAATTGCATTCTAAATAAAGTCTTAGTGGATTTTTTTACAACTTTGCTTATAAAACACCCTGTAGAACACCAAATCAAGTAATTTTTGGTATACTTTAGTTTTATAACAAGCAGGACTCAATCCCCAAATACCATTCCAAAATTCCAAAATTTTTGGTCCATTGCACCTCTTGTTATATCTATCCTGGGACACACTGTATATTTATATATTGTAATAAAAGAATAGTTTAAATAATACAATATTAAACATTCTTTATCATCATCGGCGATTTCTGTTTGCTCTTGAATATACTTGTGAACAGGTTTTTCTGGAGAAAAGTCCTCGTTGCTGTCATTTTGTTCTATTTCGTGTTCGGTAGGTGCCAAATTTGTGCAAGAGTTACTCTGATGGGGTCCACAAACAGAAGTACAAGACAAACCAGCTTTCCTGCAACCGCACAATTTATTTTTTGAGTTTTTCAAAAAAATTTCATTTGCATACCTACTTTTTTAACGGGTAATCATCTAAAGAGTATATTCCAAAAGATTTAATTCAAATCCTTGAAGGTCAAAATACTTTAACCTGAATGCACTGGACTATTATTGAGACTTTTCTTTCGCATTATCCATTGTGCAAGAAGAAAAAGTTAAGTCCTGCTTGAGTGTATGCAATTTATTTTTACATGAATCCAGATTGCTCCTGGAGTTGTCGCATCGCCAGTTTAATGTAATGGGTGGATAGTGCTATCGGTGTAATCGATGTAGTTCGTAATAGCCTCACATTATCTTTTATCATCGAATAGATTATCTTGAGAAGCAATGGAAACATCTTAAACAGTTCTGTGTCGTCCAAATGTCTTTATATACAGTGTGAACCTAAAGAAACGCACAAAATTCATATCTTTGGTATGTGTAATTTTTCAAAAGAATCCTCGAACAAGTCTAGTTAGTTTTGTAAATGCTACATTTTGTCACTATACCAACATTTATGACGTCATTGGTTTTTGAGTTATGACGCCATCATACATTTTTTTAAATTTAAACAGACATTTTTGTTTACTGGTTTTGGTGGCATATTCCTTTAACTTTCTGGTGATATAAAAAAAATGATATTACCTGAGCCATTCTTTTGGAAAAATGACATTTTATGTAAAAATAACTTACCTTTCGCAAATTCACGAGTAATGTTCCACTTTCTTATGGACTGATAAATCTTGTTGCCTACATTTTTGTTTTAACTAGCATAAAAACATTTGACATTAAAGCAAAACAAATAAAATAATAAAAAAACAATCACCTTAACAACAGTTTTGTGTAAGGTATCGATTACTTTTTTATTCCTGCCACGTGTGGAACCTCAGTTTTGTGAAACTTTTGAGACAGTGTAAAACTAGTGAATGCAATGCCACGTTTAAGTGAAAGAGAACGGGTAGAACTTTTGATGATGGTTGGATATGGTGATAGGCTGAGAACTCATCAGACAGCATGTTGATGTTTCCAATGCCAAGTATCCCGAAGAGCAAATTTCTAGATCCACTGTAAGTAGATTGGTGGCTAGATATGATGAATCTGGCAGTGTAGCTGACCTCCCTCGATCTGGTTGCCCTAACACAAGCAACGAAACCAAATTAAATATGCTTCTAGAAAGTGAGGAAAACCACCATCTTTCGACAAGGCAGCTGGCTTTAAATCATAACGTGAGTTAAACTTCTGTTGTGCGTCTATTGAAATTAGAAAAATACCATCCATGCAAAGTGCATTTAATCCACGAATTGAATGAGGACAATCCAGATCGGCGCTTACAGTTTTGTGAACAGTTGATGACCTTGTGCGATGAAAACACAAATTTTTTAAAGAACGTTGTTTTTTTCTAATGAAGCTACATTTTCTTTAAAGGGGACTGTACATCGGCATAACTGTAGGTATTGGTCACGCGAAAATCCTCATTGGATTCAAGAAGCCCATACACAGAGACGAGGCAAAGTAAACGTGTGGACAGGTATGATTGGTGATCGTTTATTGGGATCTTTTTTTTGAAAAAAATCTTACGGCCGCAAGATATTTACAGTTTTTGCGAGTTGAGTTAGTGCCAGCCTTAGCAGTTATGTTTCCGAAAAATGAAGATGAAGATATTCCTGCTGAAAACGTCTGGTTTCAACAAGACGGTGCCCCACCTCATTTTGGGATAGCAGTGCGTCAGTTTTTAGGTGATACTTTTACTGGAAGGTGGATAGGTCGTCGAGTCCGATTGAGTGGCCCCCGCGTTCACCGGATTTAACCCACTTATACTTTTTCTTTGGGGTTGCTTAAAGTCAAGGGTGTATTTTAACAGACTGGATACCATAGAAGAATTGAAAGGCGGAATTGGCTTGGAGATGAGACGAATTGCGTAAGATGATTCAGAACAGCGGGCAAAATGCGTACACCCGTCTTGGTCAATGCCAATTGGTTGGAGGGTCGCAATTTGAGCAATGGAGATGATTTTTTTCTCACACTTGTAAGGTATCCATCAATAAAAATATTTGTTTCCAAAAGAATGGCTTAGGTAATATCAATTTCATATCACCAGAAAGCTAAAGGAATATACCACCAAAAACAGTAAACAAAAATGTTTGTTTAAAAAAAAATATGATGACGTCATAACTCAAAAACCAATGACGTCATAAATTTTGGTATAGTGACAAAATGTAACATTTACAAAACTAAAATAGACCTGTTCTAGGATTTTTTTGACAAATGACACATACCAAAGTTACAAATTTTGTGCGTTTCTTTAGGTTCACATTGTATATCGCAGTGATTACACAGCCCTCACTTCTCTAATCTGCATGTGCAACAGTAAAATAATGTTCAGTTTGACTGTCAGTTCGAGACGCTTTGCAACATGCAAAAGCTGAGTTAGACGAATTGAATAATACACACGGTTTTAATTAATATGCACGGGTTATTTAAATAAGAAAGTGATGATTGTAGTTGTAAAATGTCGGCGGCCTTCCGACATGGTGGAGTACCTTGCATTACAAGTGCTCTTGTAAAATCTCATTGGACAAATATTGATGTATATTTCTGCATACCATAAGCCATTTTTAGAAGCGCCCACTTTTAGTCAGGAAGTAGATGACTGAACTCACCCAAAGATCAGATTTGCTAACGCCATGGTTTTCTCCATCTTTCTTTACATCTCTGTTACAAGGACCATTAGGAAAGCAGACAGACTACGACTACATATTGCGCATTTTTGATTACATCAATCAAAGAGGTGGCAATAAAAATGATTGATAGTTCAGGATGGCAAGAATCGAAGAAATTACGTGCCATACAGCAGAAGGATGCCAGCTAAGATTATCCGTTGTCCGAGAATGTCAAATCGTGAAAAATACATACAAGCGTTTTGTGTGTATGTGTGTGTGTAAATACTTGTGTGTACAATATCACTAATGAATGCTTCAAAGTTTTGCGGTCCTTTCGGGTCTTGTGGAAAACTACTTTGGCCAATACTTTCCAAAAATGTTTCAGAGTGTATATCTTTCAATATTCCCCCTTATTCATAACGTCTTGATAGCTTTTTGTAATCCATGCAAAGTAGCCTTTGCTGTATGGTGCGGTTGCCTGTTGGGTTGGGTTTTGTCTCATATAAGTCCAATCTTTGAAAATATGAGTCAGCAATGAAACGGGTGTGGAACCATTTAATTTTATTTTCTTTCCTCGTAAAAAATGTCTATTTCCATGTCTTTTTATCATCATATCCTTTATATTTTTGTCAATATATTCCAGGGGATTATTTGATTCCTACGTAAAAATTCAGAATATAAAATAAATGGAATAAATTGGTCTGTTCGCTACAAACGGTCTATCAAACAATGATGACTACGATAACATTGGTAGATTCTTTTATAACTATATTAAATTGAATAAATAACTGCTCGACTCGATGTACGTCTTTCTAACTTCTTGTTTTGTTGTCGATTGAAATGTTATCATTGTGATTTTGTTGTTATTGTACAATGTCAGTGTCAGTGATAATATATTTTGAGGGAAATAGTAAAAATAACGGTAAACAAGAATTGGAAGTGAGTGCTTAATAGTCCAAGGATGGTATTGTTACGGCAAAACATCAACGCGCTCTTACCGTCACATTCCAATCAATAGTTATTAATAAAAGTTTTCGAAGTTTGTAATTTGCCGGTTCGATTATGGAAGGGAACGCCAGCTACCTCCGTAAATATTGTATCGACAAATAAACGTTTGTTGACTTAATTTAGGTTTATTAGAGCCAGCGGTAAAAACCTTGACTTTCTCGTTCTAAAGCGATAATTAATTATGTTTGTATAAAACGAGACCTTTGCCTTTGCTTTATATTGTGGCAAATTTCGTTTATTTTCGTACATGCATTGCATAATTAACTGCGTTACTTTGTACATCTCAAATTACCTTCGCAGTAATTAATGTATGAGGATACGGGTAACAGCACCAGTTTATCATTAAAAGCATTTTCTCAAATGGAGATACTTAATTTGAAAAAAAATCAAACCTACGTTTATCAAAAAACCAGACAATATGCCTGCATTTATCGTAAAAGATTACGTAGATATCTTCGCCAGTTCATATCACAATAATATTTAATTTATCATTAATAATGTGAATATTTCCTGATATATGGAAATATTCTCTCTTATGCTCTGTTGAAAAAAAGAAGATAACAGCATGATTGAAAACTAGGGGCCCCATAACATTTATCTGCAATTTCGCTAAGATATTTGAGATTACCTTGCATGTCATTATCCAATCATGTACAGTCAAATTGTAAATAATCAACATGTAATTTATTTGTTTTTGGTAGATCTACTGAGACTAACCTAAATAATTAGACTGAAAGAGATACCATTTATACACAATCTTCCGAGGGATTCGATCGCCTGGATCATGATATTCTATTAGAGAAATTGGGTAAACTTGGGTTGGGTTATCAGTGGCACAGTTATATTTTTTTTATATTTATATCTATAAAATAGGTACCAGTATGTGGAATACCGTGGTTTGAAGTCATTTTAAGTACTGGCCACATCTGGCGTTCCCCAGGGATCTCTACTGGGTCTGTTTGTGTTTGTTGTTTTTCTAAATGATATTGCATCTAATCTTAATGCCTTTTGTATGCTGATGATTTGAAAATCTATATAGTAGAAAGCGAACTAGATAGTGAAATACTTCAAAATAACTTAAACATGATTAACGACAAGTGTCTATCTAATCATTTACTTTTTCTAAAATACGTAACCGTATCGAGTACAATTATCATATGAAGGGTCAAATGTTGCAGAGGCCTAATATAGTAAGGGATCTTGGAGTTACCTTTGATAAGCAGCCGAGTTTTAAGGAGCATGTTAATTTAATCATAACCTCTTCTTATCACCAAAGCTCTCCCCAAAGGTTTGACGTGTCGAATCCAGAAAATAGAAGGATTATACACCTTATAATTTTTGTTTACAAAATGATGTATAACATGTTTGATTGTCCTCATATTTTGGAGCAATGAAAACTTTCCCCTTTATATTTTATATGTAAAGATTATAAATCCAAGATATGATTGATATATTCCACTATAGTATCCAATCAGTTAGGCAGCTTTATTTATAATAGAAATAACATTTGCTTTTGTACTGTTCTACTGTAGTAGTTCTATTGGATTATGTTTTATATTACTTCCCTTTAATGTTTCCCTCCCTGTAATTGGTTAACTGTTGGGTGGTGTTCTAAATAAATAAATAAATAGCTGTTGTCAATTTAGCGAGTAAATATAGCAGATTTATCAAGGCACTGTACTGCAAGGAACTGGCACATTATTTATTCGCTTGTGTCTAGTACGGCTGCTGCATTCGACATCATATATGCAAATAGGATTACATAAAGCGGGATCAGTAGGATTTGTTGCTCGCAGATGTCTGGTTTTTACTAGAGAAACGCCAAATGCGATGCCACCGAGAATGCAAAAGTGTCTGTCGTTAGAACTTTGGTATAAGAACAGTTGAAATCGAAGAAGTGTTTCTTTTGAGAGTTAAATTTTGAACTGCGTGTGTAATAAGTTGCCTAAAATCAATAGTTATGGATAGGCAGTAAGATTTTTTTCGATATTGCCACTATCCTGCAAAAGCATTTAAAAATGAAATTAAGTCAACTTTTGGTCCAAAATAATTAGACAAAAGTTGGTACTGGAATATTGCAAAATGTCTCGCAAAAAAATTATAAAATAAAACAACATTGTTTAAACAGATTATTGTGTAATGGGCCTTTTCAGCATATTTTTTTTATTGCGGAATCATAAATTTTATGAAAAATTAAAATACCCGTATTTTTTCAATTTCTATTTTGATGCAGATTAGAGCCAGAAAAAAATAATTAAAATCACCTATTTACAAGTCCAATTTAAACGATTATCCGCAACGCGCCATTAATACGTCAGCAATCCCAAGCCAATAGTGTAAAAGGCGACTCGGCAACGTTGTACAAAATCAGCATTCAATTGACGTTTGTAGTGATGGGCGATATCGCGATTTTCCAATCACTCCTTAACGGCGACTTATATTTTTCACTTCCGGTGGTTTTAAACTAACGCCATCACAATCTGCAAGCTGATATTTTTACCGTTCGCCGTAATTTGTTCGTGTGAATGTATGGCTGCATTAAGCAGCAATGGACAAGTATGAATTGAAAGTAAAACGATGTAAATTACACTTTATATTAATATTTTATATAATCACGGTGATTTAATCACCGGCAGTGACATATCGCTCATGACTAGACGTTTGACAGCTTGTTGATGTTAACATTTTGGTTTGAGGTTAGCGTAAATTGAAAGCCTCCGATTTCGATTAAAATGTCTAGCAAGCAGTGTTTTGTTCCATTCTGTGAAAATACGACCGAAAATGCCCCAGAAAAGACGACAGCTCAAATGAAAGTTTAAGGTTATCCGCTATCCGCACTCTCGGTGATCGCAGTGTTGTCGGTTTGCAAGTTCTTCTGTTGTGTCCTCGATGATGATTGGTGGGATTACGTGTGCAACCAAGGCGCGTGAAACTCGAGCGTTTGAAATACCCCGTGAAAGTTGTTATATTTCGCTAATTTATTTCTCAGAGATTGCTGTTCTAAGACGCCTCATTTTTAGATAAAACATTATTTTATTTTCCCCAAATGACACCCACCATATTTAAATGTCAAAATTCGAATGTACTGTAAAGGCCCATTATAGCTATAGAAATTAAGAGTTGTTAAAGTTTCCGACAAATATTCACTCTCCGTTTTTTAGCAACAACTTGATACACAACAACAGCAATCTTTGTTTTAGTTTATGTATTTTTATGTGTGAGACAATTCTGCCTCTGTTTGATCCCGTTGAAGTCCCGGAGTTTCTTCATTAAAAGTTTGCAATATTTTTGCAAGGTAGTGAGAATAGAAATTAGGTTAATATCGATAACGGCAGCAACCGCTGTAAATATTATAACGATATACTTTTTTCTTCCAAGGTTTACTCACATATGGGGTATTATTTACACTTTCTTAGTTTTTGAAATAAGACGTAACTAACCTATATTTTTTTAAATTTATGATGCAGTTTTAGTACTCATCATATAAACTTTGCAAAATTTATACAACGAATCTGAATATTCTGCGTTACTGTGTTATATTCTTCCGATTCCAAACAGTTAATACTAAAATGCGTAAGAGTATAAATAGAAGGCCATTTTAAACTAACTTTTGAAGATGTGTGGCATTAAAACTATGACTTCTCTTGTTCTAGCTGGAGGGAAAACTTTGTAGGGAATCTTGTACTTTATAAAATTGTTCATTGTGAATTGTTGATGGTATCTTACGTAGTGTTCTGGATATTTGACAGGTGGACGTCGAGCACACCTGTTTTAAGGTCATTTTTGCCACAGTTATGTCAGTTGTTTATTTCACACAAAATATGTGTCGTATTTTTTCTCATTTAACATTGCATAATCTATCGATTTTCACTCGTTCCATCCATTTTTTAATTAGCTAAAAAGTTGAAACATCCATTGATCGATCTAAATGTGCCATATCAGAGTTGTGCATTAGCTAATTTGATAATCTGTTTTATCGCTTGTAGATATAAAACCCGACCAAAGAGCAAACGGGCCATTATATCTGGTAATACCGAGCAATTCGACGTTACATATCTCTATTATTCCATTAAATCTATTATTGCCAGATAAACTAGTGTCAGAGAATATAATATGTGGGATCGAACAGGCTGCAGACAAGACAAAGCTTACGATGAATATTAACTTACCTGGAGTTGAAACTAAATGTGTGTTTCCTCTATAATTTAACTGTGACTTCAATGAGCTCACTAATTAACCAAGCTTTGCAAATTGGATTTGCAATGAGGGTTAAAGCTTTAGAATAATAAAATGATGCCTTTAAGGTACAAGGAACTGTTTTCAAAATTATGCAGGTGCCCGTGATCCTGAGAGAATTTTGTCAAGGCAGTTGTCCCACATGTCAAGGCATTTATAGTCCATTTAGATGTTAGAGAAAATATATGAAACACGTATAATCTCTGAGTTCAAGATCTATAATTTTCAATTACATAAAATTGTACTTCGTATGTTCTAGCTAGGGATAAGTTGAGATCTGACTTAATAGGTGTTAAATATAGCAATCATCTCCAAGCATGCCATCTATCACTAAAAAAAAAACCAGACTTCCACCAAACTTAGTAATTCTCTATTACCTGTTTCTTGTGTAACATCGACATTAAGATACACTACCTTAACTTCTACTCATAACCTTATCACTAATTCTACACACTGTCGTTCGTATAACATGGACATTTATTATCAAAACGTTAGAAACATCAAAAACAACGTTCGAATTTTTCAACTCGGTAGCCGCTTGTACATTCCCTGTCATCGCATTAACCGAAACATGGCTTGATTGCTCTGTTTTTGACAATGAGTTATTCTGTTACATTTAATATTTTTCAGGAGGATAGAAATTTTACTGCTGTCAATAAGTCTAGAGGAGGAGGAGTCTTACTCGCGATTGGTTCCAACTTACATGCCGAAAGGTTAAATTTACGTTTTGGTGATTTCCTTTCTGTCCAGAACATTGATAGCTGCCAAACTTACAATTAATCGACAATCACTTTATATTCTTGTACTGTATATTCCTCCTGAGTCAAGTAGTAATGTTTATGAAATTCTATTTGAAACAATTTCTTCCTTGGATTATATCCGTAACAGTAATACGCTTATATTAGAGACTTTAATTTGCGTTTGTACTTTCTTCATGTTTCGAATAGTGTCAAATGTCCTAAAGTGTCAACACTTATCAATTTTCTAAACTTTCTCAATTTGCGTCAATACAACTCTTGTTTTTAATAATAACAGTAGACTCTTAGACCTGGTTATATCTAAGGCACATTACGTTGCTGAAAAATTAATAGAATTATTGGTTTCAGAAGATATACATCATCTGCTCTTATTGTTAACTTCGAAACTGAGTTTGTGAATCCAAATGTGAACTTTCCAATAAAATCTACTAATTCTTTTAACTTTCGCAAGGCAAATTTTCCTCATTTGTATGAACAACTACTAAACGTTAACTGGTCGTTCTTAAATGACTATGATGGTGTTAAATCTGTGTCGATTTATTTTATAAGAAATTAACCAGTTTTTAATGAGAACATACCCAAGTTCAAAACTCCAAAAAATAAAAGACAGTTTCCGCCTTGGTTTAACGGCGAAATTATAATAAATATCAAGCTAAAGCATAAGAAATTGATATTATTTAAATGCCATGGTAATAATGAATCGCGAATTGAATTTCGTAGAATTAGATCTCACATCAAGTCGACATTAAAATTGTGTTTCAAATTTATAGAAATAGGATTGAAAATAATATCACATCTGAACCCAATAAATTCTGGGCTTACATCAACGGAAAAAAAGGAAAAACTAGTATACCTAAAGACATGACTTATAACAATGAACCTCTGGGGACCCCTAATGATATCGTCGATATGTATTTGCTAACCTTTTCGAGCAATCTTACCTCCTTAATATTTCGGACGCCCCAGAAACCATGTCTAATAATCTTTCGTTTGACTGTTTAGTCATTAAACGCTTTACCGAGGGTATTGATATGTGAGTCTGCTTTTTCGGTTTCACACATTAAATGCATCTTCGAGACGAATTTTGGGAGTAAATGATGTCAGAGTTTCCTGCGCATCGGTTCATGTTTAAAGCAGTATATTTCAGTATTGGTCTGTCAGCGCACAAATGCTTTTCACTACGAAATGTGCTATGACCGTTGCTAACTAACAAAAATTAATTGTTTCCTATTTTGAATTAATATTGTAGATTCCTTTTATAAATTCAAATATATTGTTTATCGAAAAAATGTTATTTATGTGACGTTTTATTCACCCGTCACACCCTGACACTCGAGCTTTCAAACGGCGGTAAGCTCGGGCGCCACCTTTACAGTTTTTTACGTGGTGTAAAGGTCCCACACTAGCCTCCTAACGCAGCCTGTTGCAGTAGGGCTGGGATAGCTACAGTGAAGAAACGGTACGTCCAGAGGTCTAGGGATAGTAGACTTCGCATACACACAGTAAAAGACTCTTTTAGAAAATCTATAAAATATTTATTGTCTATTTACCTACTATTTACAATACTAGTACTTAACACTATACGGTAAACACAACAACCAAGAGTTAAGCGGTTAAAGCTAGGCGGAATCAACGGAGTTTAGCCAGACGGTGGTTATAGTTAAGCGGTTAATGAAAGCAGTGAAGCGGTGAGCGAGTGGGGGGGGTAGTGCGGTATGATCGGTCGGTACGGTCGGTCACCAGGCGGGAGGAAGCAAAAATGTACGTAGCACAAATTATACAAGAAAACATGAATACAACTTGGCTAATGCGCAGCGCCTAAATCACATATATGCCTACACAATAAACCAAGAATAAACGGTTACGGTCCCGGCTTGTTGCCTCAATTTATCCCTGGGGATAAATTAAGGTCAATAAGCTCACGTAAAGCCTCCCTGGGAATATTTTAGGTGTTAACAGGCCTTCATGACAGCGTGATACTGGGGGAAAAACTACCCCAGCATACTCACGAGGTCTGTTCCTGCCCAAGATATCCCAGCAAAAGATACCAACTACAATAACAAACTGTCCTCCCCTGGTTCGATTTCACCTTTTAGCCTTATTTAACACTGAAGCTAAATTCGGCGTCCAGGTGGCTGCGGAACGCTCCTGTCAGGAATTTCAGACAGTATGCCGGACGGTAGGGGGCCTTTATGACAGCGTGATACTGGGGGAAAAACTACCCCAGTACACTCACGAGGCCTACTCCCGACCAGAATTTGGCTGAAATCCCGCAAGCGTACACGAACCTATAACAGTCTTCCCCTTACAAGCTGTCTCCCCTTAGTTCGATTCCACCTTTGAGCCTTATTTAACTGGAAGCTAAATTCGGCGTCCAGGTGGCTGCGGAACGCTCCTGTCAGGAATTTCAGACAGTATGCCAGCCGGTAGGGGGCCTTTATGACAGCGTGATACTGGGGGAAAAACTACCCCAGTACACTCACGAGGCCTACTCCCGACCAGAATTTGGCTGAAATCCCGCAAGCGTACACGAACCTGTGACAGTCTTTCCCCTGACGCCTTCGGCTACCTCCCGGATTTTAATCCGGTGATACAAGTCCTCTCCTGGTGTCCGGAAAAACTACGGAAGACCAGTTGGGACCACAGAAAGTTGCCACTCTCAACTCCCCCTCAGCAAGCGGAAAAACTACGCCGTTCGGGGACGTCGCACGGTGGCGGGCGTCTCAGCTGAAAACTAAACAAGGATAATTAATAAACACGGTACTTAACATCAGCCAAGTTGCTTACCAAACTCTAATATGTATGTTTACTTACTTCCTCTCTTGCGGTGCACTTCTGCTACGGACTGGCGGTCTGGTCGGACTGACGGTTTTGGCAAGCTGCAATGGTAATAATACAGAATGGCCAAAGTGGGGATCTGTGCGATTAAATTGCGCTTCGGATACGGACTTAGACAAAATTTAATTTACCTCACCTCTATTACTTCGGCGCGCACGGTCTCCAGGTTCTGCACCACACTTCTGGTTGTTACAACGGTCCGGACACAACTGAACTGTGAGAGTTAGTGATGGGCGATATATCGCGAACTGTGATTTAATCACTGATATTAAAAAATCACAAGTAACGACTGTGAATAAATTTGGAAGAAAAGCGTGACGTGATCACGACTTTCCATATATCAATATATTCTTAACGATATAAATATCTTGTTTGCGACCATATGTATAACACGTAAAGCAAACGATTCCGTGACTTAACGATATTAGGTATAGGTACGCGTTTCACAAGATAGATTGATCTAGCGCGTCTCATACTATATAGATATTTATTTACTTATCTTTTTATATTTTTTATTCACTGGCAATTAAAGGTAGGGTCGTGGGGAAATATTTCTGTTACAAGAACACCTACTAAAACCATGCGTTGAAATATTTTTTTGATTAAATATACTAGCAATTTTATTGCAAATATTGAACATCCACGTCTCGGCATGGCATATAACAAAAATATGGAATTCGACAATTTTGTGTTCTTTTTGATTTTTAAAATTGTGAAATGCTTAGCTCCAAAACATGTTTTAGATAATTGTGTTTTTGTTGGAGAGAAATAACCACAACTTCTACATCGAAAACACATCGACTAACCATAGTAGGTACCTAGAAATCATCTTTTCTCAAAGGGTTTGCAATTTTGTAATCCACTGCGAAGATGAGTATCCTATAGGTAATGTGCAACAATTAATAAAAAAGTACAGTAAGTTGGCGAAGAGTATAATGGTTATAGCTTGTATATATACGTTAGAAGTGCCCGCCTTATGCCGTTGACCAAAATTGTAAGGAAGAAGTAGGTAACAAATTTTTGATAAATATTTGAATGGGAGAAATACTTGAACTTTATTAAATCAAATATGTTTCCCATTAAATAATAGCAAATAAGAATAACTATAAATAAACATTATATTCATTATTTAATTTGTACATTTTTATTAAAATCCGAGGCTTTTATTAAAAAGGTTGCAACACTCTTATAAACAATAACCCAGCAAAAATTAAAATCCCTGATTGATAACTAGCAACCTAAAACCTAAATAGTTTATTGATGCTTCCGAAATGTTTACATATTTGTATAACATTACAAACATATGCTATTACGAAGTTCAAACAGGCGTCCCATTTAAAACTTTAGTGTTTTGGCTTTATCACCAATCCATGTCAGGTTACTCAGGTTAGTTGGATAAGCAAATCATAATATCAACATGTATGTATATGTAAATATCATACGTATTATATATCTACGGCTGCACAGATTACCAAAGTAGCGAATTCATCAATTCACCAAAATTAACAATATTTCCTATTCGCCGTATTATGAAAAGTCGTGATCACATCACGGTTTAAATTCACTGATATCAGAAAATCACAGTCACGATTCACATTGTGATTGAAAAATCACGATATCGCCCATCACTAGTGAGAGTGTCTCGCTTGCATAGGAAAGTTAATTCCCTCTCTGTCTGTGCCGCCGGTCAGGTGGGGAGGCCTAACTGGTGTATCTCTACATATTTACCTAGCTTTTGATAATTATATACAATAATTAAACTATCTAACGGACTTATTATTATAATATAACAATTATTTACGCAATGTACCCCCAACTGTACATTACAATATAAGTACAAAACCTCTTACATACTAGGACAGAATAATAACTTAGGTGCAAATTGCAAGACAAAATTTGTCTCGTTACATTTAATATGGCAGACTTAATTTTTAAGCGCCACGACAACGTTCACTCTGGTGATTTACGGCTCGTGTCTTAAACTTCACCGTCGTGAATAATAGCCATCATTATATGCTCGTTGAATAATATACTATTATAAATTTAGTATTGGTATTACTTTTCGTTCATCCCCCGTACCTATTCAAAATCAATTAAAACTTGTATAATCCCACAACGAAGTTTACACATTAGTTGAATGCCTTAAGGACTAACGGAATTACTTCAGATAATCAAGTTGGCTGAAACTTTAACTGGATATTCGTACCGATGCGCCCTCGTTACCTTAATTTCGTAAGATAAACATATTTTATTTTCTCCAGCTGTGAAAGAGTTGAGGAACTTTTTCATACTTCGAAAAGTTGTGAAAGTCATGATTTGTAGAAAAGTACGTTGGATCTTGTAAAACTGAAGAGGTGACGCAAGCACGGAAGCTCGCAACTTTCAATCCTAGTCACAACTTTAACAAACTCATAAAAAATAAGTATAAAAATATAAATAAAAAAACGCTTTTTTTAAAGAAACTCTTACTAAAATGTACTAAGAGAAAAAAATACGTTGTTTGATTAGGGGCAGGGCCATAGTGTAATAAGTGAACCCAGTGAGGATGAGTGAATCGTATTGTCATCAGTACTACATATGTATGTAATTTCAAAGCAGTGGATGAAGTGAAAGTGGTTCAAGATTGAAATTTGAGCTTAACTGATGATTGACTAACTTATTGACCGACTGACTGACAAGCTTGTAAAATAAAGAACTGTGGTAGATTTATCCGACCAGGGGGTAATGTTAATCCCACTTCGGGCCAACAAGCATCCCAGATTTATAAGTTAAACCTTGAACAGAATAAGTTTAAAGTTATAAATAATTAACAATTAAATTGTGAAATACCTCTATAAAATGAAAGGTTTATACATATATCATAAATGAACTTATCATAAACATTATGAACATGAATGTTTATCATTAAATTTAATGTTTGGATTAATTTGCATCCTCCACTTTGCTGCGTTACATAATTCTTTGACGGTGCATTTTTATTCCATTTTTCAAAGATTAAAATAGAGACCCGTTTTTAAAATTGAGGTTTCCACTCAGTTATTCTTGAAAGGATATTATATCGTCGTAGGTTCATTCGTCCTTGTATCCTGTGCTGTATTTGAAGAAATTTCCATCTTTATTACTTTAATTTGAAGGGCACAGAAGGGACTAATCTTCTAGTAACGACTCGCCATTTCAGCGGGTCTGGTTAAAGTACCATTCGCAGGGGTTTCTTGTTGATCTCTGTTATAATTCAATTTACGCGTACGCATTTGTACAATCTAGTAAATACATTCTAATTAAAACCTTCCGGATTAAGTGTGTGTATGTGAAATATATTTTGTAGCACTGAATGAATCCAACTTTATCTCTGTTATATTTCCTTATACTACAAATAGCTATAATAATATCACTGGCACGTTGTAGGCCTTTTGTAACATTTAGGATAGCAAAATTCTACATTTCTACGCACGTTTGTAAATACGTTTAAAACAGTTGTTAAAAAACTGAAAATATATGGAAAAATTCTAAGCAGTTGTTGAGAGGTTGCAAAATAAAATGTACTAAGTATTACTTTGCGAATATGATTATATTGTAGTTATAAATATACCACTCGTTCTTAAGGGGTTTGAAAGTTAAAAAGATAAATAAATAATTTAAGAAAATGAAAAAAGACGCTTTTAAAGATAAACGCAAAAAGAACCGGTTAATTAAAGTCATCGGTATATTGAAAAATTCTACATAAAATGAAGGGTAATAATAGAAGAACAGAACACGCAAGAAATTGAAAATTAGTGTTAGTACAGGCAATGAAGGCAACATTTTGTAAATACCTCAGAAAAATTAATAAAAGGATCATCTCCGGGATTTAAGTAGGTAATAAACCTGTAGAATGGAATAATGCATTCTTTGCACTTCCAAGTTCCGGGCAAATTCAAAAAAATGGTATGATTTTCATTGATGAATGTTAAGAAACAAATAAGTTGTATATGTTTTACTGTATGATTGTGCATTTTCTGAACGTGTATGAATAATAGAGACAGATTCAAAAAGTGCTGCATGCATTTAAAAAACTCTTAAGTCATTCGAAAGAATATGTTTTATTGTACCTATAATCCAAAAATTAAGACTGTTATTATTATTAATTAAGATATAGCGAATTCAACTCCAAAATTTTGAGGTGATTGATCGATGAGCAATATACCCTCTACTTTGATCGCAAGGCATATTTTTCCAACAAAATGTTAATTGGATTAATATATCATTATACAGGGTTGGGCAAATGTGTGGAAACACCTGATTTCTGGCTAAACTATAAGTGCGATTAAAAAATACTCTTAACAAAAGTTTTTGCAGTATTTTTATTCTATTCAGTGATGTACTTTGATTTTCAACAGCTATCCTATTTTTCGAGATGTGACGTCATCGACAGTTTTTTTAAATGGATAACCCTGTATATTTTTACATTTTCAGATAGACAATTTTTCATCAATTATAGTGATATAGGGTTTGGTGGGTGTGCGGCTTGTGGTTTTTTAAATATTAAATAAAATAGTAAAGCAAAGACATGGCTGTTTACATTTTAATTATTGTCAACAGGACTATCTGATAAAAAAATATTCGTTTTTTTCTTGCCATGCTTTTTGAAAACTTTCTTTAACCGAACTCAAATCATTGAATGGCCACCGCGATCACCAGATTTAAGTCCTTTAGACTATTTTCTTTGGGGTCATTTAAAATCCGTTGTCTATAGGACCAAGCCTCAGTCGTTAGAAGAGTTGGAAGATCGAATTAGGATGGCTGTTCAAGAAATATCACAGCATGCTATTCAAAACTCTTTTAGAGCTTTCTTTGATCGAATAGGATATTGTCAGGCTGCTGAAGGTTTCGAATTTGAACATTTATTATGAATATTTTCTTCGTTTCTCAATATTAAAGTGCTCAATATTTTGTAATAAGAAATTTAATTATCTTTAACTAATAAATATGTATTACACTTTATTTTATTATTTTATTTAATATTTAAAAAACCACAAGCCGCACACCCACCAAACCCTATATCACTATAATTGATGAAAAATTGTCTATCTAAAAATGTAAAAATATACAGGGTTATCTATTTAAAAAAACTGTCGATGACGTCACATCTCGAAAAATAGGATAGCTGTTGAAAATCAAAGTACATCACTGAATAGAATAAAAATATTACAAAAACTTTTGTTAAGGGTATTTTTTAATCGCACTTATAGTTTAGCCAGAAATCAGGTGTTTCCACACATTTGCCCAACCCTGTATAGGAATATATAAGCAAAATGAATTATCATTCTAACGACTCCCGGCAAAGATATGAATAAATTTGTGGATCAACTGTACAAAGTTTACTAAGCCATCTTCTGACACTTTTTCTCTATGATAAAATGTTTTATGAATTTTGTGATTAGTTCCACATTAAAGCTGAGACTTTTCTCTACATTTTATGTTATTTTCATTTTTTTAGGGGCTCTGAATAGTAAGAATTATCGATCGATTAGCCCGGTCGAATTCGAAGCGGCTTAAAACTATAAGTGGAAAACCCGATTTATCTTCTAAACGGCTTAACTAAGACAAACATTTGTAAAGACCTTTTTTGTAGAGAAAGGGGCAAGCTACAACTTTTGTCGGGAACTTTTTTCTCTATTTTCATTATTTTGGCCGCTAGAGCAAAAAGAAAACGAAAATCAAAAAGTTTTCCCAAATTTTTTTGAATTTTCCCGGAACTTGGAAATGCTATATAAGAATGCATCATATCATTCTCCAGGTTATTACCTACTTAAATTCCAGAGTTGATCGTTTAATTAATTTTTGTTACTCTAAATTTTTTCGTGTACTATGATAGAAGAGGCTTGTTAATAATTTTAAAAAAACCGCTGCCTAAGGAATCATTACTTCCAGATCTCCCAATCAAATATTGATAGAATTTTAATAATATAATAGTTAAAATCGTCTGCCCCCTGTTTATTGACGCTTATTTTAAAATCACCGCAGGGTTTTGCAGAAACGGTACTAAGGCAAAAAATGTCATCATTGCTGCACTTCCTGTTATTTCAGATGCTTACCTCATGCACGTAACGTACCGTTGGTACGCAGCCCTGAAATGTGTTTTTTCCGTAATAACAGTTACCTAATGGAAAGTAGTCACGTTGAACTTTATTAAAATTCCATGTTTCAAAGAACATCAGGTAAATAAATATGCTTAATAGTTTTTTTATTCATAATCATAGTAAGAAGAGCCCGTGCAAATGTCGATCCGGTAAAATAATACATAATAATTCTTAACTTAAAATCAGAAACTTCGACGCGACTTGCGATTCTTGATATAGAAATAAAATATTTAAACGGATATAATAATGTGTCAGTCAAATCGATTCCAATGTGTATCAGTCGAACTGGTATGGAGCGGTTATTCGATTTTTATTTTTCTCCAAGCATTCCTTTTAGATTGGGAATGTTAAAGATTAAAATCAACCGAGTTGAAATAGCAATTTCCCTTAATTTTATTTCGTTTTATTGGACTTTGCTTCTTTTTCACCACACAACTGTTATTTCTAACAAATGAAATAAATAATGCAATTGATGTTTTATATTCTATAATTCTATTTTTTTTCTGACTGGCGTAGAAAACAGCTGTTTGAGTAACAGTGAATCTATAAAAATAGTAGTTTTAAAAAACTTTAAAAAACGCGCTTTAATAGCAAACCAAACTAAACAGTAAAAAATAAAACAATACAATAATACAATACAAAAAAGCGTGAGGTGCTGATCACTATGAAATATTTATACCAGTTGATATTATCAAGCACCCCATGCTTTTTTATATTGTATTGTTTTAGTTTTTACTTTTTAGTTCGATTTGCTATTAAAGCGTGTTTATTTAATTTTTTTAAAGTACCATTTATTTTTATTTTTTAGTCTTAAAAATTTGGACCAGATGATTCTAATCTGGAACCTCGATAACCCACAGATACCGATTTTCAGTCAAATCCGACTATAATTGATACAACCTATCCGCCATGTTGACGCCGCCATTTTGAATTTTTAAGTTTTGACGGCATATGTCTTTTCTACTTGTCAAGCCCTTTTCTTTGATACCCATATCAAGGGTGTTGTAAAGAAAATTATAATCCGCCATCTTGGGGCGGCGGCCATTTTGAACATATAAAATTAAGTATACTATATTGTATTGTCATCGGAGCTACATACAATTGTCAAACATGATGATACAACAGTTAGAAGCGTGAGAAAATAACGTTGAAAGATTCCATTACATTGATAGATTGATAGATACAGGTGAAGCTAATAAGCGTGTTAAAAATAGACTCGCTCATATCTTATGTAGAGTTTCCAAATACCGGGACCAAAAATGTCAAAGTTCCGGGACAAGTCCCGAAAATGATCCGCTGCAATTTTTTTAAATGTAATTTCAAACGGAAATGTTCAATTATTGATCATGTAAAAGCGAGAATATAATAATGTTTATTAAACAATTGTTAATAAAACAAAAATATTGAATATATGAAAGATGAAATTTATGAAAATATCTGTATAATAAACTGAGCACAAACAGATACAGGTGTAAATGAAAAATAGACAACCCTATTGTGACATAAAATGGGACCTTAGAACCCCAATGATTTTGAGGCTACATCCTTTAATTTCGAGCGGACTTTCCAGGAAAAATCTTCCGTTGAAAATGTCCATTCTAATTCTACCCTGGTGTTAGTTATTACAGGAATTTTCATCTTCGGAGCCAACCGAGTGAAAAAAAAATTGTTGCTCAATTGTTATACGAAATGCTCCTTTAGTCTATTTGGAAATGAGGAAGACTAATTGGTCTTATTAAGCTCATATAAATGCAAATCCGCAAAAAACATAGTCTATCATAAAATACAGCCAATATAGATAATAAAAAGAAATTACTTAGAAGTTGACTATGTTTTTTGCGGATTTGCATTTATAAAGAGCTTTTATTACAAGAAATTGATTGAGGAAGCCGTTACTCTGTGGTAATCCATACTATGTTTTTTACCACTATATTTGCACAAAACGTGACTGCAGTTTCAACCCTTTAGGTCATTTTCAAACGATGATTCAACTAAGAATGAAATACAACAGATTTGGTCCCTATTTAAATATGTTTCTAGAATTAAACAGATTAGAGAATTATGAAAGAACACAGGTAATTTATGATATCCTAACTATCTAAGGGTGGGGTTTCTCAGAAATATTAATTACATTTGTGTAGCAGTAAAAAGAGGCGAATACATAGTATCTAATTGATCATTTAACAAAATGAAATCATCCTTATTATTGTATTTGTATATTTCCAATGCTTCTAACAAATTAAGTTTCAAACATTCGACAATGGCGGGTAGTGAAAACGTAGCTCCGAGGAGCTCTCGATTTATTAGTTATAATTGTTGTAAATCTAAACCATTTATCCACTATGTGTGTACAAAGTGCCATAACATATTCCACAAAAGCTGCCTGCATCGCTTTAAGAGCCAAATTAGTTACATAAAGGGGAACAAAATTATTTGCTGTAAGAACGTAAACGAAAGTTATTTGAGTGACCAAGATGAAGAGAAAAGTCTTCTCGAAAAGACAATAAGTGAACTTTCTGGGGACAGTGAAATGAAAAGTAAGTACATAAATAAACTTAAAATGCAGAATAAACTTATTATTGACGATGCAACAAAAGCGGAAGAAGAGATGAATCAGTTAATTAAAAAACAGGAAAAAATTATCGCTGATCTAGAAGAGGAGATAAGACAATTCAGAAAAAAATGTATTAAGCCTACAAGTAAAATGTTAAAAAATATTGGTATCCAAACAAAGAATGAAACTAAAAACGTATCTACGTCTACTGACACTTATTTTAAAGTCTCCAGTGGTGTAGAGTCTAATGATTATACAAACTCCGAGACACAAACAGCTAAAAATTCAAACAATATAACAGAGAAGTTTAATTCGGACCCAACCGATAGTCGGACTAACCATAGACACCCCTCAAGACGAATTTCAGATGACCATGTAAAAAAACATAAAATTCTTTTATTGTGTGGTGACTATGGCCGTAACATTAATAAAATTATGTATAAAAGGGTACCTGCCAAATATCGAATTGAAACAGTTATTAAACCTGGAGCTTGTTTCCATCAAGTTATTGAGAATATAGAACCTCTGACAGCAAGTTATGGAATAGATGATTATATTGTTATCATTGCAGGTTCAAACAATTTTTGTAATAAAACAGACAAGTATCCATCTTTTAGAAATATTTGGGAAAAAATTAAACTATGTTCACACACGAATATTATCATCACCACTGTGCCATATCGAAATTCAAAATTAGACAAGTTTATCTATAAATTCAACAATAAACTGAGCGAATTTGTATGGAAACTGAATAAATATATTCCAGGGAAAGTGTGCACTGTAGATGTTAATAAATACTATAATACAAAAACTAGAAAGTCTGATTTAGCCAAGGATATTATAAAAAACATATTTAGTAAAAATAATGAAAAAAATTTAGTGTTTATCCAGGTAAATAATAACTATAATGATATACAAATTATTGATATTGATGTATCTAGTGACTGTTTACAAATTGTCGATACTGACCAAACCAGTGATATTTCTACGTCACAGGGTAGTAAATTAAACAACATTATGTGTGAAACAACCTCTAATAACAACTCAATTGTGTTAAGTCTACCAGCAGATAATCTGCCTATGGTAACCAATGACAATAATTTTTTATACCCCAGATTATCTCAAATAACACTAATGTAGAAAAACAAATTTACAAATTATGTCATTTAAATGTTCAAAGTTTTATGAATAAAGCAAATGAAATTGAATTATTGATAATTGACAAACACATAGACATTTTATGCTTGTCTGAACACTGGATCACATCAGAAAATATTTATCATATTTGTCTGAATAATTTTACAGTTGTTAGTAATTTTTCTCGTAGTAATCATGTTCATGGGGGTACAATGATTTTTGTTAGAAATAATATTGATGCCACTCAGGTTGATATATTTAATGAGTTTTCTGTGGAATGTGAAATTGAGGCGTGTGGCGTGTCCTTATGTGTATCAGAACATACTAAAATGGTCATTTGTAATATTTATAGACCACCCAGCGGAGATATAAATGTATTTTTCAATAATCTCACGTCTATGTTAATGCTAGCCAGAAAAAAATTTGACTACATTGTGGTATGCGGTGATCTTAATGTAAATTTGCTTGAAAACACCTTGTCTACTAAAATACTTTGCGACATATTCGATTCCTTTTGTTTAAACATTACATCTAGAGAACCAACGCGTGTTTTTACAAATATAAGAGGGCAAACAAGTTCTACATGTTTGGATTATATAGCGACAAATATATCGCCTGAGGTGTACAATGTAACTATTTTTTATCCTATGCTATCTGATCATTTTGCTCATTTACTTAGTTTCAGCTCTATAAATAAGACAAATTTAACCGATGCAAATGATAAAGGAGTATATAAACGTGATGTTCAAAAACATAATATTCAAGAATTAAATGACAGACTAAAGACGGTAAATTGGGATGACCTGTATAATCTAAATATAACTGATGCATTTAATTTGTTCTTTAATAATGGCACATGGTGTTTTGACGCTGCATGTCCACTAAAACATTTTAAAAAACGACCCACTTTTAAAAAAGATAAAGGGTGGATAACAAATGCATTAATTGAAGAAGGTAACAGGGTTCGCAAAATTTATAATGACATGAAAGATTCTAACTGTCCGGACAAAAAATTGTTTTATAATGAAAGTAAAAAAATCTATAGGAAAAACATAAAAATTGCTAAACTTGATTATTACAACAATAAAATAATAAATGCAGACAATAAAACCAAAGAAACATGGAATATTGTTAACAATAAACTAGGAAGGATAAGGGCCAGTCACTGTCCTATAAGCCTTAATATCCAGAATAAATTATGTTCAAATGGAAATGAAGTGTCAAACTGCTTTGCAGCATATTTTTCCAGTGTCGTCCCTGATAATATTAATGAACATTTTGGGTATAATTTATCTCTGCCGTGCACATTATCGAAAAATATACCAAATTCAATATTTTTTTATCCTGTTAACGAAGAAGAACTGTCAAATGTCATACGTAACCTCAAAAATAAAAAGTCATCGGGATTGGATGGCCTTACTGCCCACATAATAAAAAGTATATCTGACAATATATTGCCATCACTTTTGTACCTTATAAATATGTCATTTGTTGATGGAGAATTTCCTGATTTCCTTAAAATAGCGTCCATAATCCCCATCTACAAAAAAGGTTGTAAAAATGACGTTGAAAATTACCGGCAGATTTCCCTCCTAAGTGTGCTTTCAAAAATTTTAGAGAAAATTATTTACGACCGTATCATATCATTTCTTGAAAAAAATAAAATACTAACCGAGTTCCAACATGGATTTAGAGCAAGAAAATCAATTGAAACTGCATCTGCGCATTTTTTTAAATACGTCTACAAACAGTTAGATGAAGGTAAATATGTTGTGTCGCTGTTTTTTGATTTATCGAAAGCTTTCGATTCTGTAGACCGAGATATACTGTCCAAAAAATTAGAAAGCATCGGTATACGAGGATGTCTTCTAAGTTGCATTAACTCCTATATGGAAAATCGAAAATTAATAGTAACATGTAATGAGTGTCAATCGAGTATTCAAGATGTAACCCTGGGGGTTCCCCAAGGCTCAATATTAGGCCCTCTGCTATTTTTGATATATATTAACGACCTGCCAAATTATATTCAACATGGTGTTACCACGATGTATGCAGATGATACCACTGTTTCGGTATCAGCTGTCACACAGGAAGAACTGTATCACAAAATTTCCGTTACACTTGACGATGTACACGCATGGTGCCAGAGAAATAGGCTCATTTTAAATGACGAAAAAACAGTTTTTATAAATTTTAATTTTAGGAGAGCATTAACGTCTAGTGATAACATAACTTTTACCGAGTCAACAAAATTTCTGGGCACCTACATAGACAGCAGATTAACATGGGAATTGCATATAGATCATATTTGTAAATTGCTAAATAAAGCATACTTTGCTGTTTTACAGCTAAAAGATACAATTGCCCAGACGGGTCTATTAAGCGTGTACTATGCTTTAGCTTATTCACATCTGTCATTGAATATATTAACCTGGGGACGTTCAACTCATATACAAAGAGTTTTTGTGTCCCAGAAAAGGTTACTAAGATTAATTTTCAATATAAATAATAGAGCTAGCTGTAGGCCATTATTTAAAAAATACAATATACTTACAGTCCCTAGCATCTATATTTACAAATGTCTGGTATTTGCAAAAATTAACTTGTGTACATTCTCCACCTCTGCAGATAATCATCTGTATAGTACAAGACATAAAGATTTGTTGGTGATCCCAGTGCATAAAACAGCGACATTTCAAAATTCACTACACTATAATTGTATTATTTTATTTAACAGCGTTCCTAAAACTATGAGACAATTAAACTTACCGTCATTTAAAAAAGAAATAAAAAAACTTTTAATAACAAATGCATTTTACAGTGTTGATGAATTCCTAAATAGATAAAAATTTTATATATTTTTTAATCTCCCTGTCTATTTTACTATATTTTTACATTAAAAGAGTTTTTATATGAGGTTTGTTTATTTTATACGTTTTATACATATACATATTATACATTCTTTTATTATTGTACATTTTTTTGTATTTATGTGTTTTATAAGTTTGTGTTTTTATGTGCCTTATTTTAGCTTTTATTACTATAACGAAACATAAATTAATTATGTTTTTAATTTGTACGAATTAACTTAAGTAAATATTGTTTTATTGACGTGCCAAATGTACATATTTGTATCAAAAATTGGTAAAAAAATAAATTCTAATTCTAATTCTAAAAACCTTTGCTAGCATAGTGTAGGATTTCCATATTATTAATATCTGGGAAGTTATGTCCACTCTGTAATATGTGATTAGAAAAAGCAGAATCTGTTTTTTGTAGTCTGAAGGACCTATCATGATCGAGGTATCTGGTTCTAAAATTACGACGGGTCTGTCCTATATATATGCTATTGCACTCTGAACAATTTAACCTATAAACTCCAGATTTTTCGTATCTGTTTGTTTTATCCTTGGCGTTGTAAATGCTATCTTGATATTATGTGTTTTGAGAATATTTGAGTATGTGATGGTAGCGTAAGGTGTTTGTTTTTCTTCTCTAACTGTGGGATAAATTGCTTTAAAAGTATACTGGTTTTGTTTTTGTTTATTAATTTGGCTATAGTTTCTGTGGGGAAATCATTGTTCTTGGCTATTTTTTGAATCATTGAGAACTCTGTTTTTATTTGTGTTTCTGACAAAGGCAACGAAAAAGCTCTATGTAGCATTGAATTATATGCTGCTAGTTTGTGTGCGTATGGATGGCAAGAATCAAAGGGGATAGTTATATCAGTATATGTAGGTTTTCGAAAAATAACAAATTTGAATTGGTTATTTTTGTGTGTGATAGTTAGGTCTAGAAAATTTAATGCATGATTTGTTTCTCGTTGTAATGTAAATTTAATTTTGGGGTGTATGTTATTAATAGCATCTAGAACAGTGTGTAATTGTCTAGTAGTACCCTTAAAGCATGTCAAAACGTCGTCGACATATTTATACCAAAAATGAATGTGATTCTTGCCTGGTTGGGAATGTAGTATACTTTCCTCTAAATTAGACATAAAAATATCCGCTAATAAAGGGCTTACAGGTATTCTCATCGGTAGACCGCTGTTTTGAATTTAAAATTGATTATTGAATTGAAAGTAATTTTGACTGAGGCATGTGTTGAAAGCTAGTAAAATTTCTGTTGATATAATGCTATTTAGTTTACTTACAGAAACTATCGCTAAATTAATAAACAAAAAACAAAACCAGTATACTTTTAAAGCAATTTATCCCACAGTTAGAGAAGAAAAACAAACACCTTACGCTACCATCACATACTGTGATACACTAACAGAGAACATATCAAATATTCTCAAAACACATAATATCAAGATAGCATTTAAACCCCAACAAAAATTATGAAACTTAATTTACAACGCCAAGGATAAAACAAACAGATACGAAAACTCTGGAGTTTATAGGTTAAATTGCTCAGAGTGCAATAGCATATATATAGGACAGGCCGGATGTAATTTTAGAACCAGATCCCTCGATCATGATAGGTCCTTCAGACTACAAAAAACAGATTCTGCTTTTTCTAATCACATATTACAGAGTGGACATAACTTCCCAGATATTAATAATATGGAAATCCTACACTATGCTAGCAAAGGTTAATTTGTTAGAAGCATTGGAAATATACAAATACAATAATAAGGATGATTTAATTTTGTTAAATGATCAATTAGATATTATGTATTCGCCTCTTTTTACTGCTACCAAAATGTAATTAATATTGCTGAGAAACCCCACCCTTAGATAGTTAGGATATCATAAACTACCTGTGTACTTTCATAATCCTCTAATCTGTTTAATTCTAGAAACATATTTAAATAGGGACCAAATCTTTTGTATTTCATTCTTAGTTGAATCATCGTTTGAAAATGACCTAAAGGGTTGAAACTGCAGTCACGTTTTGTGCAAATATAGTGGTAAAAAACATAGTAGTGTTTTACTCGTTTTAGCTTTTATTACATTTCTTCATTTCCAAATAGACTATACGATGAACAATAGACGCCTCGATAGAGGCCTTCACTATTCTACATGTTGAATACATTGGATAGGCAATCAAATTGGCCGTCATTAACATGGATATTAAACATGGTTATATATCATATTACAATACATTAGAAAATAAAGGTAGTTTTACCATGAATTTCGTCCGGGGACTTATCCTGTGGCCTGGATCCAGATTTTTTCTGTAGAATTCCGGGATGGCATAGAACTTGAAACCATAATCTTACGTAATAAAATACTCCTCACTAAACTGCCTAGAATTTATATAAGTTCTTTCATTCTTATTTCACATATTTAGGATAGTAACCAGACGCAGTTTGTGTAACATATATGTATATGTATGTGTATGTGTTTGATTTACAACTTTATTTATTTATTTCATTTTAATAGGTGTACATTATTTGACAATGTCAAATATACAATGTAAAATGTAACAATGACTTATCCTACATCATGTAAAATTATGTATGAGGACCAATAAATATTATAAATAATATCACTATTGAAAGATATCTGATTTTTTGGACATTTGATAAGGAATGTAACAAAAAAACCTGCATTCTTAAGGCCACATAAATTCTAAACTTAAATTGTCAATTATTTTTCAATCATTTTTTTTTGTTTCTTCACTTTTTATGAACACTCCATTGTTTACTTTGCTCTAAATAGGTTAAGACAGTGAATTATTTTCTTGTTAGGCGTAGAACTTATCAAATATACATCGTATACAGAAGAAAGTATCAAAAAAATTAACTGCGTTAATAAGAACATTTGAACATTTTCGAAAGAGTTCAGCACCATCCATTTTTTTATTAAACATAACCAATAAATTCAAATGGATTTGTAATCCGCCTACTTCCGTATAGTCGTGACTGCCGCGCCGCCTCTGCAAGAATACCTCTCACGGTTGCACTATTTCATGATTGAATTACACCACAAGGTTGACAACTGCATTAGATTTCGAGGCTGATTTTGTTTGTAGCGGATATCAAAACAATTTCATTGTATTAGATTGCATTTTTGTGTAATTGTGACGTTAGTCTCGCGAGTTTTCATTAACTGCGGATGATCTGGACAAGGCGAGGTAGAGAATATTCATCACTAATATAAACGTAATTCACCATCTTGAAGGTATAATTAATATACTTACAAAGTAACAAAGGCAATCATGAATTTAAAAAAAAATGTAACTAATTAATTGACAGTTTTGAAGTATATGTTGACATACAAACGTACATTGCAGGTCTATATCCACGTGACGTAGTCACAGAGGAAGTAAGGTTTCGAACTTGAGGTCATCATTTGCAGCTAGTGAAGATGAGCTCAAACACCTGCTCTTCTATCTTCAAACAATAAGCTTACAGGACGGTTCGAGTAAAAAAAAAAGATAATTATGATTGTAGATCAAGCAAATGAAAACCATCAAAACATCTAAAATATTCGTGGTGAATGTGATATTGTAAACCAGATGGTATTTGCCCTAGTTCTCAATATTGGTAACTGCAAATAAAAGTTTTGTGTACCTTCTACCATGCCTCTGAAACATGAACTGTTTATGGAAACGGACAGCTGGTATATTGATTTGCTTCGGTGACCCATCGGACGAACAACTCGGTTCTCGAAAAAAGGCACCCCCAAGATGATTGTCCAGCATCGTATCGCTGATTGAATTAGTATAGCTTTAATTTATTCAATCGAAAGGTAAATTATTTTCATTACATCATTGACATCAGCGTAAATCATATAATACACATTTAAATTTTATATAATGTTATTTATACTAATGTAAAATAACAATGAACCCAGTTTAGAGCCTCGTGGAACTCAAGAAGTGGAGGCTATATCAACAAATTGATAACCACAACATTGCACGAAGTGTTTTCTGACACTAAGATAAAGCACGAAAATTTTAGAGGGCATTGGCGGAAATTAATTATTAGTGAATCCTGCAATTAGATATTCATTTTTATACACTTAATAAATATTCTTTCTACAGAAGGAGGGGCTGGAATCTTCGGTGTGACGCTACCTCTACAGACATAATTTCTATACACACCAAAACTCTTGAACACAACACTCGAATACCAACACCAACACTCGACTCGCGTTTCGCTAACCACATTGGCATCATCAGGAGATGATGACTTACTCAGTTTTAATCACCCCCGATGATGCTAACGTGGTTACAGAAACGCGCGTCGAGTGTTGTGTTCAAGAGTTTTGGTGAATGTGGAAAATGCGTCTTCAGAGGATTATTCTTTCTGTAATGTTCCTAATATGTTCCTTCACATCATACATCAAGTGATATGTTGAATAGGAAACACGATCAAGTACCGTTGCTATTTCTCGAGGGCTTGTTAATTATTTGTACGTTGAGGAATATGTACGGCATTTCGCTAGGGAATTTCGAATTTTAAGAGCTGACATCTTAAAAGCAAAATGAATTTCTTTTCATGTTATAACCAATCCATGGTCCGTAATTAATACATTCCATGAATAAATAATTCTTTACTTCTTTGTGACAAGTTTTATTGCTTCCGTCAACTCACGTTTTTTCAGAAAGCATAAAATATCCCCAGGGTCTAAAGTGTGAGACTTTAAAATCTCGATTATGAATTTTCTAACGATCGCGTTACTTTCCGCGCAAATGCGCTAAAAAGTAAAATAATTGCTACCCGACTAATAAAAATTCTAGTCGTCCCATTCAGTGTAGATGTAAAATAAACATTTTGCAAAGTTTCTTAGAAATATGTAATAATAGCATCTCTTAAAATATAAAGTAAAATAAGCAGGATCGTGAAATATGTCGAATGTCAGAAAAAATGTAATGTACTAAGATTGAGATTATCTGCCAAATTATAACAATAAGACGAAAACAAAGATATAGGTATTGAAAATGTTGAATAAGTTTACCAACTTTTCGTTTGTGCTCTTTCTGCAATTTTTATAAATTGTGTTAGTATTAGCCAAAGAGTATGGAGTAACTTAGTAATCTCTGGGATTATAATAATAATAATAATAATAATTCTTTATTTTCATTAGACTTACAAAGTAAATATAGAATATAGTCAAACAATATAATCATTTAATAAAATAAAGTAATAAAATAAAATAAGATGACGGATACTACTAACAAGATACAAACCGAAAGTACATAAGTAATCAACAATCATAAAATAATCTTAAACTTGGACAATAATACATAATACATATGGGTGAAATATAGACATATTAAAACAATAAGATAAAATATATAAATTAATATTTTTGTCACTTATTCTTCCATATTAGGACATTCCAAGAACTCCGCAACAGAGTAAAAGTTATATTTTAACATAACATAATTTCTACTTTATATTTGAAAATTTTATTGTCATTCAGTAATTTGAGAGATAGTGGTAGTTTATTGAATAATTTAATTGACATGATCATGGGCCCATTAGCCATTAATGATAGTCTATGTTGAGGTACATCGACATTGTACGTTGGTCTTAAGCAATAATTATGAGATTCATTTCTGTTGGTCACGAACTTATGTGGATTGCACTTTAAATAACAGACACACTTTAGTATATATAAACAAGAAATTGTTAGAATGCCTAGCTGTGAGAATAAGTTCCTGCAGGAGTGTCGCGAGTCTTTGTATAACATTGTACGTATTATTCTCTTTTGCAGAGTGAACAGTTCATTAATTTTGCTGCTATTTCCCCAGCACATTATACAATAATTCAGTCTCGATTGAACGTATCCAAAATAATACATTTTAAGAACATCTAAACTAACGTGACTTCTTAACTGATATATAGAGAAACATGCGACTTTAATTTTGTTTATTAAAAAGTCAATATGATATCCCCAAGATAGATGGGAGTCGACGTAAAGCCCTAAAAATTTGACATAATTACTTTGTTTTATACTTTGTCCGTCAATTCTGACGAGCAAACTTTCATTAAGGTTTTTTGGTGAAAATAACAGGTAATCTGTTTTTAAGTTATTAAGGGCAAGTCCGTTGTCAATGCAATAGTTTTGAATCGAGAATATAGCTGAATTTACTTGATCTCTAATATCATGAAAATTTTTACCTGAAACAGACGATGTGGTATCATCTGCAAATATTGTAATGTATGTCCCATCAATCATATCAGCTTTAACAATATCATTAATAAATATAATAAATAAAAGAGGACCCAGCACACTGCCCTGAGGTACTCCGGTGTGAGTGGGACTGGGAGAAGATTGAAATAATTTCCCGTTGTGCTTTAACTGAACCTCTTGTGATCTATCTTTTAAGTATGATTTAATCCAGCATAGAGGAGAACCTCTTACTCCATACTTGAAAAGCTTGTCAACTAACAAGTTATGGTTTATCGTGTCAAATGCACGACTTAAGTCAAAGAACATGCTTGCTGTTTTTTCTTTTGATTCAAAACTATTCAACACGAAATTATACAGCGCTAACGCTGCATCCTCTGTAGACAAACCCTTTCTAAAGCCATACTGATTATTTGTAAGTAACTTTTCATCATTTAAGAATTTTGACAATCTGTTATAATATGCTCTTTCATAGACTTTGGAGAAGATGGACAGAAGTACCACACCTCTATAATTAGAAATTTCAGATTTATCGGATTTTTTATGAATTGGTATCACTATAGATTTTTTGAGGACACTAGGGAATGTTCCTTCACAGAAGGATGCATTTATTAGTGTGCTTAGAGGACTACAAATGTAATCAATTATATGTACTAGTAATGAACCAGTGACATAATCGAATCCGGCCGAATTCTTGGCGGCTACGGATCTAATAATATCCTTAACTTCATCATCTGTAACTGGTGTTAAGAACAAAGAATGATTATTGAATTCAATGTATTTGGAGTTATTTGAGATAACCATATCCTTAGTTAAATTACTTATCGAGTTTATAAAATAATTATTGAAGCTCTCGGCGGCCCTTTTGAAATCTGTTATAGTAGTACCTTCTTTATCTGTAAATGATGATGGAAGATTATAACTTCTTGAGTGGTCATTGTTTTTAATAATATTCCAAGCTGTTTTGCATTTATTTTTGGAATTTAGCATTCGCGAATCATAGTACATTTTTTTGGTGATTCTAATATTTTTTTGGTGATTTTTCTTTAAAATTTTGTAAATTTTCAGTAATTCATCACTGGAAGAAGTTTGACATAATTTATAAATATCTCTGATGAAGATCCTTTGATTAATTAACTCCTCTGAGATCCAAGGGTTTTTATGCTTAGTAGATTTCTTTACTTTTCGCAACTCCAATGGAAATGCTAAGTCTAATTTTTGAGTAAAAATTGAAAAGAAGTTATTGAATTTGGTTTCACTACTGTCATTTGTAGTTAACCATGACCAGTTTTCTACAGATAATAAGTATTTGAAATATTGTATGTTATTATCATTTTTAAATGCCCTGAAGTATGTATAATAAGTACACATGTCTTCTGCATCAGCGTTGTTAATATGGAAATTTACAGCTTGCATACAATGATCTGATATATCAGTGCAAATAACTGTCGGATTAAGTATAAACTCTGCCAGGATCAAATTGGATATTAACGGGTTGGCTTCGAGCTCCAGCTCCAAAAATTAAGCTGCCAAAGGTGTTTCCGGTTTAATCAGAAACGAGTGAAGTTGCAGTTTGCACTATGATGTAGTGCCTCTGAGATTAAGTACACAGCTAGAATATTTTGTATTCATTAATTAGTACGGCCCATGGCAACATAGGACTCGGTGAAATAATAGACTAAAACATTTCAGTTGAGAGCCATGAGGCTATTAAATGCTGTACTTTGCAGCAATGAAGCCCGTATATATTGGAAGATCTACCACCATTATACATATTTAATTCATAACTGTTCTTTTAAGGATTTGGTATATTATGGAACTACTTTAAGTCCTTAGAGACCTTGTCAGAGATAATAAAGAGACCTTAGTGTGAGTACCAACACAAGAAATGAAGAGGCAGGCGAATTGATTCAGGAAGAGGCGTCTAAGGACCTAGAACCTGACACCTTTTGCGGCGTTTCTAATCCATCCATACGCACATCCAATGAAAACGTGCAAAATAAGTTATTAGAATAGTGGAGGAAGTCAGGGGCGAGCCTTTTCCTGTTTACGGAAGGCCTACTGAGCCATAATAGGTGGATCATTACGATAATGGTTGGATACTGTTACTTTAATAGACATCAGTGTAAGAGACCTGAAAGACGTCGCAACATGTAGATTCTGCCGGGAGGAAAGGTTCCAGTGAGAGGGAAAATCAAGAGCTGCTATCAAAGCTGTGGAGTCTGATGCAGAGGATCACGCCGAATAAAGCACTCAAAGAAGATTGGCCAGCTTTCAGACAGTTTTCCTGATGAGCAGAATAGAGAGTAAATACCATACCTGTTCGATTGCCACATTTTTATCCTAGTTCTTTTTATGGCTTTACGAAAAAAGTTAATGTTCATAGGAATCATCTTAATTATTTGAAAACATGTGTAAATTCTGTATCTGTTTGGTTGTTATCCAATCAATATTTGAACGTGTAACTAACTCAAAGATAAAAGCTAACTTTGACATTAATAAAACAATTATTTATGCATAATTTCATCGTGATTCGGAAAGCTGATTCGAATGAATCACCGCGTTAATTAAGTCAAAAAGGTTTATTATTAATCAAGCGCTTTTTGTTAGAATTATAATTGTATACTTTAGGCGATAGCCCGTTTGTATGCTACTGGTTAATTAAATTGAATTTTAAGTGACCTGAATTGCCCGTTTAAATTTCAATTAAACGCCCCAGTGAATTTTGAATAGCGGTAACGTTAATCGAAATAATAAACGCGTTTCATAGTATATTTCTGGATATTGTGATTTATTATCATTTTTTGTCGTATTTTCATACAACATATTTTTTTACACTAAAACAGATCTCGATTCCACTTTTGAGGGAATATTCTGAACGGTATGAATAATAGTGTATCTAGCAACTACACTGGCCAAAATCAGCAAAGTGGGTTTACAAATTCAGAAGGTTAATGGAGTAGCCTAGCAGGTGTAAACAAACGTTTTCCCATCAGATTAGTTGATAATTAAATGAGTTAAATAAAAAAAAACTTCCTACTATCAGCATACCTTTTTCATCCAATAAACTTCATCTTCCCCAACATTTTTTAAATTTCGCTTCATGAGAACATTTTTGTTTTGTCCGAATTAACATTTTCTCAATCTAGTAGGTGTGGGGTAGCTTTTAGGACTTCTTTGTATTTCAGAACACAAAACGGCCTTTTGTCTCTCTAATGCTCTTTTATTATCTTGCGATGTTTTGACATCAGAATAGCTTGGAAGTCCACTACCTCTGAGATGCTACTAAAGTTTCCAAGTGTTTGTTAGGAATGAAAATCGTAGTACCAAGAGTATACAGATGTACTAATAGTAGGTTGACATTCAATAATGCATTCACATTTATTAGATTGATTTCTGATAGATACTCAAAATGTTATTTATGAATTTTTAAACAAACGTTAAATTTAGTGAAGATTAAATTCAACGTTTGTTTGAACATCTAAAAAAATCAATGACTTGTTTTTAACATTGGAAATATTTATGTTCGTATATGGGGGTTTAGTTGCCAGTTTCCGTTCAAGGTCAAAAGACAGCGGTGTCGCGGTCGAGTCGTATATGCAACGGCTGATATATGCAAATGTAATATAGGTTGCATATATCACAGGGGTTCAAGTTACCAGTTTTCATTGAAGGTCGAAATACAGCGGTGTCGAAATCGAAAGTGGATCGTAGGTGTTTATGTTTTATGTATGTGTTATCATTTCCAATGTCCCGATGATTGCAAGAATTGCGAAATCTGTGATTTTTTTTTTAAACACGATTCTTATTAACCATGTGATGTGTTAGAAGGTAATTGGTGCCATGTAGTTATGGCTGGGGGGAGGAATGGTGGATCAATATTATTTTATTAGTGGTTCCGAAGTTCCTCCTTTCCCTCGAAAACTAAAGAGACCTTTTTTTTTCGACATCGCCTTAGAGCTAGGGTTATTCTAAATGGCTAGCCTTAAAATGAAAACGCTGTATGTAATAACTTACTATATGGAAGACAAAAGAATTTTAATGTTTTCCTCGACTGTGGTGTCCTATAAAAATACAAGATTTTGTTAGTAGAATTTGTGGCTGTAACGTAATTGGTGAAAACATCCAAATGTGCGTGAACAGTCCATGCTCGTTTTAATGTGCTCAACAATTAAAAATCTGTTGTGTGAGGCTAAGAAGAATACAAATAAATTGTGTCGCGTTAAGATTAATATAGCATTCAGAGGCAATTTATTATTCGGTTGACTCTTTTATAATGGAAAAAATGTATATTTCTGTTGAAATAGTCAAACAAAGCTTTCTTTATAGTTCTAATGCTCGGAAGATGAAAAAAAAATCAGTGAAATGTGGGTTACAGCTGTTACAGTTATCGCGGCTGTCACTGGGGTGTCCGGAATTAAAATTAATGTTGACATTTCGAAAAAGTTTTAATAAAGTGCCTTAGATGTTGTAAGTAGTACCTCAACCGATGGAAGGCAGATTTTATTGAAATAATAGAAAGTATTAAAAGCTGTATTCTGTACAATTTTAAGTTCTTTTATTTTCTTCTAGCGGCTTATTTAGTTATTACAAACATATAGTATTGTTCCCAGTCGTAAATGCCTCATCTCTTCCTTTTATTATACCCAAAACACTCTTTTGCATATAAAATATGCCTTTTCAAATGTGCCTTACGATTCATAAGTTATGCAGAGCGTACATATACTTCTTTAAGAACAATGCCGAGCGATTTCTTAGTAAAAATTTGGTGCTACAGAGAAAAGGGAACGGAAATATTTTTCTTTTAAATATTTCCTTAGCTTGAACCTTTCAGGAGGCATTTACGAGAGTACAAAGTATAAAGATGAAGTAATTTGGAATCGTGATGATCCAGGCATTGCGAAATTCAATTGTTATTTTGCCCAGAACGGAATGGTATGGAGAAATTAGTTCATTCTTCAACTAATCTTCTTAATTGAGGCTTCATTTCTGTTTTAATCCAATTTTAACTAATTAATAATTGTCATAGATAATTTAACATCTGAATATTTAAAAGGATTATTTAGTAAGCAACGCATTTAGTTAAAACATTTAATTCATGTAAGTATTGTGAATGCTGTATTTATTATTTATTTTGCAAACCACTAAAATTATTGAGTGAAAATTCATAGTCTTGTTATGATTCTACTTAGGTACTCTTATAGTTTTTTTAAATATAGGTACTAATAAAAAAAAGTTATAGCTAAAAATAGTAAAAATTTCCCTATCGGATGTCTCTATCTAGGGAATGGCCACCTTAAACATTTTTCTCATCTATTAACCCACTTACATAGCTGCAGTGTTTATGTTCTCATAACTTTTAGTTTGAATGCCAACTGATGAGAATCTTTGCATACATTTTTTTATGGAAAAAGTGATGACTAATATTTTCATTGATGTTTGTATGCAATCGTGCCTGTGGGTGTCGCTTCAATAAAATTACTTCGAATGTAATTCATTTAATTATTTACATGCTCGTTTATTTTAAATTATTCGACGTACAACTGTTGTTTAGTTGGAAGCATACTTTCTGGCGGGGCGCCAAGGCCTCCATCCCGTCCGTAATGAATGATAATGATTTATATAAAATTAGTTAATTTTAAATATTGAATGAACTACGACATGGGAGCTTGGTTTATTTTTGTATCGAAATTCTAATGGGTAGGTCGATGCTGTTCGAAAGCGCCGCTGAAATGTCGATACGTTGCTTGTTGTCCAGCCTATTGAATTGTTATTCGTTCATTATTCATCGAGCGGGTCCCTATGCCGGTTTTCTCGGCTATTTCTTTTTCAGGGTTGACATGAAATAGCGGCCAGTGGAGATACTTCCAGTTTTCTCTACTAGGCTACACTTTCTTATTACACAAGCGACGTTTATTATTTCCCTGATATCAAATACTGCAGCCTACTTGCACAACCAGACTTTCCATCCAAGTCTCTTTAAAGGAAAACATCTGGACTATTGCACTGTAGTTATTATGTGGAAATAATTGATCATATAATTTAATCTTTGAGGCAGATCTCACAAACTTTGAGGCGTTGCGTTGGTTTCTAGCATATATGCTAAGTTTCTGAAGTTTTATTAACTTGCTCTACTTATTTTCCCCAATTTACACCCATCTTCTATTTCCGTAGACATGATTTTAATAAAATATTTAGAATCAAAACGTTGATTAAACTTACAATTTTTAATTTTTCTGAGCAGTTGTCATTTCAGTAGAAGGCGCATCGTAAATGGTTGCGATGGTTATTACAAGCATCGCAACCTCTACTATTTACTTACAAAAAATTTATAGAATTCGCCACCAAGCAAACTTCTAATACATAGGAAGTGACCGTAGTTATCATGAAGAAAATTCATATGTATAGCATTTACGAACTCAGTTGGAACAGCATGAAACTAGAGGATCTTACGGGGTATTGTCAATAATTCGCTTCACATTGAATGAGAGAGCACAGAATTTTACAGATTTATATTCACCACTCCTCATCTACAGTCCACGTGGACTCGATCCACCTGTCACATAGAAATATAGGTGGGATTAGATGGTTAGCGCATTTGATTTGTCAACACCATCCTTGTTCAGAGTTTTTGCCATGCCATAATATATAAAACAAAAAATACGTGTGAACTATTTGTATCCTATGATCTGTAGGAGGCAGTACAGTACAGCCAGGCAGCGTTATAAATTACTTAATTCTAGTGAATATTTGAACGAATTATTAGTTTTATTACTGTATTTGAATGATTGTTTGCAATTATTTCTTTTAAAATGGCATTTTGGAGGCCTTTCGATAGTAGTGGCAACGAATCGGACGATTTTGATACAGAGCCTATACAAGCGGAATTTGAGAATTAAGACTTACACGTTCAAACTCAAAGGGTTATTTTGAATATTTACTCGTTTTCAAAAGGCGAAAATATTGATTCTTCATTTAATCAAATTGTGAAGAGGATTTGTGAATTAACCAAATTTAGCCGTACTACATTTTATAAGATTATTAGAGCCGGGGATGTAGTTGATCATTCTATTAAACGAAAAAGAGTTGGACAAAAACTTAAAAATCTTGATAACGCGTCCAAAGATGTCATTCGTCGATTTGTGTATGACTTTTACAACGAACAGAAGGTGCCCACATTAGAAATGATTAGGGATAAGTTACGCTACTATCCAGATTATAACTATAAATCATTAGATACTTTGCGAAACGTTTTGCTCGATTGCGCTTTTAGGTACAAAAAATTGAACAAACGAGTGGTAGTTATGGAATTAGCACGCATCGTTGATCATCGACACGAGTACCTGCGTAGAATAAAAGAATACCGAGATGCAAATAGAGATATAATTTTTCTTGACGGAACATGGTTTGACACCGATGATGTAGTTCAATACGGTTGGGTAGATAACATCAAAAAGTGTAATTTAAGTGCTCCATATTCTAAAGGAAAATGAATTCTAATTCTACAGTAAACACGGTTTTATTCCAAATTCGTTATTGTTGTCTGCTAAAAATATCAAGCAATCCTCTGCCGACTACCACGAGGATATGGCAGCCGAATTATTTGAGAAGTGGGCAAAGGAACAACTGTTACCAAATATTTCACCAAATTCTGTAAGTCATTGAATTTATGAAAGTTAAAGGCTTGGAAATACCAGATAAAAAAGGAAAATGAATATTCTATATTACCACCTATTAATCCAATTATTATTAATATAAATACCGATTCAAATTCTGAAAACTCGGATAGTGACGAATAAAATATTGTTTAATGTTCATAGATAAAGCTTTTTTAAAATTTGTTTATTTAACGTCGACCTATTTCCGCTACTGAGACCAATTGCCGATGCCAGGAAACGAGTTCTCCCTTTAAAATTTTGCCGAGTCTTTCCTTTATAGAATAGTAGAAATTTTCTACTTGCCTAATATCATGATACTGCAAAGTTCACAGTATCATGGCCTAACATTTAATAAACAAGACAGTCGCTGCTTTACGCCCCTTCGGAAGGATTATATACCAACTATGCAACTCCCGCCTAAGATTACATAACTTTGCCGCTAGAAGATAGAACGAGAGGTAGGTCACTAGACAATAGACGTAGCCTTAATATATCATTTATGTGACTTATCAAATGTGATAAACATATTTTTTCATTAACCGCTTCTATTGAATAAAGGTATTTTAGAAATCCCTTTTTTTAACAATTAAAAAATATTATTTAGTATTTAAAGCATTTTTACATTTCTACCGCCGCCGCCTATGTCCCATTAAGGAGATGCCGACTTTACTCCTACTTTTCGTTTTTATGCTGTCCCAATTGAGATCATATATACTATACCTACATATTTCCACGCCCTGCCCCCGAGTCTTGTGAAAATAGCCAAAATGTAAGGGTTCAACATTTTCCTCCCCCATTGCCACCCCCGTAATCGTGGAACCTCCAAACCATATTTATGAGGTGCAGAAAGGTGAAACCTACACAATGATACCAAAAACACTTCTAACGCCACCGCCCACCAGCGGTCGCGACCGAACATTTGGTACATATTAAACGTTTATACCTCTCTATACACAGGACTCATGTAGCATAGCATAAACCGCAAATAGTTTCTACGGTTCCCCTATTAGATTCTACATAGTTTCCTAACATCTACAATTAAGTTACCGATTCCTTAAACAGTTCCTATGTTAATATGAAATACCTCAAAAATTATACTTTTCCACTGACTTTTCTCAAGTTTGTTTACTAGTTTAATGATTCATGGGTATGACGAAAAATATAATATATAGAACGGGTCGTGCGGTGTGCTTTTTCAGTCTCGAATACTTGACGTAAATTGAAAAGTTTACTTACGACCACTTGTTACATAAATAACTATAAAAAGTTGTACCGATCAATCGCAATATATTCTTTTTCATCTTTGCTAATTAAATATCTTATCACTACAAACTTTACACTCTTCACGCTTTGAAACTTGACGCGTGTTTCTACGAAGGAGGCTTGAGTTCTAGTCGATCGGACCAAGCTGATCAGATATAAACAGCGGGACCTGCTGTGTGTATTTGTATAAGCATTCATGAAGCTTATCTATTGGCGTCGGTGATTGGTTTTGATAGCGACATTAAATGAAGAATACTGGTATCTTCATTCAGTGGTAGCCGTAATAGATCGGCGTTAAACACCAGATTTAAAGAATATATAGAACATATGGTTGTAATGCGAAAAATATATGTTTTACGAATTTGTATATTTTCCCCATATTATACAAAATGATACATACATTTCTTGACGTTTAATTACTGTACTAAGAAATAACGTATGTATTTTAAAATAATTATATTGCTACGCACGTAACAAGTATTTTCTAAATATTTACGTCTTTTATTTAAATAAAAACATCAATTTTCCAACACCTAAAATAAACACAAGGTAGGCTTTGGCTCGTGATTAATATTATTATATTCTATGTTGACAGTGACAATTAAGATTTGTTACCATAAGCCAAGAGACGAAATTGAACATGCCATTTGAAGTCACTGGCATGTCAAGTGATTCATAGAATTTGCTTTCTTGACAGCTTTGAATATATCTTTTTAAATATTGGTTATGACCATGATCTGCGTTGCCACTCATATAATTGCCAATATTTTTACAGTTCTGTAAGAAAGATCAAAGGTTTTAGTTTCGCATCAGTGATCCAAAATTAATTATTTCAAGATAATTTCAGTAATGAGAGATATACGCATTTATTGGCGTTATATTTATTTCTCGTCAACACCATCGTAAACTTATTTCTTAAAACTTTTGTAGCTTCGTAGATATCGTCATTTTAAATAACGATTTTCCCATCGGTAACTAAATTTATGAAGTTGGAAAAGGCAAACGTACGCGTAAAGCTGTCCAACATTGAATTTTTAACATTCCTGTCAACCTCTGGCAACTCGGCCAAATTGTGGCTAGATTACGAAAAATGTCTGTGACCGTTTTAATTGGCGTAAAACGAATGTCACCGCTGATCCCGGGTTGTACTCGTAACGAAAATATTTTGGTAACATTGCATATTTCGGAGGGGCGACGTGCGACGCAGAGCAGCATTTCCAGGGTTAATAACATTGTCAGGGGGAGACAAAACATTTCGATATGAATCAGGTTGTTTTGATGCGGAAAATTCCTGCTATTCCCAAATTGGATTGTTGATTTGCAGGAAATAAGTGAGCTCCATCGGCCGAATACCATAGCTAGAACAAGAGAAATCGGGAGACTTTCTTATTCTCGCTTCAGTTAATTTAGATAATCTAAACAGTGTTTTTATTACTTTCTCATAGCGAAATACAAAAATTCAGCAACATGAATTCATTAGAACCCGTTTTCCCAATAAATCCTGTCCGTCCATCCTTAACTCAGTGTGTAGGTACGCTGTAACACAAAAGGTAGTCGTGGATATTTTATAAAATTTCAAACTTGAAATTTTCAATAACAGGGGTATTAGTGCAGGCGACTTGGTTATGTTTAATGTTAGTGTAGTCAATGAAGCCATGAAAACGGCAAAACCTCGGAATTCTTTTTCACGATTCCTTCTGAAATGTCTTTTGAAGGCTGGTGTAAATTAATGTTAAAAGAACTGCCTAGGTCGATTTTTTATTTGGGACTGGTACCCACCTTCTCTAAGGGGGCGGACAAAAAAAAATAAAAAACTGATTACATATAAGAAAGAAGATTAATAATTATTTTTTATGAAAATATGTATTCAAGTTATGACGATATTAAAATTGTGATCTTATTGAAAAATTGATGATATATCGAGACGATTTCTCGTAAATAACTCGAAAAGTGTTACATAAAATGAGAAAGTGGTGTAGCAAAAAAAAAGGAAGTCTATAAATTGACACACGCTTTATTCCCACTAATTTCTGTACGGTGGTTGATGAATTGTTTTAAAAATATAGCGGTTTATAGGTGGCACTTGAGCGTTTATAAGTCTAAATATAATGTTTAAATCTCAAAAATGATCAGTCTGACGTTAAAAGTGGATATCGTGGAAATTAAAAGTCTTAAAATTCTCTTTAAAGCATGTTTTTATGCATTATGGAAACATTTGCGATTTTACAGGAACAATTCTTTCTGCACATAGCGGAAAATGTATTATGCTAAAAAATTATAGAATACGAACTGAACATCGCTTCATAAGTTTTATTTTTATCTAAGTTTAATGGAGTTTGTCCAATAGGTACATGCTTATACTTGCTTGCTGAAACCAAGGTGGTATCATATGCAAACCTCAAGTTAAAACCTTCGTTCCTCCTATAACTATTCCACCCTACCAGTTCTCCAGCACACGTCGCATCATGTGTTCACTTTATACAGGGTGTAATTAGTTTCATGTCATTAAAGAAAAATGGTGGTAGGGAACGACAAGACAAACAAAAAAACCATATATAACATGGGGTCTAAAGCTCATAGTTTTGGAGAAAAAAAATATTCAAACATTTCGCAAATTTTCAATAAAATCTTTTGAGAACTGCTGGAATATTGAGGTAGGTTTAGATCATCGCGCGTGTCTTTGCCTATGATACTCAATATTTGTGTAGATAGCTATAAAATGTCGGCGGTCTTTAGCGATGCGGTAAATAAGATGAAAGACGTCGACGTTTTCTGAGTGTTAGATCTGATCTGAAGAAAACTATACTCTGACTCTCCCTTGTGCAATATTTTAGTTACTGTGGATGATTTGTTATGTACACACGTCCAACCCGCCGTTCGTTGTTTTTGTTATTTCTGAATTTCGGGTCGCTGTGTATTTATAGTGAAGATTTATTTTATTGACTTTACCGTTCAAGTCGTTAAATTCTTGATTACGTACAGACACAACTTACTTGTTCGTTCTTTTTGTATTCCGTTTTGGATTTTGGACCAAGTTTTTCTTTTATTTTTCTTTATTGACAACGTTAGTTGATAGTTTATTGTTTAGTGTTGAACGGAGTACGTATGTCCTTAATTCGACGTAACGAACTGTATAATTTACTTAGGTGGTAAGCTTTTAACCCAGGACACTCATTTATGTTACAAACGTTAATAAATCACATTTAAATATTCTGAATTATAAACATTAATCAAATATTTTGTTCCAAATTAAAAGACACACATGTAAAGAAATGCTCTGTTTAAACTTCTATGGCCATTATTTGCTTGCAGTTGTGCAGGAAACGATAACGAATTATTTACATCTTTATAATTGCCTCAGTTCGGTTGAGGCGGTCCATCAAAGGCGGTCGATGATCCAAGGCCTTTGCACTTTTTTACAACAATTTAAAAGTTGTATAATTGGGAACTACAACAAGTCCACTGATCAACAAAACTAGTGGTTCTCAATTATTTTCTACATTAATATTAAAAAAATTTAAAAAAATTAAGTGTTGACCTAGGTCAGTTTTTTTTCAAAGTGCCCCAGAGGGAAAAGTCATAGAAGTTTTTTGTTTGTCTAGTCGGTCCCCATTACCTATTTCTTTTAATGACATGAAACTGATTACACCCTGTATAATTAAGAGGATTGGTCACAAAACCCAACCCTGTCTGACGCCTCTACTTTATCGGAAGTAGTGCTGTCACCAAAGGAGAGTTTTTCATATAATCTATGATAATGCTGAACTCTGGATTGAAGAATATACAGTATTATTTTACTAGCGTGTGGTATTAGTACCAGCAATATATAGTTATCATAAACATCGGTTGATCACGTTTTCCAATGATCGAACCAGAGGGCTGTTTCCAGTTTCCAGTCATCTGTCTCAGGATGGTCACTCTCGAAAAGTTTCTTGCAATATTGGCACCGTCTCAATTATCTCATCGCTGTCATCTCTCAGCGTACCGATGGCGTCCATAATTGACCACGTTTCGGGTTTTTTGTGTGTAATTACCTTTACTGTTCAAAAAGGTCCTTGCTATTGTTGTGATAAGCATGTGACTCCTATTCTTTGAAGATATCTTCTAGATAGGAATTCTCGTCTCTTTAACAAAGAGTCTGAATTCTTCGCGTTGGTCTGTTATATATATTCTTTCGACTCCAAAGCATTGTTGGCTGATACTTCAGTTGTAGTTTTAGGTTGTTACACATATGTGCTTTTCTGTTGCCGCTCGTGTGCTGTTCACTTGTCTCACAAAACATGTGGATTTTCGTCATTTAGTGAATTGACTTTACCAGGAAGAGCTTTATTGGCGTCTCCACCGAGCAACTATCATGATATATTCAATGGGGTTTCAAAATTTATAACCGGGTGACAATTAGGTGTATAAATAAGCGCTGTGAATGTTATTGGTATACAGTATTAACTATGAAGTTATTGCCAAGACAAAACTGAGTCAGCATTTTGCACGTTTCATTTCGTTCTCCGATACCAAATTTTCTGATAACAGCTCGCAAGTGATCATCTTCCAACGTAGAACCAACTTTGTTGAAATCGCCCATAACAATGATAAATTCTGTGTTCGAAATGATAGTGGAAGTTATTGTCAGAAGTATAAAGAATGTTGTGTTTCTATTTTGTCTCAGGCAATGCTATTACATAGGTACGGTTTCTAAGACCTTAAAAATCCAATTTTTGAATTATAAAAAAGTTAAAGGTGACAAAATTCACTTTTTCAGTTTGCGTCAAAATGAAAATTATGTCATTTTGTCGCCTGATTTACTGTACATTTTCAGTGTCGGTTTGATTCAGTACTTCTTTTTTGGTGGCAGTGCTCTAGTACCCTTTCCGCAAAAGAAAATCCGAGGAAATTGTCATGAAATCAATGGCTCTGTGGGCTACAAAATAACAATTTTAACGCAGGCTCAAGAACCTCTTTTAACCCTTTAAATTTTCTATAAATATACATAATTTGTCCAAAAAAGGTACATTAACGCTATCAGAAAATAAATTTCGACTTCTCTTCATTATTTTGTTAACATTACTGTGAAACTAACTTAGAAGTTAGAAGGAAAAAACAACTTCGTTTTTTTTTGGATAATCCTAATACGTGGTAATCTGTTTGGTATCTCTAGCCAAAATCAACAGCTTTGGGTATAAATCAATAAATAAATACACTCTTTATACGTAATATATTTTAAAATCGCTCTCAAGAAAATATGTTAAACGTTAACAGATTTTCATATTAATGGATAAATTCAAGATCCCGCTGACACCTTGGTTTGTTACATTAAACGTTACATGCAACTTCTGAGAGCTAATGGCGAAATAAATAATTACAAACATATGTTTTCCCATGTTTTGATAGTGGTTTGTAAACAATTTCGGATTTTCACATAAAAATAAATGCGCCAACAACGGTACCATTATTTAAATTCTGGTTATAAATAAACGCAAGGTACCTCTTAAACTTGATGTTCACATGTATGACTAATCGAAATAAGCTCTTGTGGCTTTAATGCCTGTTGTCGTGATCATTAAGACATGTTTACGGGTTCCTTACCCCGTTGTAATGTATGGATGAACTCGACCTTTCTGCTACTATGCAATTGCCAGACGTTTTAGAGAGAATATTTAAATTTGGATACAGTTAATTCTTTCGTTGTTTTTACTTGCTTATACAGGGCGTCCAGAATAATATACTGTGGTCTTGAGCTAAATATATATTTTATCTAAGTATCTTGTTTCCGGTATTACAGCCTCTTAGTATCCCAAGATGCTGATGAATTGTTAGTTGCAACGTGTCAAGTCTCTTTATCGAATAATAGTTGAATTATGGTCGCATTGATCTTATCTCGTTTTTCCTGAAAATATAACATTTTTAAAGGTCTTGAGGGACTGGAACCTTCGATTTCCTCCCAAGTAGTTTTTACGAACACCGAAATTCAACCATTCCTTTCATCCCGACCTACCTCTAATCACTAATAAAGCGGACAGTTCGGGATGAACCGTGTAATAACTATTCAAACTGTTTTTAATTTTTTTCAGTTCCCAAGAAACGTCTAATACCCGGTTTCCGTGAATTACCCTGTATAAGGAGTACCTCTATTTGATACATGTTTTACAGTTAAATTCTTTTGTGTATGAATGAATTATGTATTTATAAACAATATTCATTTTTTAAGAAAAAGTAGGTTACTAGTTATTGTTATTATATTTATTATACATGGTAAGTCAATAGTGCGTGGATGATCGTATTTCCGCAATAGCTAACCAAACAAAATTACATGTCTTTAGTAGCAACATATATAAGAAATAAAATGTTCTTTATTAAGGATTTTTTCATAGAATCCTCCGAGTTGAGAGTAATTATATGTATTATTGCAGCCTGTTTGCCCATTTATTGTTCTTACCCCATTAATGTGAACTAACTCTATAAATATTAAATACCTCTACGCGTGTAGAAATGTTTAATATTTATAGAGTAAGCAGACACAGGTAGTGTTACCTGTGCCTATATTTCAAAACTGTGCAAACATCGCAAATTTATGTTGACTGCAAACACACGAAAACTACAGATGTATAATGGATACAAGTTTCCGTGTATATACAAATCGTGATTAATGTAACACTAAATTATTAATTTACCTTATGCCAGAGACGTCATCATAAATCAGTCGGATCTGAGGCAATTTCTCACTTACGCAGTTATCTTGTTTAGCTCCTTCTGTGGCGGGATCTCTATAAAATATTCAGTCGTATAGGTAGCTTGTTATCACGGCACGTTGTATTCTTGTTTAAAATTCATGCCAGTTTAAAATAGAAGCGGTCATCCTAACTGATAGCGAGCTTCTTACTGTTAATATTAGATTACGCTAGGAGCATTAGCGGGAAGATTAATCGTTCTAACGTAAGACTTGCAGGAAGTTAGCAATCTCTACGAAATTCTTGTTTTCGCGTTTAAAATGGAATCGATGGAATAAAATACACCATGGGACACATTCGCGAAGTTCGTACATAAGATACTTAGTAATTGTCAAGGTGCCATACGCTACTAAACCATATGTCTGAAGAGGTAAGACCCTGTGGTCCATGACCTCTGTATACATGTGACAGATGAAATTCATGGCGTCTCTGGAATACGTGGACTTCCATGACAGTGAATTACTGAGCTTACGAACATTTGCATCTTGGTGAATACAATGATAATATAATAAGTTGTCACCAAAGTCAGCATATTTACCGATCTGATAGATATTTTCCTTCTTTAATTTCAATCTTACGTTTTGATGAACATTTTCTGTGTATATCCGTCACCCGGTTAAATAAATCTTGTTACTTAATATCGATATCGAGGTCCCTTAAACATACGTTTCATTTTGTTATTTGTCACGTTTACACCGACCTCAACGTCGATTTTAGGTAACAGGATACATTAAATCGGGTGACAAGGAAATTTTATTTCATTATTTTCTTCCACATCCACAATGATAGGAAGAGCCGACATCGAAGGATCAAAAAGCGACGTCGCTATGAACGCTTGGCCGCCACAAGCCAGTTATCCCTGTGGTACCTTTGCTGAAAACTCTTCAAGCCAAAAGGATCGATAGGCCGTGCTTTCGTAATCCCTATCCGTACTGAACATCGGGATCAAGCCAGCTTTTGCATAAAGGATCTTTTTAAACATCAATAACAAATTAGTTTGATTTGCACATAACATAACATAAACGTCAAACTTAGTAAACAACCTCCAAATCCAAAGCCTCTCATAGGCTGTCCGGAAGGGGCGTCACACATTTGAAAAAACTCAGACAACATCCATTACCCACCAACATTGCCAGTGTCGGTGCTGGGAATCGAACCCAGTACACGTCAGGCAGTCTGACCGAGCCCGCTCACCACTAAGACCCTTAGCCGACTGAACTACCGTGTCGGTACACATCAGACAATTTACGAGAAATCACATTTCTTATATCTTAGTATTCTTTTATAAGATAAAGTAATTTAATGTTCCTACGGACCTCTACTTGCAACACTTCACCGAGTTTCTTTTAAATTTTTATATTTTGTTATATTTGTGAAAGTATTATTAATTTTACCTTCAAACCATAGATAGATTCTTATTTATGTACGTTATAATACCAGTATTTAAGTATAAATTAGTTTTATAAGATTTTGTTCTTTCTATTATCTTTTTAGCTACAAGAGTTGGGACCTGGGTAAAAGCTATGAAATTTGTTATTTTTTAATTAATGGATAAATTCGAATTTTCGTGCATTTTATTACAAAATATTGTATGTTTTTAATTGTCCTCTGAGGAAAATATGTGTTTTTAGAATACCCTCGCCTTGGGGCATTTATTTAACTCCCGAATGGAGTGAATAAATCAGGCGCCCACGCCCTCTGGAATAAAGTTGTAGAAAGTGCAAAGTACCTGGTTTAGTGGATTATGTAAAATTCATAACATTTGCAAAGCTTTCAGCGACAGGGATTAAAAATGTCTGCTACAAAGCAACGCTGCATTTTCTTATAAAAGTATAATATATTACTACCTGCACAGCATAGCGTCTTTTCTTATACCTGTTTTAGGAATCCGTTGATTATCAAAAAAGAATTCGTTCCTCCCTGAAATTTCCAACACGACATGTTATAGTTTCAATGGTTTCAATAATATTGTACGTTATTAAATTTAGTTTTTTGTTCCAGCCTGAAAAATTGAATGTCCACAAAAATGACTCCGAGAGCTGGGACTACACTGTGTCACTATGTGAGTACGCCCAAACATTTATTTACTTATTTTTTTTCTATCGATATACTTTCCAATACTAAAAGAGTACACAATCATGCTTATAGTACCGTATTCAAACATAAATTAAGTATATAGTACCTACTAGGTAAATATTCCTTGTACAGAATCATGCAAATGGAGATTAATGTATTAAACAACGAACAACAAATGAAAAACGGTGAGCGCTATTGTTTACTCTTTTAAATAACTGTCAGACACAACCGTTCACACTAATCAATAATACACACACCCAATTACAGAACGAATTCATGATTAATCATCTTTCTTATTGACAATTATCATCATCCTTACTCTACATCTTCGATGCGCAGATGGACTGCTTTATCGCGGAGTGTATCGTTATGTTTTTTTCGTTAGATATTAATCAATCAAACTCACAAACGGAAGGTACGAGCGTTTTGGTGATAAATGAGAGCCCCGGTTATAGAAAAACATAATTTTTGATTGATCTCGATACTTACCTTAAAGTGTGGTTTGGATTACTTAATTTAGTCGGAGAATTTATTTTTCTTCGCTTTCAACTTGCCCCAAGATATTCGACCTGTATTTTACATGAATAAATATTCAACCTTTGCCTTCGTACGATTTTCCAACTCGCGTATTATTTTAAGGTGTAATAAGGACTTCTGTTATGGAAGCTTATCTTACAGAGTTGTCATGAAAATCATATCATTTAATTTTTTTTTAAATACATGTTTTATAAAAAATAAATGGCCGAAAGTCTACTTTCAAATCAATTTGAAAACGTACCTTTTGGTTAAATACTGTGGGTACTTACTGTTATTATGGTTCGATTTTGGCTTAGAAAAAAACATTATAAATGAAATTCAAACCATGAATCACTATAAATCAGATCATATAGAGTGCTGTTTGAAATAAAAAAGTTATCAGTACTTCCGGTTAAACCAGTGTTTTAGGATTTGGTTGGGTCAAAAATAGCAATTTTGATATTAACAGCACAAAGCGTCCCATTGTCGCTCGAGAGTGCAAGTTGACGTCAAAGACTCGTGAGCGACAATAACACTTGGCGCTCGAATTATACACATAACTTTTAAAATGAAAGAAACACTTAAGTTGGATTTTTGACTGGAGATCGCGATTTAACATTTTATAAGTCTTCTGTTTAATGCATGTGGCCAAATTAAACAAACTAATAAGACACAAATGCCTGTCATTTTATTTAAGTTTTGCTGCCGATTAAATTTATACTATGATTTTATTTAGAACAAACAACGTGTGTTATGGAAAATCGAGCAAAAAATAGTGACGATTTCTGTTGTTCATCAAGTCTCATTATATTAACAAAATGGAGCTATTATAAGCAAATGCGAAATATTACAAAACAAGCCCAAACTGCTGCGAAACGCGCTTATTTTAATCACATTGCTAGAAATAAGAATTCAAAGAAGCTCTGGGGAGAGCTTAAATCACTAAGTATTACATCTAGAAATAAGCCACAAATACCTGACAATTTACTAAACCCTGATGATATCAATAATTATTTCATAGACAGTGTTCTACAAAATAACAACAATACCGCGAATGTCGTGAATTATTATAACCTAAATAAAATCACTAATTCAGATTTCAATTTCAGTTTAGTTTCCACCCAACTTATTCAAAAAGTTTTTTGTTACTTAATAAACTCCACGCCGGGATCTGATTCGTTAAGTATTTATTTTATCAAATTATGTTGTCCGTACTTACTAAATTTCTTGACTCACATTATCAATAGTATGTTTATCGAATGTCAGTTTCCTGCTGCTTGGAAAGTCGCCTCGGTGACTCCAGTCCCAAAAAAAATAATGATCCAGACATTTGCAGATTTGAGACCTATAAGTATTCTCACAGGATTGTCAAAGTTGGCTGAAAAAATAATTGAGATTCAGCTTAGGGAACACATAAATACCTTTAATATATTACCAACCATCCAATCAGGTTTTCGTACAGCTTTAACCCATATAATGGATGACATTGTCGAAGCCACCGAACAAGGTAAATGTACCATCTTGATACTATTGGACTTTAGTAAGGCTTTCGACACTATAGACCGTGAACTGCTCTTGGCAATATTAAAATCATGTGGTATTGGTGACAAAAGTTGCAAGCTGCTTCAATCATATCTCGAGGGACGTTCACAAATTGTAAGAATATCCGATAAACTTTCTCAATCAAGAGCGATCCGTAAAGGCGTTCCACAGGGCCCTATTTTAGGACCCCTGTTGTTCACAATTTATACATCATAATTTGTAAATTTGAAATCTTGCTCGATTCGCAGTCGTATTTTGCAGATATGAAGTTTACTTTCTTTTTTTTTAATGGAATATCCCGTCTATTTTTACACCATTTGAAAGGCCATAAAAAAGCTTTTTAAACATAATATTTACCTTAAAATTTTTTTGACTAATTTACTATAAATTGTCAATTTATCAAATTAGTCGTGTAAAACAAAAATAAGTAATTTAACGAAAACAATACGTTAGCTATGTCAAATTATTTGTTGGTAACTAATTTCACTTTGTTTTACATAAAATCGAAAATTTCAATGAATGCTATATGGAGTACCATGACTTAATAGAAACAAAATATAAAATTAAATATCTATCGCGTCGTTTTGGCATTTTACCTTTAAAAAAAAAAGGTACAGGGTCAATTGACTTCATTTTTGTTGCAAAGAGTTTAGAAAGTCATTTAGAAAAAACAGTACCTTTTATTTTTTGGCGGAAATGTTTGGTTTCATTTTTTTTGGCCAATAATTGGCCAATTTAATTAAATTAATTGAAAAATTTGGTATCGTACACAATATACCATAGAATTAGACAAAAATGGTTGGTTACTCGGGGGTTTTTGGGGTCGCTGATCACCAGTCTGGGTAATTTAAAATGGCGGACCGAAAATTGTGCCAATTTCCATAAGAAATGAGAATGGATATCTTGGCCTTGAAAATCTGTGCTTGAGGGTTATCGGGGTTGCTGATTACGAATCCGAGGTCTGATTTGGAAAATTCAAAATGGTGGACCGGAAGTAAAATCAATTTATCAAGAGTGACTCGTATTTTTTCGTTCTTGAGCTGAAAATGAGTGCTCAAAGGTTTCTGAGGTCGCTGATCACGAATCAGAGGTCTGTTTTACGAAATTCAAAATGGCGGACAGGAATAACAATCCATTTCTCCGGAAAACTCGTATTCTCTTCTTTTTTGGGCTGAAAGTGGGATCTCTGGGGTCTTCGTTATCGTTGATAACGAATTTGATGTCCAATTAGGGAGAATTCAAAATGGCGGACCGGAAGTAGTATAATTGGCGATTAATATTGGCCAATTATCAGGAGAAAAAAATGAAACCAAACATTTCCGCCAAAGAATAAAAGGTACTGATTTTTCTAAATGCCTTTCTGAACTCTTTGCAAGAGAAATGAAGTCAATTGACCCTGTACCTTTTTTTAGACGTTTTCAGATTTTTCATTCTAAAATGACGCGACTACTAGTAGAGTTTTTAGGAAAACACTGTGTTTCATATATCATTAAAAATCTTTTTATGGCCTTTCAATTGGTGTAAAACCATAGTAATACTCATATCTCCGAAATTCTTTTTACGAAACTCCATAAATAACGAAGTTAAATGAGGTTCTAACGCTGCGAAATCCACCCATGTGTGAGTGGCATTCTAATAAAGGTTTAATAGTAGTTGAGAACGACTGTCTCTTTTTCAAAAACATATCTAGTTGTCATTGCTGCGCGTGTGGTGCTTAGCACCACCACTTTGTTTTACGTGTGGTTCTTGAGCCTGTGAGCACCGCTATGGTCGCCGGCCCTACGATAGTGACGTTACAAAAGGGCGCTCTGTTTTTCAACTATTACTAACTTCAACTTCTTTTGAAACATATTCTTTATAGGATTTTGCAAACAGCAGAAAAAACAACTATCTATAACTAAAAGAAAAACTTTGTGTAAAAATATTAATGAAATCTTTGCATTCTTTAGATAACCTGAATTCTGGTTATGCTAGCAAATTAAAATCCTAAAATGAATTTGTCTAATTTCTTATTTGACAATTCTCATTCTAACACTAGCATTCACACAGTCCCCTATGACTATGTAGATTAAACTAGTATCTCCTTATCTCTCGAGAAAGGAAAAAGTTAGTAATATGAAATTTTAAGTGTAAGTATATAAGAATATCGAGTACTATATAAAAATGTATAGAAACCATATAAAAAGAATATCATGGAACAAGCCTTTTGCGAAATTTTGTTAGTCTCATTTTTTTTTCAATTAACTTCGGTCTGAACCTTAGCAGAGTTACATACGTTTAATAATTTGCACGTTTAAAAAAAAATTGCCTGTTAGTGGCAAAGTAAGCTTTGGATGGACAATTTGTTTTTAGCATAGCCTTGCCAATAAGCTACAGGCCTGGTACGATAATATTTGTATATCTTAAATAGCAACGGTTATATATAGAGTGGCCCACTTAAAAGTTGCATATGGTATTCAGAATGAAATCTAAATTTTGTCTATCAACTGAGATATGGCGAAGAGGGGCAACGAGACCGCTCTTCGAGACGTTGGACCGATATCACCAAGAAGTTTCTGGGAGGTAGCTTTAATGAGACCATGCCCCTAACAAGCAACCGCGACAGATGCCGTATAGCAAAGAAAGGTTAATTAGCATAATGCATGAATCACAAATCGTCTGATGAGACGTGAATAAGAGAATTTCTTACATTTGGAATGACATGTTATGAGATATGAACAATTTTTCGTTTATAAAATGGGACATGTTTGATAATATTTGGCTATTTTTTTTATTCGCTTATTTAACGTCGGCCTATTTCCACTACTAAGGCCAATCACCGACGCCAGGGGACGAGCTACCCCCAACCTAGAAATTTTGCCAAACCTCTTCTCTATAGGGATCTTTTACTTGCCCAACATTTAATAGACCGACTGCTTTACATCCGCTCCGAAGGACGGTATATTCGCTATGTAACCCCCGCCTAAAGTTACATGCCTTCTACTTATACGCTGATATACAAGCCGTTAGAAGATGGAGCGAGAACGCTGTGTTTCCCTGGACTGGATGACCCATCTCGGTACTAACCGCGCTTCACGTTGCTGCAGTTTCGTATCGAAATACGAGTATCTGCAGACGTATCTACGCTCGCGCCTATTTGGCTATTTGAATTAGGTACTTCAAATAAAATTTTAAGGAATTTCGTACCTACTTAGAGGCGGACGAAATACTGATATAACAAGTATTGATCAAGTTCAAACAAAATGGATCTTATTTGAACATTTTCTTATTTAACTTCACAGAGCGCTCGCTCGGTTAGTTTAATGGCAAGAATATTTCTCGTGCAGGAGTTTTAATCCGATCGCATTACTTCATGCCACAAAGTAATGCCACCGTCGTCCGAGTATGCGAACCACGCGCCACTATTTAAGGAAAACCAGGACACCGGCCGTTATAAATAGTTAACCCCTTCGATTTTTTCCCTAGATTCACTCGAGCTAGTGTCTTATATTAATGATCCGTTGTATTCCAAGCGCCACTAATGATGTCGTTAGCCGATCCAGAAGCAAGTTTGCTCATGATTTATAGGCTTTATTTGTCGGAAATGTCACGGAGATGTATTTGTGCATACGGCGCGAATCCTATTAAACGGTTTATACTTTTGCGCGAATATAGCATAACCAAGAAAGCCGACAGCGGCTCTGCGGAATGTTTACTTCATTAATTTCCCTGTTCTTAGAATATAGTTCCAGTTCATTTGTTCGCCTAGTAGACTGCCAGCTACTGGAAAAGTTGGGTTGACTAAAGTTTAACGACCTAAAGTGGTCTAACGAGTTTAAAACATTGATACCTTTAACTCACTCAGGAGTTAGTAGTCTATAAGATCATAATATCGCTTTTGCAATTTAAGGCGCTTTCGGAAAATATGAAAAAAATCAAATTTTATAACTAAGGCAAATACGGTACACTACTACTGTTTAGAGTTTACATTGCTTGAATCAACTAGAATGATTGTCACTCTGTATCTAAGACATACTTTTCGAAATTTGATCCGTTCCATCTGTGATCTGTGATTCCACCTGAAAAATTTAATTTGAATTTAAATGTGAATTTTAGCAACTTTGGAAAGCTTGCATTTTTTATGATTTTAAAGTCTACAAACTTCCAGGAAACTATCTAAAATTGCCAGCATAATTTTCTTGATGGACGCTTTTTGACCGTTCGAAGACCAATTATAATGTGTCGCAAGTGTATTTTGACATTTGAGCTCGATTCCTAAGAAAAAATTTGTAAGTTGTTAATAGATGGCTTTTTAGTATTTCTTCCAAACATGTTCTGTGAATTACCCTTGCAATTCGTTGCTGCCCAAGATTATTTACAAACTTTTTTACAGAGCTTGTGATTTTGTTAGAATCTGAAGTCCCTGCGTCTTCAGGCGTTAATCCCGCCTTTTCTAGTTGCTTTAGCCTAATGCGAATTAACATCTTGCATTCGCAAGGTATATGCTCTACAGTCTCTGCTGTAGCGTGAAATAAAAAATTATCTTGGTCAGGGATACTCGTGGAATTAAGAACTGATAGCTTATGTCACATCCTTTTGTAATGTAAATAATTTTGGATTATCAAAATTTCACGGACAGTTCTGTTCCAGTTTTCTTTCTTTTCTAATCTTAAAATTAGTTCTTGAATCCATTTAATTATTGCTTTCACCACAGAGCTAAAAAACTCACATAATTGAAGCCTACTTTAGAACTGGTGTGCTACTATGTCCTTAGTGGAATTTGGGAATACAGTGAGCGTTTATGTTTGGACGATTTTCTGGAGCATTCCCCAGACTTAGTAGTAATATCAAAGGATTTCGATTTTCTGGAGCATTCCCCAGACTTAGTAGTAATATCAAAGGATTTTTATGTATGTTCGTTGACAAGAGCCTGTAAAACCTTTAAAACGTCTCTCTCAGGAAATTGGCCTTTCTTCTGGAACGATTTGGATATATATCCATATAAGATGCAATGACATCAATATCTCTTGCCAACAGACCACCCCAGACATTTTTGTATACTGCCAGTAGTTTGTTAATAATTTAATGAATAATGACCTATTAACCTTAACATTTTTTTTCCGATGAAACGTGGTTCATCCTTCAAGGTACGTAAATTCTCAAAATATGCGGATTTGGAGGAGCACTGATAATCCGCGTTGAATCTCCACCACATCTTCAATAAGTTGGCGTTTGGATGGCAATTTTCACAGGAGCATAATTTGCGACTTTTCCAATTTCACCGTCAATGCTGAGCGGTATAGAAACAACATTTTGCCTGTATTTGTTCAACAACTACACGATAATGATTTTCAGCATTGTCATTGTAAGCAGGACGGAGCAAGGACACTTACGGCAATAGAAAATATAAGTTTTGTTTGCGAGTGTTTTAACAAACGGTTGAGTTTCATCCAAGATCACCATCTTTGATTAAGATCATTTCTAATATCATGTTCTCGAGATGACATCTCTAGGACGTTTTCTCTGGTCTTTGGCCTGGAATATTCCTTCAATAGAATTTCTGTCCATGTTTCCAATTTAAGACCTCTTTCGTTATTGCGTTCCTTAGATAAGTCACAAGACGGTTCAGGCACAAGAATTGTTCCAGCACATTTTTTGCAAGGTTGTCACCTAATAAGCGCCGGCCTTGTAGTAGAGTAAAAGCTGCCTCTATTGTGTCATCCCGTTTGGATCGTTGCTAAAAGCTACGACCTATTTTAAACGATGCCGCATCAAAAGAGAAAAAGATTTGACTTGGTTGTGGAAAAATTGCCCTGTACAGAGGGGGTTGCAGGGGGCGAGAAAGATAAAAAGAATTTTGTTGTATATTTGAAATTTACAGCACGTCAGCTTTGTTTTCACGTAATGTTACGTACATATCTTAATACTTAATATTTGTTCTAATTATTCAATATTACCTGCGCTATGGTTTCCTATGGAGCGCCTTAATGAATTAACGCTTGCCCTGAAACGTATCAATTCACAAATCCTTTAACTCATCATAACTCGAAGCGTGTTCATTTTTCGAAAAATACCCCTAAAGTAAACGTTGTACGCTTGTTATCGAGGATTTAGTTGTTTTTTTCAAATTTATAATAGGATTTATCGTTTGATTTGTGATAATTTTTCTGTGGAGCGTTGTCGAATTTCGTCGACCCGACCACGGACATGCGAGGAAGGTTCATAATTACCGAACGTTCCTGCTATACTAGTCCTTATGCTATTGAGCACGCATACAGTCGATTTTCGTCCGATAACTGTTTAATCGTTGCCTTCTGAGACCGTTTTCTTTCTAATTATTTCTCTCAACGGTTGTAGAGGTGTTTTAAAACCTCATGAGCCGTGACCTTCATATGCGCAGAGACATAATCCGTCCTGTTGACTCAGTTACACTTCTTAAAAATATTGCATTTATTGTTTACAATTTATCCCGAGCTCTTGTTTATGTATACAGCAAGGCAGCCTCCAGTGTCTTCAAAAACATACTTATAACTCAGATTAAACTTTGCCTTTTGCGCATTTCGCGGCTCATGAGATTCTGAAACACCTCTACCTATATTATAGAGATATTATTGAAGGTATTTAATATGTAATTATTCAGTTTTTCGTAGTATGATTAATAAAAATAATATTTATAGAAAATGAAATACAGAAAATAATTTGGTGTAATTTAGCAAGCATATCAATAGGACGATCCTATAGAAATTCGACCTAGATAGAGCAGTATAGTTGCATCTGGTATTTTCAATACGCTTAAGATACTTGTGAAAGATGCAAAATCTGTGAATTTTTTCTAAGTTGTTTTCAATCCATGTTGAAGCTGTTTCTGTCACACCATACACACAACTTTTTATCTCACCTACGTCGATTAATAGTTTAAAATGCTTTCTTTAGGTCTACAGACACGCTTAAAACAACATTACCGTCATTAATCTAATTCCACCAATTCGCACATACTAATTCTAAACTTGTTCTTGCTCGTACTCTGACACCCCATATCAAGGTAACTATCCTAAGAATGAGTATATAGCCCTTAAAAATTGAAGATAGAATTGTATACAGGGTCATCCAGATTTCCAAAGTCATGTGGTTTAATGGGACTGACTGTATAATGTATAATTTAAAAACTATCGTTGCAGCTGTTATATAGTCTAAAAATTGAAACCATAAAGCACGGCTCTTTTTATCTTTTATGTCAGAGAGATATAAGTTGTTATTTCAACATGTATTTGCCGTTGATACAACTGTTCTCTTTTATTATGCTGAACTAATTATGAGCACGTGGATTCTTTCATGGCCTGTCCAATTAAATGTTTTTCCACACACCAGTAGCTTTTATGAAATTATTTCTCTGAGAGTGTTTTATTGTAGTCGTACTGTTACATTAATTTTTTGTGCAGAGAATATACCTATATAAAATTTTAAGTATGTTTTTCTAGTTGGATGCTTTTTGGTATTATTAACGCGGTTATTTCACGAAGCGAAATTATTAAAATGTGGTAGTCGTTATACAGGGTGTAATTAGTTTCATATCATTTAAAAAAAAACTGGTGGTAGGGAACGACAAGACAAACAAAAAACATATAACATGGGGTCTAAAGCTCATAGTTTTGGAGAGAAAAAAATAAACAAAATTTTCCAAAATAATTAATAATATAGTTTGAAAATTGCTGACATACTGGGGTAGGCTTTGTTGCCTCGCGTCTTGTCGCACATAATACTCTGACATTCGTGCAAATAAGTATGGTGCGCCTAAGAGATAATTAGGCCGCGACAGGGGTCATCGAAAAGCATGCCGACAAAGCAGTTAGAAGCGACCGACAGAGGACACCGCCATGTTGTTTGCTTCTTCGCGGCCAAATTATCTTATTACGCGTGCTATACTCTCCCTTGTAATATTCTCAAGTAATAAACTCAGTTTGTGTCCTTACTTGGTAAACAACGTACACATGACGCGACCTACCCGTTCCTTGGTTTTGTCTGTTGCTTTTGTTCTTTTTGAATTTCGTGCCACTTATGTTAAGATTTATTTTATTGACTTATCGTTCAAGTCGTTAGTACTTGGTTACGTAAGACACTACTTCTCATTCTTGCTTTTTGTGTTACTTTTTGGACTTTGGACCAAGTTTTTCCTTTTGCTTTCTTTATTGATAACGTTAATTCACAGTTTAGTGTAGTGTTTTAAAACGCAGATTTTGGACATTATGGGAGATTATACTTATCCAGAGCTCGCGGATATGCACCTGGTATATGGAGAAAGTGGTGGAAATGCAGGTGGTGCGGAAGAGCTTTATCGTTTAAGGTTCCCCAATCGACGTCATCCTTGTGCTCGTACATTTGTTAGTATTGGCCAGCGTCTTCGAGAAATAGATCGTCTCGCTGGACATGGAGGAGAACGAGGTCCACAACACGAAGAAAGGTAATGGGCTTGTTCCATGATATTCTTTTTAAATGGTTTTTATACTTTTTCATATAGTACTCCATATTCTCATTATACACTTAAAATTTCGTATTATTAACTTTTTCCATTCTCGAGATATAAGGAGTTGAAATTAGTAATAGTTGCAAAAACCGAGCGCTCATTTGTGACGTCACTATACGCAAGTGACGTAAGAAAAATGGCTATCTGGGACCTTTCAAATTTAACTTGAAAAGTTGAAAAACATGGAATTTTTAAACGCTGGTAACTAAATAAATACGTCGAGTGGAAGTTCGTTCTATGTGTCTACGGAAAGGAGAAGGTCGGCGATGAATTCTAATCGTAAATTGCAGGGTCGAAATCGAAAATTCGTTCCGACAGGAGCGAGAGAAAATTGTAATTTTTTGACATTTCACCAAATTGTATTCCCCTACTGTCAAGTAGTAAGCAAAACAAACAATACTTCGAAAACACTTATAATTATAACCAATAAGGAGCATCAAGTCTATTGAGATCGCCGTGTCTATGCGTATAGTGACGTAGCGCCTGGCCACGCCCCATTTTCGCGAGATGGAAATTTGTAGTAGTTTTTAAGATACTAAATGTGCGAATAAGATTCTGATTTTTTGCAGATCCATTAATTTATACTTGCACTTTCGATTTAGGAAATAAAAAGAAAATGCCGAACAAGCCCATTGACGCAGATGTTTAAATTTTGGAACTTGTAGAAGAGGATCCAATTTTAAGCACCCGCGATATCGCGAACCGTGTAGTAGTATCCTGTTTTGTGGTATGGAGGACATTAAGAGATATGAACTTACATCCCTATCACTATCAACGTGTCCAAGCACTAGAACCTCATGATTTTGCAGAACGAATGCAATTTTGTAGGTGGATTTTAAGAAAACACGTGACGAATGAGGATTTTTTTAACGTTCTGTGTTTCTTCGATGAGCCGTGTTTTAACAGAAATGCAGTGTTTAATTTTAAAAATATACGCATTGGGCAGACGAAAATCCACGTGTAATAAGAAGGGCGCATTTCAACGACGGTTCAGCGTTAATTTGTGGGCAGGAATTTGCGGTAATGAAACAATTGGACCTATAGAATTATCCGCTAGACTAAATGGTGATGTATAGTTATTTTTTTTGCAATAAACATTGCCAAATTTGCTGGAAGATGTACCATTCGCTACGCGCAGAAGAATATGGTATTTACACGATGGCGCGCCAGTCCATTTTAGTCTGGCCGTTCGAAATTATTTGAACAGAAAGTTTCCTCGATGATAGATTGGACCAGTACCATGGCCTGCTAGATCGCTGGACTTAAATCCGATGAACTTTCATTTTTGGGGGCATTTTAAATCTCTGATTCACCGTGATCCAATTGACTCTTTAGAACAATTGCAACAACATCTTTTAATGTGCATAGAAACCATAAAAAATTATTCTAATTTACCAAATGTGTTGAACGGAGTGCATGTCCTTAGTTCGACGTGCCGAAATGTGTATACGTGGAGATGGAGGTCATTTCGAACAATTTTTGTAAAAAATTCAAAAGAATTGTTCAGTCATTAGGTGTTACGTATTGGGCATTAAAGGTATGATTATTATTATTATTATTATTATTATTATTATTATTATTATTATTATTATTAATATTCGCTGTCTTGTTTCGATCTGTTATTATTGTTTACATTGATTTTCATAGAGACCAAAGCCTCGATTTTAGTTTTCGATACCTGATTGGGAAAAATTATGCGCTCAATTCGTTAAAAAAATCAGATTTTTTCCTAACTTAAAATACACAACTATTTTCTGTTATCATATCTCGGACGTCTACTTATTCGTTTTCCAATTTCATAAAATAATTAGTAATGTTTTAAGCTTTTAATACAATGTTACAAATGTTAATAAACTTCTTTTAAATGAATTCTTATAAACGACAATAAAAGCTACAATAACTTTGTTCCAAATTAAAAAACAAATCCTATTTAAACCCCTGCGGCCATGCTATGCCTGTGTTGTGCGGAAATAGAAGGAATTATTTACATGTTCATAATTAGTGGTATAAAAAGTTCGGTATAAGTAATCCCATCAAAGTGCCGTACTTCTTCAGGCGGGAACACAAGTGTGGTATTACAGTTTTTTATTATTTCTAATATTCGGAACTATAACATCCATTGACCCTGAAAAATAGTGGTTCTCTAATGTTTCCTACCTTAACATTCAACTTTTAAACCTAGGTCAGTTTTTTTCAAAGTGCCCCTAGAGACAAAAGTCATAGGTTTTTTGTTTGTCTAGTCAGTCTCTATTACCGTTTTTTTTAATGACATGAAACTAATTACAGCCTGTATAATTTATAGCAGAATTCAAGCCTTTGTAAAGCTGTGAAGTTTTTGTTTGTCAAGTAGTTGACAATGCAAAATAAATTATGCCTTTAATAAGATTTATATTTATTTGTTTAATTAAAGTTTTTGCTTTCTGACTTCTAGTAACTTTACTGGTAATAAGATGCCTAATTTATTGTTCTTAAAACACAAAATTACAGGTTAGAAGTATGAATGTAAAAATTCAAAAATAAAGAAAAATATTAAGTAAAAGACACACAATAAAGGAACGTTAACATCATCGAGTAATGATAATAGTTGTTGAATTTGCCTTGGTATCAGAGTCTGATCAAAGTTCAAATGTTACGACCAAAATTATTAGCCTCTTGTCGAATCTTCTCTCTTTCGGTCAAATTGACGAGTGTAAAGAGACCGGCCGTTTACAGAATTTACTGACACATGAATATTCGGTTTATGAAAAATGTACGTTCCTTGTAGACAAAGGCTCACAAAGATAAATAACAAACAACCAAGACCAGCAAAATATGCTGAATGACCCAACGGCGATGAAGTAAATCAACCCTTACAAATTGGATCATCCCCGCACGAAAAAGATTGAGCCACACACACGCCTTTTGTTCTTTTCGGCGACAGCGAAGTCGATACATCAATCCGGGTAACTTCTTAGCACGGCATTGCATATTATAAGGGTTAACGGGATGTAACAGGACCAGTTGATGAAAAGTAAAAAAATTGACACATGAGAAAAGCGAGTTTTGATTTTTTTTTGTGCTCATTGTTCAGAAAAGCATTACTTATTGTGTTATTGATACTTAAGATTCAGTAATGAGCAGCTTACACATGCAGATCCAATTTCTAGTGAAACCTGCAGATTAGTCACATTTCTTCGTTAATTATTATTTTGTAGGGTGATCAGTCTATATGTTTTTCGCTAAAGATATAGCCGGTTTTGTCGGGTCAACTTCCAATCAAATATTGTCTTAAGATAGACCGACTGGCTTCCTGGAATTGAACGATATTGATTTGATAAAGAGTAGAAAAATTAATTAATTTTCAACATGCGTGAAACTAATAAAATGAAGATTTTTCATCCTTCCTTTCTTTCTTTGCTTTATAATTTTTTTGTGAAGTTACCTATGCAAAATTATCTTCTTTTATTTATTAATTATTTCCATTTGATGATTTTTTCTTAACTAGTAAGGTATCTTTGTTTTATTAATTTTGCACCTAATTTGCTAAATGTTCCCCCAAATTAGGTGCTCCAAACTAAAATATTACAATGCTCTACCAACTATATATTTGCAGCAAAAATCTAAGACTATTAAAATAATCTCCAGCTCGTATACAGGAACATGAACGAGTTAAATATAGAAAATCACTGTAACAGCTAGTTTGCATACCGTTGTTGCTTGGATAGACCGCAAAAAATTCAATTAAAATCTATTATCGATTTCCTGTGTTTATAAATAGAGCCGAGAACAAGATTGTTTTTAAACTCCTGCGTCCGGTAAGTGTTTAATTTATGTTTTGAATTCTCCGTTGCATCACCACATTCATAATTAAAATCGCGTAATTAAAACAAACATTGGTGGAAATCCAATTTGTTTCGTTTAATTATACTTGCATCGCGATGTGTTACAAAAGCATTAATATAGAATGGATGAGAGGTGAGAAAATAAATTGAATATGCTTTTGAATGTCACGTGGTCGCAGATCTTGGAGAACTAAAGGTATTAAAGTTACGTGAGGAAAACTAGAATGTATCTCTGGCACTTATTTATTCAGCATGTAGTATAGAGAGAAATCGTATGGATAAAAAATGGAAGTTGCAACGCAAATGACTTTTTAAGGAAAAATGTTAATAAAAGGACAGCATTATACTCAAAATCCACCTTTGTCAAGTTTGGACGAATATTCGCCATATTTCAAAATGGTGACCAATGTAATAGTACAGGAAAACTTTACTTTAACTCGAAAAAAGTTTGTGCAGATCTTAATCGATGGTTATTGGTTCAAAATAGGCCAAAGTTCACGAAACAAAAAAGTTTAGGAGTTTCTCGGAGCCGTGGGAATCTATAGGGAATGAAAGGGGTATATTATTCTCTATTTTCTCCCGGAAAAGTGGCATCATAAAAATAGTTCAAATAAAAGTTGTTTATAACATCATTATCTTTAATTGGGTGTTTTTAAATTAATTTTATGGCAATAATTAACCAAAGTACTGCCATTTTTCGATAGGGGTTGAAAGGGAAATTGTACAAAAAGAACGATTCAGTTCTATTTCGGGACTGTGGTCTTCATTATCGTCATCAGGTTCAGCATCTAAAGTGGTTTGGACTGGTTGCAAAATATCTCCTCTTTTTTTCCCATCCCCACTTTTCAGGAAACATTTCATTTCCAAGGCATTTTTGCACCACTCGATAATATGTTCTGTATGAGTGCTGTGCTACAGCAGCCAGCCGTTGGAGGCAATGATTCCAAGTGAGCAGTTTGTTTTGAAACGATTGTTGAAACATATGAAATCTGTGTTCGTCTAGTGTTATAATTTTTTTACATTCATACAGACGCAAAAGAATTTTCTCTCTCGCTTTTTTTACTTAATTTGAAGAAAAATATTCATTATAAAAAGCATTTTGCTCTAGAAGTAAACTTTTTGTACAGTTTCATTGTTCCTTTTCTTCCTTTATTGTATTGAGCTCTTGTTGTATCGCAGCCGCTTATCGCGTGAGCTAAAAGTATCCACTTTTTATATAACTGTACTCTTCTTGCAAATCCATTGACTAGCACAGTTTTGTTCTACCAATTTTTGATTTGTAAAGCATTAGGTCTATATTTTGAGGAGCTAATGCTATTATATTAGAAGAACAGTCAGATCAACATCTTGCCCAACTATTGTGGCTGACTCTGTACCATAATAATTTTAACCCTTTAATTACGAGATATATAAAAAAGATTCCCGAATATAACTTTTTAAGTAATACTTTTAATGAAAATTATAAAGGACGCTGTAGCAAAAGTACATTATGAAAAATGTTTCAGTTGGTTTTTAAAGCCGTGTTTTTTTTAATCACTTGTGTACCTATTATATCCCGGGAGGCAGTCACAGTTTTCGTGAAATCATTTCTATAAAGCTAGATTTTTTTCCAAAGAGAGTTTAGATAGTATCTATAATGAAGGTGCAATTCTACCAAACTCTTAGTGGTGCATAAATGAGTAAAAAATTAAACAACATGTTGCAAAAAAATAGATGGACGAATATTTCGTTTTTCGAATTACCAAGAACTGTCAAAAAAAGACGATTCGCCTTTGTTCCTGTCGGCCCCAATTTTCGATTTTCACCTCGCGATTCACGTTGTACGTTCATTGCCGACCTTCTCCTCGCCATCGAGACATAGAACAGGTCTCCGATCACCGTATTTATTCAGTTCATACGTTTGAAAAATTGACTTGCGGTCGTGCTAATCGGCGACTATTTTTAAGTGGTTTCGCGAGTTCGAATCCCGCCCGGGGATACTTTTTTTTTTTCGTTTTCAATTTTTCGGCAGATATTTTTGATTCTATATTTGCTATTCGCTCCGTTCTATTGCATTTCTCAGAGATGTTTTGCATTTTCCGCCGCGGAATATTAATCTTTGGTAGACGTTGCAAAAACGGCAATATGTAGTCAAATTACGACAATTATGTTCCTCATTAGTATTAATGAACAGACAGTATTTTTATAGATTACCTACGGTCAAAAATAAACGAAATTTATTCAGAATAATGTGTGGTTTAACTCGGCATAAATTCGGCAAAACCATCGGCTAAACTCATAAAACAGTTCATCCAGGCCACCAGAAAATATGTTCCATAAGCTTATACTGCTCTCGAGAAGCAGCGTTGTACCACGCACACCGATATTTCACTAAAGGATGAGAATCAATGGTACTTCTCACGGCCTAGCTATACTAAAAATATGTGAAGCACACGTGCTTCTCATGGCAGTCAACGTGTTAATAATGGATGTAAGTAAAAAAACGTACTTTCGATTCACTCAAAATAAGATTGCATTATCTCTGACAGTTCTATCCACAACGTCTTTATACCATTTGAAATTTTTATACATGCTTTTTGCTATCGAAATTGATGTAGAAAATATGCTTTTAAACCCTGTAGAGTTTAAATAAAACTTATGGAAACATTAAAAAGCATATTTTCTACATAAGTTAAATATTACAAGATGTTTCACAAGGAACCAACCGCAGATTGAACCCAGTATATTAAAAAGAAGGAATTGAAATGATGGGAACTAAATTTTTTATGCAATCGGGAAATAAATTCAGAACGTAAAAAATCGTTTTTATTAAACTCTTTTATGCCCTGTGATTTCAGCAACGTCTACCAAAGATTTAGCCACCCTATGGCGGAGGTAAAATGTGATTTTTAATCGAATTTAATCGATTTATATTCCGCGGCGAAAAATGCAAAATTTCTCCGAGAAATGTAATAGAACGGAGCGAATAGCAATTATAGATTCAAAAATATCTGTCGAAAAATTGAAAACGAAAAAAAAAAAGAGTATCCCCGGGCGGGATTCGAACTCGGGAAACCACTTAAAAATAGTCGCCGGTTAGCACGACCGCAAGTCAATTTTTCAAACGTAAGAACTGAATAAATACGGCGATCGGAGACCCGTTCTGTCTCGATGGCGACCGTACAACGTGAATCGCGAGTTGAAAATCGAAAATTGGGGCCGGCAGGAGCGAAGGCGAATCGACACTTCGTGACAATTCGAAAAAGGAAATTTTTGTCCATCTGTTTTTTGCAACATGTTTAATTTTTTACTCATTTATGCACCACTAAGAGTTTGGTAGAATTGCACCTTCACTATAGATACTATCTAAACTCTCTTTGGAAAAAAAAATCTAGCTTTATAGATATTAACGCGAAAAATCTGTCGCTGCCTCCCGAGCTATTAGGTAATAAGATCCAATTAATCGAGCGACGGTGTTTTCTTTCGAAATTATGGGTGGCCATTATTTGGAAGACTTTTTTGAATTGCTTCGTTTTTTTAAAGTGTTTGTTCAATTTTTAAGCGGTCTAAAATAAAAACAGTATTTTCTGTTCGGTAAAAAGATACGTTGATAGTGGCATGCTTGAATAAGGATGTTGATGTTGCCGAAAAAAATATATTTAAATCGAACTGTCGACAGCTTGAATAACGCAATACGATTGGGCATTGGGCTAAAAGGTGAAACTAATTTGTTATGCGAAAATCGCTTGCCGAGGCACTTTCCGATACTACCTTGTCTCTCTACGAGCCGGCATTCCTCGAAAAAATTGTTAGAGTGCGTCAGTGTTAAAATGATAAATTATCTCGTTAACTACAACCCGGCTCTCTTTGACTAACGCACAAGGAAAATCACAGGCAATTAAATTGACGCGAGTTGCACTCGCATTGTGCCAAAATAATTTCTCACCTCGATTTTTCTAACAATTAAATTTGCTTAATTATACGCTGTTGTGGATTGCTAACTGTTGACTCATGCCAGAATCATTTGGGAGTGTAAATATATTAATGAGTTCCCGGTGTTGCGTCTATGTTGCACGAAAAAATACAAAAGTTGAATTGGAGCGATGCATTTTGCAAATTGCCGGACAGCTGCGGCTTATTGTTTTACTGTGTTAATTTGTGGGGGCTGTCGGTGGATGAGTTGTTTTGATTGTCGTTATTAATTAGTTTAATTAATTTTGAAATTGTGCCGTGCGGGTCATGTAATTCGAATAATCCCAGGAATTTTCGCGTTACCTATAATGTTATTAAATTGTATTAGTTGAAAATGTCCTTTTTGAATAACGGCATACCACACCACACGATACTAATGAGAATACAGAATAATTACAACTAAGGCACTCGTTGCAAACAACTTTGCAACTTCTTCGTAGACGTATGATATGTTTAATATGGCAAAATCTTCATCTTAAATTTTTAAATTCACGCGCACGTAACATCGCCACAGGTTATATGGATACAGGGTGGGCCATTGAAAACGAAACACGCCTGTTTTGAGACACTAGACTAGTTTCTTGAAGAAACACTCGGACAGGTCGATTCTTGATTTTTGGAGGACAATTACTGATGTCAAACTTGACAGTGACACATCAACCCCCTAGCCCCAGCATGGTCGAAATTAGTTTTTTTCGATTTTTTTTTCGTCCCCATGTAGTTTAGTATTTAGGGCAGAAAGGGCTTTCAAATCACTATATCTGAGTTTCGGGAGGTCTTTTTAAACACCGAAGGTAAATAAAATGTGTGGCATATTTTTTTAAGATGTAAATTAACAAGCATATTACACTGAACTGAACTTGTGGTAGGTTCCTTGTGAAACATCTTGAAAATAATTGTTAAAATTAAACACTGCTTTTAGATGAATCAATCAATATATTATAAATACTCTACATATGTTTCGGCTTATTAGGCCTTTATCAAGAGCACTACATAGTGAATACTAAAGTTTCCGACGTGCATATTCAATTTATACCTAAAAGTATTTATGTCTTAATCTTTTTATGACTTAAGCTATTTAAGATTTAATTTAACATCTTTAATTATTTGAATGTTTGGAGTGGACCTAAGCTGATTATATAAATCAAAGGATATTTCTTAACAATTGGTTTATTATAGGGGTGTTTAGGAAATTCTGCTGGTCATTTGTGGTACAAGGGTTGTACTTGAAAGATTTTTTGATTTCTAGTTGTTCTAGCAGATCTAAACGTTTACCTTTTCTTTCTGAATGAAGTAAATTTATGTTATCAGTATCTATGAAATGGTTGTTTTCAATACAGTGTGTTGACATTCCTGTATTTTTATTGTTATTTAAGATTGATTTTTTGTGTTCTTTTACCCGGTTGACAACGCTTCTACCACTCTGACCGATATAGACAGCATCGCAATCCTTACAATTAATTTTATACACACCTGATTTATCAATTTTATTTAGTTTTTCTTTGTTATTAACCAAAATGTTTCCTATATTTGTTTTGTTCACACTTATTGTAGAGATACCCAAATTATTCAATTTTTTAGAAATTTTGTTACTATATTTCGGAACTATATTTTGTAGGTTTGTTAGGCACAGTGAAAAATTCTTTTTTAAGCATTTTGCGTTGTTTGTTTTTGACCATGTTATCTATTAGTGACTCATTGTATCCGTTATTTCTTGCAATTTGTTTAATTATATTTAATTCTCTATCAAAATCACTTTGATCTAAAGGAAAATTCGTCAGTCTATGTATTGGACTATGAAAGGGTGAAATCTTAATTTGCCATGATTGCTGCGAATTATAATGTATTACTGTATCTGTGGTAGTAGGTTTGCGGTAGATGCTAAATTTCAACTGATTGTTATGTTTTTTGATATTCATATCTAGGAAGTTTAATTGACTATTTTGCTCCGATTCCATTGTAAACTGAATTTTACTATTAAAAGAATTTAAGAAATTAAGGTAATTACTTAGGTTTCTTTCTGTACCGGTCCATATACAGAAAATATCGTCTACATATCGAGTCCAATAAAACACATGTGTATTTAAACTGTTATTGCTATTAAAAATTAAATTTTCTAGGTTTGACATATCAATTATGTTCCGAAATATAGTAACAAAATTTCTAAAAAATTGAATAATTTGGGTATCTCTACAATAAGTGTGAACAAAACAAATATAGGAAACATTTTGGTTAATAACAAAGAAAAACTAAATAAAATTGATAAATCAGGTGTGTATAAAATTAATTGTAAGGATTGCGATGCTGTCTATGTCGGTCAGAGTGGTAGAAGCGTTGTCAACCGGGTAAAAGAACACAAAAAATCAATCTTAAATAACAATAAAAATACAGGAATGTCAACACACTGTATTGAAAACAACCATTTCATAGATACTGATAACATAAATTTACTTCATTCAGAAAGAAAAGGTAAACGTTTAGATCTGCTAGAACAACTAGAAATCAAAAAATCTTTCAAGTACAACCCTTGTACCACAAATGACCAGCAGAATTTCCTAAACACCCCTATAATAAACCAATTGTTAAGAAATATCCTTTGATTTATATAATCAGCTTAGGTCCACTCCAAACATTCAAATAATTAAAGATGTTAAATTAAATCTTAAATAGCTTAAGTCATAAAAAGATTAAGACATAAATACTTTTAGGTATAAATTGAATATGCACGTCGGAAACTTTAGTATTCACTATGTAGTACTCTTGATAAAGGCCTAATAAGCCGAAACATATGTAGAGTATTTATAATATATTGATTGATTCATCTAAAAGCAGTGTTTAATTTTAACAATTATTAACAAGCATATTATCAGTTTGTAACAGTCACGTTTTGTAAGAACACTCAGTACCTTGAATTAGATAAAGCGCGCGACTATTCTATACATTATTTTAAATTTAAACTATACGCGTTTAAATTTTATCAGCTAGACATGACAAATGCTTGACCAATAGCGTGGTAGCTTGTAGATCAATTTGAGCCAACATTAAACGGGCATATTCCTACGCTAAGGGACTCTGGCTAAGAGACGTTGAAAAGATGGAGTAGAGGCTGGTGGCCGTGTATGGCCGTAAGAATTAAAAGCCGCCATTTATTGTAAATATCTGTATATAGTGATTAATAACTGCGAATAGAATCAGTAAAGTAGTTATTTTAGTTTATATGTTCTGTGTTATTGTGTTCCATTGCCCATAGCTACAGCAAGGCAATGTTTTCGACGAACTAGCTGTAAGTACAGTCTTTTTTCTACTTCCATCTTTAAAATGGCGTTTATCGTATACGTTTCCATGACGCTAAATAATCCTTTAAACACGCTTTCGACAAACCGTGACTTCGTGCATTTTAGTCACAGGCTGAACTTAGCAAGGAGATATTAGTCACGGCTGAGGTTAATTCTAGATATTTTAATGGCAAAAATCAAGTTAGTTTTCCATAATTCTTGTCATCAATCTGTCAAAATAAATCGACGCGTTGTGACAAGAGACACGTAATTTTGTTTTACTGTTACCATGTTATTGATACGTTAATAAACGAAATATTAAAATAACTTCCAAATTTTTTATTTAGATATTTGCTGTCGTAGAAAAAGTATAGTATGCAACACGTTTTATAAACTTGTTAGTCACTCATTTTATTAAACACTCGCTCCGCTACGCGTCGCTCGCGATTAATAAAACTCGTGACTAAAATGACGTTTATAAAACTTGTTACATAATATACTATTATATTATGTATATGCCTCTCGTGATGCAAATAATGCTGTTTGAAGTCACTTGCGACGATGCAGAATTATTGATGGCTTCAACACCTCATTCCACATTTTGCCAGTAATATTCTTTGTTGTATCCAGTGTTACCGTCTGGTAAAAACTTCTCTTACCCCATGAGAAGACTATAATAGTGCGTGAATAATTTCATGTGAACGTTATGTTTGCGTAACTATATAGCCCTGTTTTTAGACATATCCCGTGTGTTTTGGGCATAAAAACCTAGTCTACGAGCAACGAACCAGTCTATATCGAAAATATTGATTGTCGGGCCATTTTTTGTTATTAACTTTACGTACAGTTAGTAATATTTTCATTTTGTGTGTCTTAATTATGTTATCGTAAAAATTATTTTTTTACCGCTCTGGCCAGATCGTGTTTAGTTTAGTTTAATTATCTGACGTCAATTGCTCTGCTTTGTTTGGGTATTTTTTGTAAATCATTAAAGTAAGTTAAATTCAATGATTCGTTTCATTTTCCCCCAGGAAATTGTCACGTTTAAGACAAAATACGAGCAAACCTAAAAACAATCGTGCACTCGCATAGGGAATCAAAAAACATTTAAAATGAGGGGTCACTCGACTACCTGGCCGTAATTTTTTTTATTTATTTTTTTTTTTTGGGGTAGGAGGTTGACTTGACAAAGTCAAATTTGACATTAAAATATGCCGTTGAAAAGATAAAAGGTGACGTGTTTCAGAATTTTTCTCAAACAACACCCCCACCTTAGTTAATTTAGAGAATGGTTTTCATAGGGACGAAAAAAATTTGAAAAAACTAATTTCGACCATGCTGTCGGATAGAAAATGGAAAGATCCTATAATGAGGGCTCGCTCGACCCTCTTTCCGTATTTAAATTCTTGAGTAAGGGGTTACTGGGGCTAGGGGGTTGATGTGTATCGAGTTTGATATCAACAGTTTTCCCCCAAAAATCACGAATCGACCTGTCCGAACGGTTTTTCAATAAACTAGTCTAAGTGTCCCAAGACAGGCGTGTTTCGTTTTCAATGGCCCACCCTGTATAGTCTGTAATGAGTTATATCTATATAATCGATAACGTCATTACTATATAATAATTTATTGTAGCTAAATACTGGTTAATGCAAATACGTTCCTAGAATCTAGTTGATCTAGAATTTGTCCTCCTGATTTATTAATGGTTATGCTAGCGTATAAAAAACCGTCTCCCCCCAATTTTTTCTTCAAAGTGCTTCCTTTTTTCGTAAAGAATTTACAAAAAAAATATTTGTTATTTTTTTCCGGGAGAAGGAAGGACTTAAAAAAAACACCAAGAGACAAAAGATACTAATTTTCCTTTAAAAATGAGCATGAAAATTTTCAGAATTTTAATGGAATATTTAAGCAGACCTTCGCAGATGTTTAGTTTCAATCGCCTCTAGGTCAAGAAATCGAATTCGGTCGGATTGGTAGTCAAAGAGAATTTTATTTAATCATAGGCCCGGGAGAACATTTTCCCCAAGTTTCAGTATCCATTGCTAAAAATCGTTCTTATCGTAAACCATTTTTCATCAAGAAACATTAATTAAATAAAGTAGTTTTCGCCAAATTATTATGTAAGAGTTTGGGTAAAATGTGAATTTTTTGAAAAAACCTTGTTTATATCTTGGTCGGCTTTTATTTATTTCCTATGGCTCACCCTCTTTCTTCCGCAGTCGCTTAAGGACGTTCCCTTAACGGATACAATCAAGTATACTTAATCTACCATTCAAACACTGATGACGAACATTTAACAAGACTTTTCGGTCGCTTTTAGTTTAGTTTAAATGAAAGCGGAACGTTAAGCGGGTCCTCGTGCTTTTAAAGCTTTTCTTTAACTACGGATATATTTCTTTCTTGTCTGTATTTTCTTTGTACATATTTTCCACACAATCAGTTCGCGTTGAAACTTTTGTTGCCTTAGAGGTACATACAAATTGATTGGAGGTATATTTGTCTGCATTAACTGTCAAAATACTTATAGTGCTGAATGTTAAATAGGTAGGAAACGTACATATATTTCCGCTAGAATATTACAGTCTCGTGTAAAATGTGATATATTTTTTAAAATGCTTACTTTCAATAAAAAATATTCTCCCTACATCAACAAAGGATTGAGGGGGTTTGTATCAAATGATTAAAAAAATCACGTTCTTTGGGCCATATTTCGCCACTTTGATGGCAAATTAATTGCTCAGAAGCCGCTCGACAGAAATATCTGCGCAGTACAGAACTGTATATAAGCCAAAACAAATATTTTGCGCTAGGTTTGGTCCGGTAACAATTTTTTTTTTAAATTTCCGGTTCCGGAAATTTCGTTTGCCGGTGTGGTTGGGGTATGTGAAGTACATATACTAACTATCTATGCGAGAAGGTATCGGTAACCATTTGTTTAAAAAGAAATCCTAGACTAAATTACAAAACTTATCAGCCATGTTGACGTCGCCATTTTGAATTTTTGAATTTCAGTTACATGTTACTTGTGACCTCAAACATCTCCAGATACTTACCTTTTTTTTGTGTTTGTGACAATATGTGACCAGAAAATACTTAGACAATGATCAAATAGATATTTTAAATTATTCTGAATAAATACGTAACAGTGATTTACCAGTATTTTACGAATTTGTCCTCCATTGCAATCAACGTCAACATAAGCACTTGTCAGCATTTATCTAAATTCACTGCATGAGCTCTGCAGATATTCTATTTCCGTTTACGTATATGTAACAAGTATTCCCAATTCCCTGAATTTTTAAAGTTACCTTGCTGTCACCTCCCGAATATCTCCTCTACTTCCTTACATATTCAATGGATGTGGTCCCAAAGGAGCTTGTGAACATTTATTATTTATTCATTCAGGACAGACCGAATCAGTCTGTAGATCCTAATATGCTTAGATAATCTCAGTAAACTTACTGAATCTCCTTATCTACATCAGGATCCAATATAAACTTTATAATGAGTTTAGTGGATACAGATTCTCCAGTTCTCGTACATTATTCTTTGCAATGTTGGCAGACATATTAAAGTTTTAATATGTTCCGTGGATTTCTACAGTTGTACATTATTAAGTATGTGACACATAGTTATTATCTAATTTAAATCATTGTGCAATGAAACATTTTTGAATTTTCTCCCGTTTCACTATACAGGGTGTGTCAGTTAAGCCGTTATCGTGATAAATAATTAAGATGTTTCAAAGGACAATGTTAAAAATAGCTGATGTTTGGCCCCCATCGCGGAACGCATAAAAACAAAAAAGAAATATTTAGAAAAGCTCAAAATTAATAAAAATACCTCTTCGTGGTATCAAGAGGCTGGGGAAAATTCTGTTTCACCGCTAAAAATATGAGAACAGCTCCTAAAATTGCTTTGAATAATAGCTTATACTGAATGTGAAATAGTATATTATTCAACGAGCATCTTCTTCTTACGGGAGAACTCCTTATTTCCTCCAGCACTGGAAAGCCAGTACCGAAGTGTTTGTGCCTCAGGTTCATCAGTCCTGGGCAAGAAGTGAGGACGTGGATGGAAGTCTCCTCCTCGTCCTCGCAGAACCTGCAATCGGGGTGGTCAACCACTCCCATTGTGTGTAGGTGTTTCCTAAAAGAGCCATGTCCGGTCAAGAGGCCTGTCACGGCTCTAATTTGCTTTCTGCTTAGACGCAGAATTTGATTTGTTCTCTCCGGCAAGGGCCCTGAGATTAAGAGCTTCGCTTGCCGGAGTCCTGGATAGGAATCCCAGAGGTCAATGAACTGGGAGCAAGTCCAGTTATCTATTAACCTCTTGGCTTGGGATCAACGAGCATATAATGATGACTATTATTCAGGAAGGTGAAGTTTAAAACACGAGCTGCAGACAAATGTCGTAAATCACCAGAGCGAACAGTAGCCATTGTACGCGAGTAGAATACTATACTCTGCACGACTATTAAATATTTAATATAATTATTTGCAAATGCAACTTCCTGGAACTGTAAAAGCTCTATAACAATAGAAACAAATGAAAATATATTGCCAGAAAATACTAGTAATTTATTCAAACTTTTACAAAATACTTATCACAAATAAATATTTAATATTTATTTAATTCATTTTCATATAATTTCTCCAATTTAAGAAAGATTCATACGCCATCATATATCATTTTCTCGATTTTTCGGGCAACAAGTTGAATGAGGCGATGTCTGCAGTATCCCTTTATTTAATTATATTACTCATTTTGAATAATATGTACAGTTATTGTAAATAACGTTGACGTTTACATCGCACAAATTTTGACATTTCAAATCAATAACAAAATTACGCTTTGACACATTGTCATTGCTTACTAACGTAAGTTTTTTTGAGTGTTAATATCAGTTGAGCTAGGACCTTCAACTGATACTGATCTCAGTATCCCTAAAACAACCCCTATTAGGGGTAAAAAAATATAATAAAAATAAATAAATTATATTATTATTATTATTATTATTATTATAATTATATTATTACTCCTTATAGGGGTTGCTTTTGAAAATAGGGATGCTGAAGGCAGGAACAGTTGAAGGTCTGGCTCAAGCAGTATTAAAAAATCATTTTGAACATTTTTAATCATCTTGGTACCTATTTTTTTAATAATAGGTGCTGTGTATGACGTTTCACCCCCGGAATAGGATGTAAATAGGGGTAGTTTTTACTCTTTTGCTATTACTCTATTGAATCGATACCTAATAGTTATCATAAAATAAATATAATTTTCACATTCAGTATAAGGTATCATTCAAAGCAATTTTAGGAGTTGTTTTTATGTTTTTAGGAATGGAATTGAATTTTCCCCAGCCTTTTGATAACATGAAGACGTGTATTAATTTTGAGCCTTTTCCAATCATTTTTTCCTGGTGAGTTCCGCGTTGGGGGCCAATATCAGATATTTTTAACATTGGCCTTTGTACATGTAGACTGATTGGTACCAAAAGAGACTAAATATCTGTAGTTAGATTTTTCTACGTAATGTTGCGATGCTAAATTATTTTAAACTAACTTTAAATTAAAAATATACACTCATGGACAAAATTATCGAATATTTTAAATTTTCCCAATTTATAAATTTTAATGAAAGAAACTCATTACACAAGAAAGAAATAGTTTATTTCACACATTTTAATTAAAGAATATTAAGTTTTCATTAGCAGAAAATGCTAAAAAAAATTAATGCAAAATGTTATAAAAATTAAGTTAGTTTCAACTTAAATACTACCACGTTAAGCAAATGAGTCTTAAGTTGTCTTTTAGTGTTCCCACCTCGAGCACTAATGGATGCTTGCATCCTTCTTGACATACTACTAATTAGATTTTGAATATATTATTGAGGAATTGCATTCCATTCATATTGTGCTGCAATTCGAAGTTCTTCTAGGGTATTTGGAACAGGATTTGTTTATCGTATACGACGCTTTACCCTCATATGTTCTATGGGATTCAAGTCTGGAGTATACGGTGGCCAATCTAATCTTTGAATCTGGACTGCATCAAGGTATTTAGTCACTGTGCCAGCTGCGTGAGGTCGAGCGTTACCATGCATAAATACGAACCTATCGTATCCAATGTGGCCCACGTATGGCAAAACATGATCATGGAGAATGTTTTCGATATACCAGTCACTAGTCATTCGTCCAACGACTTCCACGAGTTCGGCGCGTCCTTCACAACTAATACCTCCCCAAAGCATTATGCTCCAAAATTAACAGTTTGTACGAGATTGCAACTAGTGTATCGTTCTCCAACTCTTCTATAGACATGATTTCGTCCATAACTGTATTCTAGTCTCATTAGTGAATAGAACATTTTTGTAATTCTCGATTTTCCACTGAATATGTGCTTTGGCAAATTGTAATCGACGAGTTTTGTGATTTTGGAAAAGACGTGGAACTTTGGCAGGCCGTCTTGGCTTTAAACCTACCTCTCTTAATCTTCCTCTAACCGTTTTCGAACTAACATTCACTTGTCTCATTTTTGAGATGTGTGGATGTCAATGTGCGATTTCGGGTAGAATTAAGGATCAAAAAACGGCCATCAATTGCTGTTGTGCACCTTTTGCTCACTTGGTCGGGTCATCGAACAAAATTTCCAGTCTCTTGATACCTTTTTAAAATATTCGATACTGTAGGTTGACCTCTCCTAAGACGTCGTGCGATATCTTTTGTCTATATCCTTCCTCATATAGAGTTACAATTTGTGCCGCTTCAGCTTCACTGCAGTATCTATCTAGTGGCATATTTTTTCTTAAATAGAGGTAAGAACAAATAAAAATCACTAACACTTACTTTAATTCACTACAAATAACTCAATTCGCTATAACTCTTGAATTATGTAAAGAATTTTCAAATGACAAAACGCGCGTTAGAAAATATACGCCATTAAAATTAATTAAACGTCAAAATATTTTAAAACAATTGAATATATTCACCGACTAGATGAATAACGACGATTTGAAATCATACTCAAGTAATAGTGATAACAAAAATATTCGTTTTGTCCATGAGTGTATATTACTCTGAAGTGGCTGCAACGATTTCTATGAAATCTTTTGCATGGCTTCCATATTGGTTTCATCGAGCTGTCTTAGTGTAAGAGGAACCAATATCAGAGTAAAGCATTTTACGTGCGCGTATATTGAAATTATGGCGGATGCGCCGGAACTACAATTGGGTTGAACACAATTAACGCCCAAGCGTTCATTAAATGTATTTATTATATATTGATTCTCCGAAATTTTCAAGAGTCCCTTTGGTAGAGATCCCATTTTGGTGGGGATCCCGAGGGAGCGCCTCGTTGCCTCTGGATTAATCCGGCCCTGGTTGCTGGTATAACCAGAATAGAGTTTATCGATAGAATGCAAAGATGGAAGTTAAAATTTTTATAATAGTTTTCTTTTTTCTCTCACATAGATAACATTTTCTGTTGTTTGCCAAACCCTATAAAAGATATGCAAACAAAGAATAATTTAATTTTAAAAATGCATTTAAATAAAATTTAGTTCTTCCCGTACTGACACATTAAAGTGTCAACACCAAAATGTGTGAAGGTCGTTGTAGGAGAGAAGGGACATTTATTAAAGCCGTCATTTATTATTATATAAAAACTCTGGGTTTCCTGCGTTGTTGATGGCCATAAAGGAAACTGAATACTTTTTTGTCATGGTTTTACGATTTTTAATTTTTAATCTCCTAAGAAAGAGGCTGGAAGTTGGCGCTGTTAATCTCCATATTTTGAACCATTAATAATACTTTATTGTGCATTTACTTTTGTATTAATTAATTATCATATTCGTAGGTGTTCAGGACGGTACCTATTAATTACTATGTTATTAACAATAGAGTAAAAATATACTCTGCAATGTAAAGGTAAAAATAGCATATTAATAAAATTGCATACATGTTTAAGTTGATGATTGTTACAGTAACTGATGAGGGTCAAAATTGAGGAAAAAATTTTTTTTAGTGGGGCGGGAAGGTGGGGAAATGCGGTTTTTACAAATATTTTGAAAACTAACCTTTAACATTAAATGTCCAAGGATTTCTTTCAAAGTATTTTATATATCTGTCAAATAGAAAATTCAAATGTCATTGTTGTATAAATAAATATGAGGATGAGAATGAAATATCTTGTACATTTTTTAGCCAGTTTGAAGCGGTCGAAAGGCATATTTTATTTATTAAGGTATGAGATGAGTGAGGTTATATATTTTCATTTATTAATAATTCGCAACTTTCAAATTTTACAGATGTTAACATTGGAAATGTTTATGTTCGTATATGAAGGTAAAGTTACCAGTTTTTGTTCAAGGTCAAAAGACAGCGGTGTCGCGGTCGAGTGAGACTGTCGTATATGCAACGGCTGATATACTCAATGTAATATGGGTTGCATATATCACAGGGAGTTAAGTTACCAGTTTTCATTTAAGGTCGGAATATAGCGGTGTAGCGGATCGTGCTGTTTGAAGTTGAATAAGTTTATGTTTTATGTATGGCGTTATCATATCCAATGTCCGGGTATTTGCAAGGATTGTAAAATCTGTGAATTTTTTATTTATGATGTGGGTTGGTACACAATCATGTGTTCTGTACGTAGGACTAGATATTAAGTATATATTACATCTTTTCTAAAAACTCATAACTTTTTTTCATGAAAATTATAATTTTGAAATTTACTTCCAACTATTTCAAATAGTTATATCTAAAGTGTAAGTGAGTTAAAGGGATGCTGTCAACGTGATATTAAAGATACATTGTAACATTTTAGTGTACAGTGAAGGTTTTAGACATATTGTTGTTGTGCGTGTTGTTTAAATATGATTGTTTATGAAAAATTATGAAAAAGCAATTACAGTACAATGAAAATCCGAAATAGAGAAAGTATGCGGAGAGGGTTTTTTTTTGCTAAAATCTGAAGTAAACATGAAAGGAAGTATTTAAAAAAGTGGTCACTAGAAATTAAGAAGTAAAAGTTCACCGTCGCGCGTCGTTTGTTTAATCGAACTTTATTATACAGATTCGGAAATATTAGTTCGTGATGTGTAAACGTGTATCTGCGCAGGTAAACCACGCCTTGTCGTAGATAAACGCAAAGTATCGGTATTCGTACATATTACCGCCTCGTCGACGGGTCGACGATCCCACGTATTCTGCTTTCAGAAGTCTAGCCGTAAAGACGTGGGAATAAAATAAATTAATCTCAATTTCGTTAAAATGCCGGCTGTTTATACAACTAATAATAATAATAATAATAATCTTTATTTAGCACAATCAGCTATTAAACATAGATGTAGTATACTTAAAAATACATTTACATTTACTACATATTACAAAAAAGGAATACATTTCATTATTTAGTTTAGGATATAATATTTGTGGATTAATTATAATTAACTTAATATTTAACAATCATCCTAATGCATAAAGTAAACTAGAATTATTTGTTCATGAATTTATACAAATGTTTTTTAAACAGAAAGACATTCTTCGCTTGTTTTATAAATTCAGGTAATTTATTAAATTCTGCCGCTCCGTTGTCGTATATGGAGGATTTTGTTTTCATTAAGTTTGAAAAACTAATGTTTATATGATTTCTTTGCCTTGTGTTATAATTATGAATATCCCCACGATGTTGAATATTTGATGACAAATATGTTGGTAGTAAATTATTGTGCAGTTTATATAAGAATATCAGTGTCTTGTACTTTATATTATCTTTTACCGAGAACCAGTTTAGTGTACATTGCATTGTTTTTATATTAGTATATATATTACATTTTAAAATAAATCGCATACACCTATTTTGAAGTAGCTGCAGTTTAGATATATGGGTATCATTACACATATACAATATACTGGAACAATACTCAAAATGTGGCTTTATTATTGTGTTATAAATTGTTTTCTTTGTAGATGAAGTTAAATGTTTACTTACACGATAGGCGAATCCAAGTTTTTTTGATATTTTTTTGCTTGTGTAATTTATATGGTCGTTAAATGTTAATTTACAGTCTATGATAATCCCTAGATATTTCATAGTTATTACCTTTTCAAGGTGTTCTCCGTTGTATTTAACACAAATATCATCAACGTTCTGATTTAAATATTTATTAGATCCTAATATCATATATTTTGACTTTTTAGCATTTACCACTAGCCCGTTCGTTGTAAACCATTCGTTAATTATTTCCAATGTCTTGTTAATTTTTAGAATAACTTGCTTTAGATCAGATCCAGATAAATATATGATGGTATCATCAGCAAAGAGATGTATTTTGCATTCTTGCGAATCGATTAAAAATATATCGTTAATAAATAGCGTGAAAAGCATAGGCCCTAGTACGTTGCCTTGTGGTACTCCGTTATTATTTAAAAGTTTTTCAGACTTAGTATTATTTATTTTGGTTTGTTGGCTCCGTCCATGCAAATAGGACCTAAACCATCGATGCGCCGTGTCAACAATCCCAAAATACTGGTAAAGTTTATTAAGTAAAAGTTCTCCATTGACAACTTCAAATGCCCGTTTTAAATCGAGAAAGACAGTTACTACAGCTTCACCTTTGTCTATGGAATATTTAAAATCATTAATTATTTTTTGTAAAGCCGTCTCACATGAATGGTTTTCTCTAAAACCGGATTGGTTATCGTGCAACAATTTATTACTGTTTATAAATTCAGTAAGTTGGTCATGAACTACTACTTCTAAAATTTTTTCCAGAGACGGTAATGTGTTTATAGGTCTATGCTCTTCCGCTAATTTCGTTCCTGAAACTTTCGGCACAGGAATTATTAGTGATGTTTTCAACATTTCTGGGAATTCTCCGCTATTCAACGATGTGTTAATAATATGTAATAATGGATACCCGATGACTTCAAATGTATTTTTTATTAATTTAAAGTCAATTTCATCCTCAGAATATTTATTTTGTTGTTGAAAAATAATTTTACGTAATTTGGAGAGATTTATGACATTAAATTCTTTAAAAAATATATTTGGCTGTAAAGCTCTGTTCTCAAAGAAAGCATTTCTATTAAGGTAGTGGGCGTTATTTTTTAACCCATCTATAATTATATTAACACTAGAAATAAAATATTTATTAAGTTCTTCATAGTATTTTTGTTTTTCATTTCTTAAGATTCTTACGGCCTCGTTGCGATTATTAGTATAGGTTCGCCAGTTTTCCCTATTTCCGTTTATTTTATACTGCTTATATGCTAGGTCTCTATTTTTTAATGCTTCTTTAATGATATCATTAAACCATTCATTATATTTCATTGCTCGTTTTTTTATGGTCGGACACTCGTTATCCAGTGCAGTTTTTATATTAGATACGAATGATTGAAATACATTATTAGTAGAAGTACAGTCATACATCCAATCAGCATCGATTAAGTTTAATGAAATTTTATTATAATCTAGTATTCTGTAATTTATTTCCTGGTACGTGGTCGCTTTATGACAGTTTAAATTTATACCTATAATTTCATGGTCAGTGATTTTGGGTGTAATTTGCATATTTACCTGGACCTCATAGCAATTTGAGAACACCAGGTCAATTATTGACGAGCTCTTGTCAGTTATTCTTGTAGGCTGAGAAATAAATTGTTTTAAGCCAAATAGTGTTGATACATACAACTGCAGGAAAAGTGCAAATTGTGAAATGGTACTTTGGAGGCCATTCCATTGAAAACGCAATAAATTTATTTACTGTGGCATTTCACGACGGACCAATCCCCTCACCTAACGCAATTTCGTGCATTATCAAAAAATTTGAAAATTTTGGGTGTGCCCTGAATTACTGTAAAAAATGTTGTCAACCCGAACCCCGTTATCAACAAATGTCTGTGCACTTGTTGAAAATAGTAGTGAACCTTGTCTAGCAGGCAAATTGCTAATGAAGTTGACATGGAGGAAAGAACTGTAAGAAATATTTTGAAAAGTAATGGGCAAAGTTGTTTTAAAGTCCAAACAACGCAAGAACTATTTCCCGAGGACAATTTCAAACGGATGGAATTTTGTGAAATCATGATGAATAAAGTAAATGAGAACGAAAATTTTTTTAAAAACATACTGTTTCTCATTGCATAGAAAACACAATCCATCCGTAGTACGATATTGGTCTCGGGAAAATAAACATTTGAGTGTTGCTGCGCGAACTCAGTATCCGCAAAAGTTGAACGTTTGAACGGGAATTTAAGACATATTATAGGCCCACTGATAATCGATGCCAATTTAAGTAGCAATAAATATTTAGAGCTTTTAGAAAACCAAATAAATCCTGCAGATCAAAATCTTCCTGTCAACTTTGACAACATTTGGTTTAAACAAAACGGCTGCCCAAGTCATAATAAAGGAACGGTTATTAACTTTCTGGAAAGAACATTTCTCAATCGTTTAATAGGTAGGTACGAGGGGATGATAAAATGGCTCCCTAGGTCACCTGATCCACCACCTCATGACTTCTTTCTGTTGGGCTTCTTAAAGGAAATCGCGTACAAGCATGCATTTGAACGAACGAATTTAGTTGAATTACGGGAAAAACTTATCCAACTTTGTGCAAACATTACCCCAAATCAACTCAATGATATGAGAGATCATTATATAATAAATTTGGCTATTGTTTGGCACAAGAAGGTGGTTTGTTTGAACCTTTACTTCATTAATCTATTTTTTGATAATTATTAGTTGATTTTGATTTGTGAGAGTTATTTAATTTTATTTTAATGCTCTATTTTTATTTCGTTTTTAATAAGAATTATTTTATTCCCATAGCCTTCATGACTAATAAAAATCTGCAGAAATACTTTCAATAGAAGAAATTATTTGTCAAAAATGTGAGAAATAATTGCTTGGCTTTTGACGAGATATTGGTCTCGTTCCGTTAGAAATTATTAGCAACATCTGCTCAGTTTATGCAGTACTAAATTCAATGTCGACTCGATTACTTTCAGAACCTGTTCACGAATAACGGGGCGGGGCGTTTATTCCCTATATTACGAATTATAATTTCCGAATCTGTATACAAAGTTTCATTAACTCCTAATCTTTCCTTTATTTCCTATTTCTGTCGAACAAAGCGACAGAATATGCCTTCCGATTAAAAAGAAAGTTACGTACTTGAATTAAATTATAAAGTGTTACTATCGATTTTATTATGAATTCTGTAAATCCGTAACTTTATCTTCATTCGTAACCAGCAAATGCTGCAGCTTTTTCTCTCATTGTCGAGATGAATATTCAAAAGACGATAGTCTTATCTAACGCCCAAGGCACCTCGGAAGGGGGCTAGTAATTATCGGAATAAATCACGCTTTCTATGCCGAGGCGGGAAATCACTTCGAGTTAACCAGATCGGACAATCCCTTAATTAATTCGGCAGCGATATACGCGGATATTTTCCATTAATTATGTCTTCTGGAAACTTATAAAAGTCAGACAGCTCTCGTACTCATCGATTATCTCAGTTCGGGCCAAGTATAATTTGAATATACATCGACTCCACGGGGCAGATAGTATAAGTTTGTATCTCGAACGGGTCTAAGTTTCAGACACAACTTTTTGTACACAAAGTTTTGTCGGAGAGTTAAGTTGGCGTGTCACATAATGGTGACGATTTTAGCTGCTGGCAGTTATAAATAGACCTCAATTTTCCTACATGAATTATTTATTAGAATTCTGTATATAGGATAATATAGATACGATGATATTATTTTGAGAATGTAGAAAAATATCACTAGTATGACATATAGTCGACATTAGTGTGCTGGTGCGACCTGGCGTCCCACATAAAGAACCTCATTTTATATTCATCGGTTCGCCACTATCGAGTTTTGTATTCATCAATACATTTTTTTTAAACAATGTGTACAGTAGCTAGTTTACACATTCCTAATTTAATTTTATGCTGCTCAGATAGAAATTTTGGTATATTCTAACACAATCTATGTCTTCGCGAAGGGTTAAAAACTACCTCCAATAATACACTGAACTGAACTTGTGGTAGGTACCTTGTGAAACATCTTGAAAATAATTGTTCATAAATTAAACACTGCTTTTAGATGAATCAATCAATATATTATAAATACTCTACATATATTTCGGCTTATTAGGCCTTTATCAAGAGTATTACATAGTGAATACAGTAGTTCAGTATTCACTACTGAACTACTGTAATACTCTTGATAAAGGCCTAATAAGCCGAAATATATGTAGAGTATTTATAATATATTGATTGATTCATCTAAAAGCAGTGTTTAATTTATGAACAATTACCTCCAATAATATGGAAAATATGTACTAAGTACCTAAAAATCATATAAGAATATTTTCTGTTCAAACATTTTCTTTCCGTTCTATTATGTTTACTTTTTCGTTCATTGATAGTAAACTTACAAAATTTTTACTAATCCATGGTTCACCAATTAGAGGCTGCTCATATCACACAAACAAAAAAAGCAAAATACGGAGCATATTTTAAGCTTTTATTTAAAAAAAAAAACGCATGTTGAAATTGAACCCTTGGCCCTGCTTCCAGTAATATGGCCATTTTAGAAATCAATATGCGCCATTTTGGATTAGCCTTCATTTTTGATTGCACTTTGAAATGACATTTATGACACTCATGTCATCCTTATACACATATACAGGGTGTAATTAGTTTCATGTCATTAAAAAAAAACTGGTGGTAGAGAACGACAAGACGAACAAATAAATCTTATATAACATAGGGTCTAAAGCTCATAGTTTTGGAGAAAAACATAAACAAAAATTTCCAAAATACTAAATAACATAGTTTGAGAACTGCTGGCATATTGGGGTAGGATTTATTGCCTCGCGCCTTGTCGCACATGATACTCTGACATTCGTGCAGATAAGTATGGTGAGCCTAAGAGATAATTAGGCCGCGACGGAGGTCATCGAAAAGCAGTTAAAAGCGACCGACAGAGGACACCGCCATGTTTTTTGCTTCTTCGCGGCCAAATTATCTTATAACGCGTGCTATACTTTCCCTTGTAATATGCTCAAGTAATAATTTCAATTTGTGTTCTTACTTGGTAAACAACGTACACACGACGCGACCTACCCGTTCTTTGGTTTGGTCTGTTGCTTTTGTTCTTTTTGAATTTTGTGCAATTTTATTGACTTATCGTTCAAGTCGTTAGTACTTGGTTACGTAAGACACTACTTCTCGTTCGTGCTTTTTGTGTTACTTTTTGGATTTTGGACCAAGTTTTTCTTTTTGTTTTCTTTATTGATAACGTTAATTCACAGTTTGGTGTGGTGTTTTGAAACGCAGATTTTGGACATTATGGAAGATTATACTTATCCAGAGCTCGCGGATATGCACTTGGTATATGGAGAAAGTGATGGAAATGCAGCTGGTGCGGAAGAGCTTTATCGTTTAAGGTTCCCTATTCGACGTCATCCTTGTGCTTGTATAGTCGTCTTCATAATTTTAAGGCATGTAAAAAATTCGGTAACAACAATGCGGGCAGGCGGCATCTTTACCTATTAAATTATACCGCCGCGCGGACTCCTTTGGCGGGATGGACATGGAGAAGAACGAGGTCCACAACGCGAAGAAAGGGTCATTGACGCAGAGGTTCAAATTTTGGAACTTGTAGAAGAGGATCCAACTTTAAGCACCCGCGATATCGCGAACCGTGTGGAAGTATCCCTTTTGTGGTATGGAGGACATTGAGAGATATGAAGTTACATCCCTATCACTATTAACGTGCCCAAGCACTAGAACCTCAAGATTTTGCAGAGCGAATGTAATTTTGTAGGTGAATTTTAAGAAAACACGCGGCAAATGAGGATTTTTTAAACGCTCTGTGTTTCTCCGATGTGTCGTATTTTACCAAAAATTGAGTGTTTAATTTTAAAAATATGTACTGTTGGGCAGACGAAAATCCACGTGTAATAAGAAGGGCGCATTTTAAACGACAGTTCAGCGTTAATTTGTGGGCAGGAATTTGCGGTAATGAATTAATTGGACCTATGTAATTACCCGCTAGATTAAATGGTGTATACCTATTTTTTTTCCTCGACGATAGATTGGACGTGGCGGACCAGTACCGTAGCCTGCTAGATCGCCCGTCTTAAATCCGATGGACCTTTATTTTTGGGGGCATTTGAAATCTCTGCTTTACCGTGATCCAATTGATACTTTAGAACAATTGCAGCAACGTATTTTAGTGTGCATAGAAACCATAAAAAATAATCCTAATTTACCAAATGTGTTGAACGGAGTGCGTATGTCCTTAGTTCGTCGTGCCAAAATGTGTATACGTGGAGATGGAGGTCATTTCGAACAATTTTTGTTGTTCAGTTATTGGGTGTTACCTAAAGTAAAGGTATCATTATTATTATTATTATTAGTATTCGCTGTCTTGTTTTGATCTGTTTATTATTGCTTACATTGATTTTCATAGAGACCAAAGACTTGATTTTTAGTTTTCGATACCTGATTGGGAAAAATTATACGCTCAATTCGCTAAAAAAATCAGATTTTTTCCTAACTTAAAATGATGCCGCCTGCCCGCTTTGTAGTTACCGCATTTTTTACATGCCTTAGAATTATGAAGACGACTTTAACATAAAATTCTTAAGTCTAGGTCAGTTTTTTTCAAAATGCCCCTAGAGAAAAAAGTAATATAGGTTTTTTGTTTGTCTAGTCGGTCGTCGGTCTCTATTACTAGTTTTTTTAATGATATGAAACTGGTTACACCCTATATATTGTTATGAATTACACCCCCTTGGAAAAGGAGATGGTACGCCTATGCCTCTGATGGTGACTGGAAAGGCTCTAGAAAGAGCCAAGGACTTTTCTAGATTATGGCTGGAGAAGATTCTGGATTGATCTAGAGCTAATTTCGGAGTATATAAGGCGCGATTACAAGCGCGGAAGGGGAAGTTTATTTGAGAAGTGACACGTTCGGGAAAAAGTGAGGTTAACTATTACGTAAACAAGTATTGTACAGTCAGTAAATTGTTAAATAAAGTGTTAGTAGTGTTTATCTCTTGTTGAAATTATTTAGAACCCACGGATTCATACAGGGTGTTTCCCAAAAAGGTGGAAATCCGTAACATTTTGGTGTCGGAAGCGGAATTTTGACAAGAGGATTTTTCGGAAGTGTTGAGAAGACTGGGACAGTATTCTCGGAGTTTGTGCTAACACAAGGAGGACTAATTTACTGGACATTGTTCGAGAATTAATTTCGAACAGGAAAATAGTGTCAAGTGCGTTTTTAGACATTGTAGAACATTTTTGTTGGACATTAGTGGTTAAGTGACAAAGACTCTAGATAAGACTTTTTTTGTGCCGTTTTGAGGTTTTTTTCCGGACAGTCCCATTACCGATAGTGACGTAATTATTAAATTTTGCTGATAATTATATGCCGGTAACAACCAGAAGCATGGCATCCGAACAACAAATGCAGGACTTTATGGCCCAAATGCAAAAGATGATGATGGATCAGGAAAGAAAGCGCCAGGAAGAGAAAGAAGAACAGGAAAGAAAACGTCAAGAAGAATTAAGAAAAATTTTTGAGGAACAAGAACGAAGACGTCAAGAGGAGAAACAAGAAGAGGAGAAACGACATCAAGAAGAAAGAGATGAACTAAGGAAAATTATAGAAGGCCAACAGAGTGCCATATTTGCCGTCACTGAAGAACTCAAAAATAAGGTAGCGGAAGAAGTCAGTGAAGTCAAAGAAAAAGTAGATCGGGTTGAAGGAAAAACAGATAAGGTCGAGGAAAAAGTAAACAAGTTCGAAGAAGAAGTCAAAGGAGAGATTGACCAGCTTAAAAGACAGTTGAGGGAAAGAGGAAACCAGCAAGTGGTGTCATCAGGCCAACGATTGAAAATTCCCTCTTTTGATGGTCAAAGTTCCTGGATGACTTACAAGACACAGTTTGAGGCAGCAGCGAGTGCAAACAACTGGAATGACGAAGAGAAGGCTAAGGCATTAATCGTGGCTTTAAGAGGCCAAGCGTTGGAGTTGCTCCAGACAATTCCGGCAGACCAACAACGGAATTTTAGAGTTTTAGAAGCTGCCTTAGATCTACGATATGGAGATCAACACCTTGCTCAAGTATACCAGACCCAGCTGAAAGTGCGCGTTCAGAAAGCTGGAGAGAGTCTGCAAGAATTTGAAGCTGCGGTGGAAAGACTGGCACACTTAGCATATCCTAATGCGCCAAGAGAATTTAAAGAACAATTGGCAGTGGGGGTATTCCTAGACGGGATAAGGGACGAGGAGATCAGGCGAGTCCTCAGGCTATCCCGACATAAAAGTAGTAGTGAAGCCTTGGTGCATGCACTAGAGGTAGAAGCCGTCTATAGGGATACTCCAAAGTCAAGAGTGCGGGCTATGACGCTTGAAGAATCGCAGCCAGAAGAGAGAGACCAAAACCCTATCTTGAATGCGATTCTCAAAACGAATAAAATGATCGGTCAATTACTGGCTCAATCGAATCCTCCAAGAAGGCAGGAAAACCAACAAAACAGAGAAAGACCAAGTGGAGGTATTAAATGCTACAACTGCGGCAGGATGGGACATATGAAACGAGACTGTCGACAGCAGAACTCGGACAGACGAGTAAATGCTGTAAATGTAGAAGAGCAGCAGGAAAACTAAAGATAGCCAGCACCAAGGGGGCTGTGCTGGCTAGGGAACACGGTGCCCCCAGAGAAATAAAGATTTCCCAGCTGCGAAGAATTCCAAGTAGTCTGCTGTTGCAAGGATATGTGAATGGAAGAAAGTGTGTGTTTACTGTTGACACAGGTGCTACGTCATCAATAGTGCGGCCAGGGTTTATATCAGGCTTGCAGATTAAGAAGAAGCAAAATGAAGTAATTATTCGGACAGCCACGGGAGACAGGGCTGCGGTCCATGGAGAGGTCAATTTGGAACTGCAGGTTGGACGATTGAGATTCAATTACAAGGTCATTGTGGCTGACATTACAGACGATTTCATTTTGGGACTGGACATCATGGAAGAGAAGAGGTTTATTGTTGACGTAGGGGAGCGAGTCTTGAAAATTGGAAATGAGGAATTTATCCTGGCAACCGCAGATGACCAATTCCGTAAAGCAAGGCTATTGACAACAAAGACGATTAAGATTCCTGCTCATTCGGAACAGATCATCGATGCTGCCTTGGAAGGAAATCCTGGAGGCTACCGTGTTGGCCTGGTGGAAGGTGACGAATCGATTAAGTCCCTAACCAATATTGTTGTGGCAAGAACTTTAACCCGGACTAAAGATAAAATCCCAATTAGAGTCGTCAATTTAAATTCCCATGCAGTAACAATTAAAGAAGGCAAACCGATTGGCTCCTATGAACCGGTTATGTGGGTAGCAAGGTGCGAAGAACAAACAGAGGGAAATTCATCTACAAATATAGACCAGGAAGTTTTAACCTTGCTGAGTTCCCAGTTGGAGCATTTATCTAAGGACGAACGAGAGGAGGCGATCAAGTTCCTGGAAAAGGAAAGTTCAGTATTTGCCAAAAGTACGGAGGCCCTTACAAAAACAGATATAGTCCAGCATCGGATAAATACTGGTGACTCACCTGCTATTCGACAACAACCTAGGAGGCTTCCGCTAGCAAAACAAGAAGAAGCCTCGGCAATGATAGATAAGATGCTACAAGATGGAGTCATTGAGGAGTCAACGAGTCCCTGGTCATCGCCAGTAGTTTTGGTTGCCAAAAAGGACGGAACGTTAAGATTTTGTGTCGATTATCGGAAATTGAACGATGTGACGAAGAAAGACAGTTACCCATTACCCCGGATTGACGACACGTTAAGTACATTGGCAGGCTCACGATGGTTTTCGACGTTAGACCTTAGGAGCGGTTATTGGCAAGTTGGGCTTCATCCTGATGATAAGGAAAAGACAGCGTTTTCAGCAGGCAGTGGTCTTTACCAATTTACGGTGATGCCTTTTGGACTTTGCAATGCTCCAGCCACGTTTGAACGATTGATGGAATTTGTACTACGAGGGCTAACCTGGAAGACGTGCCTGGTTTACCTTGACGACGTGCTGGTTATGGGACGAGACTTTACAGAACATTTGAAAAATCTTCAAGAAGTATTTGGACGAGTCAGAAATGCACACCTGAAATTGAACCCGAAGAAGTGCCTTTTATTTCAGAAAGAAGTTAAATTCCTTGGTCACGTAGTGTCTTCGGAGGGAATACAAACGGATCCCGACAAAATTTCTGCCGTACGAGATTGGCCAAGGCCATCTAACGTTCATGAAGTACGAAGCTTCCTTGGCCTTTGCACTTATTATAGACGCTTTGTGGAAGGGTTTGCAGACATTGCGAAGCCATTACACCGGCTAACAGAGGAGAAAGTTCAGTACCAGTGGACACCGGAGTGTGAAACGGCATGGAGAAAATTGAAGGCAGCTCTATGCACTGGTCCTGTACTAGCATACCCACAACAGAATGGACTTTTTATTTTAGATACAGATGCCAGTAATTCTTCGATTGGTTGTGTGCTGTCCCAAATTCAGAACGGAGAGGAAAGAGTGATCGAGTACTTCAGCAAGGTGCTCTCCAAACCAGAACGAAACTATTGTGTAACCAGGAAAGAGTTATTGGCCATCGTCAAATCAGTGGACCATTTTCATAAGTATCTCTACGGGCGACATTACAAAATCAGAACCGACCATGCTGCGTTGAAATGGCTGTTGCAGTTGAAAACCCCGGAAGGTCAACTGGCTCGTTGGATAGAACGGTTGCAACAGTACGACTTTAAAATCGAGCATCGACCAGGAAGATCTCATAAGAACGCAGACGCATTATCTAGAAGACCATGCAAGGACGACTGCAAGCACTGCCGCCACGTGGAAAAACAGCAGGGCGCGGGAGCAGTCAACACTATTAAAATAGACGTTCCGGATGATTGGACAACTGAAGCCCTGAGACAAGAACAACTGAACGATGCAGAGATTGGGGCTATATTGAGAGCAAAGGAAAAAGGAACTCGACCAGAGTGGAAGGATGTTTCGGACAAAGCAGTGGGATTGAAGGCTTTGTGGGCACAGTGGGACTCACTTAGAGTTATGAACGGGCTGTTAAAAAGAGCATGGGAGAGCCCGGATGGGAAGCAAGTTGTTATGCGTCTAGTGATTCCCAGGTGTCGAGTACCGAAAGTACTTCAAGAAGTGCATAATGGAGCATCCGGTGGACACTTCGGCGTTAACAAGACCCTGAATAAAGTACGTGAACGATTTTACTGGGTAAATAGTCGTCAAGATGTTGAAGCTTGGTGTCGCAATTGTAAAATTTGTGCAGCCAGTAAAGGACCACAGACTAGGAGTAGGGGTGCAATGAAGCAATATAACGTCGGGGCTCCTTTTGAGAGGATTGCGATCGATATAGCCGGACCATTCCCAGTAACCAAGGACGGTAACAAGTACATACTGGTTGCCATGGACTATTTTAGTAAATGGCCTGAAGCCTACGCAATTCCGAACCAGGAAGCGGTTACTGTCGCCAAAGTCTTGGTAGATAACTTGATATGTCGGTTTGGTGTACCCCTGGAGCTGCATTCAGATCAAGGGAGAAATTTTGAGTCAGGGGTATTTCAGCAGATCTGCAAGTTATTAGGAATACACAAAACACGGACGACAGCCCTTCACCCGCAATCAGATGGAATGGTGGAGCGACATAATAAGACTATGAAAGAGCATCTCTCTAAAGTCGTTCATAAAAATCAACGTGACTGGGATCTCCACATACCGTTTTTCCTCATGGCATATAGAGCTGCTATCCACGAGACTACAAAACAAACTCCGGCTCGTGTAGTATTTGGACATGAGATCAGACTGCCGTGTGATTTGATGTTTGGAACACCAGGTGGAGAACGGCTTCCTGTGAACAGCTATGTAGATGAAGTGAGTGAACGGCTAAGGAATGTCCATGAGTTAGTTAGAGACCAAATCACCATAGCCAGTGACAGAATGAAGGCTCGATATGACCGTAAGGGTAGTTCAGAAGGGTTCAAGGCAGGAGACCTGGTTTGGCTGTACAACCCACAGCGGAAGAAAGGCAGGTCACCGAAACTTCAACCGCCTTGGGACGGACCGTACACTGTTATTACCCGAATTAATGACGTCGTCTATCGGATTCAACGAAGCAAAAAGTCCAAGATGAAGATCGTGCATTTGGACAGACTGGCGAAATACATCGATGATTCTGAGTTGCCTGATCGGGACGATCAGGCTTAAGGAGGGGGCAGTGTTATGAATTACACCCCCTTGGAAAAGGAGATGGTACGCCTATGCCTCTGATGGTGACTGGAAAGGCTCTAGAAAGAGCCAAGGACTTTTCTAGATTATGGCTGGAGAAGATTCTGGATTGATCTAGAGCTAATTTCGGAGTATATAAGGCGCGATTACAAGCGCGGAAGGGGAAGTTTATTTGAGAAGTGACACGTTCGGGAAAAAGTGAGGTTAACTATTACGTAAACAAGTATTGTACAGTCAGTAAATTGTTAAATAAAGTGTTAGTAGTGTTTATCTCTTGTTGAAATTATTTAGAACCCACGGATTCATACAGGGTGTTTCCCAAAAAGGTGGAAATCCGTAACAATATGTTATATGTTACTTAGTTATATATCAGTGGCATATAGAAAAATAGTACCCTTGGATTATGCTGAAATATTGATGGCCCGGACTATTTACTCTAAAATAGTAAAATGTACGAACATTTTTCGAAACGAGACAACGTAACCGTTTCATATAATCCGAACTTTACACTCACAATGGCTGTAGGTATTTAATTTACCGATCCGATCCAACTTAAATAAAATACAAACAGTATACTATTTTCGTTGGTACGCTGACTGAAATATTATACAATTTTGTCCTGTTATTACAGACCGATATTTCATAAAAGCGTGTGCAGAGCTATTATAATTTACTGGTGTTTTTTAGTGTTTGTTTCCGCTGTAATTTTGTTTTGGTCGTAATAAAACACAATTTTTTGCATTGTTGATAAGAAAATTAGTACTAAAACACTGTTTTTATTACGCGGCCATTGTTAAACGTTGACTGTTGTAATTATTACTTGTTTTATTATATAACATATGAAGGGGTACTTAGAGCCCATTACGGTTATTAATGAGCATATATTATACATGTACTAAGCTGCGTACTGTATTAATATATCGAGTTAATTACATTTGTAGGAAAATTATAATTAACCTTTTACCCGAAAACTATTATCTACGAAAGGTATTAAGAAAATAAGTTGCATTCGTGAATCCAGAATTTGGGAAGGTCAGTCTTTAAACAACTAAACTTTTTCTTCGGCGATATCGAATTTAGTTTTCTTCATACATCGAGCTGAATTGAAGTTCTGAAGTTTTGTTATTGAAGCAGATAATCCCTTGCTTCCGTCTTTTTCCCGAATACCCCCCTGCACAGTGGTTCCAATTCAACTTCTAGCTGGACAAAAATCTGAAACTTCTGGATTCATCTAAAAATATTGCAATCTATATGGAAAAAATAGTAAAAAAAATATATTATGCCTAGGGGTAGTTTTTAAGGGGTGAAAATAAATTTTTACTTAGGAAAAATCTAAAACTAGGCATTCCAACTGAAAATAACGGAGTCAATCTGGGAAAAATAGTAAAAAAATTCTTTGATGCATAGGGGTACTTTCTAAGGGGTGAAAATTAATTTTTACTTAGGAAAAATCTAGAACTAGGTATTCCAACTGAAAATATTGCAGTCAGTCTGGGAAAAACAGTAAAAAAATTCTATTACACCTAGGGGTAGTTTTTAAGGGGTGAAAATATATGTTACCTTCGAAAAATCTGAAATTGGGCGCTTCAACTGAAAATATTGCACTTAACCTGAGAAAAAAAAATCTGTTTTCTTTGAGTTAAATTGACTTCCTTCCGAAACTTTTGGAGAAGAGGTCTTTTTTGTTGGTGATTGTTGGTTAAATCACCCTTCTTTGGTGCAGTTGCACCACATCTGAGGCTTATTAATTGTTGTAATCACTGACGAATTGCGAAATATTGACTTTTGGTTAGCTTTTTATCAACGCAAGACGCTAAAGCTTGTTTAGGTGTAAATTTAATGGGTACTTTTGTCTTTGGAGCGGTAAATGCCTTCTTGATTTTTGGTGACCTCATTGGAGAAAATTCAGCAACTTGCTTTAAAATTTGCACCGCATCTCTTCTTCCTCTAGACCGTAAGCTCATTTGAGTAGCCAATGTAAGTTCTTCATGCGTTGTGCCACTAATTAAAGACTGTATTTTTCTCTTCTTGCTCTTTTCGCTACTATCTCCAAAAAGTTTATTCGGTCGACCACGATGAGCACGAATTCCCGGATCAATACTTGATGGAATGTTGCTGTGGTCACTGGCACTTGTACTTTGAATAGCCGTCACGTATTTTACTATTTTAGGAAATAGTACCCCCCTTGAGCCACGTTGAATTTTTTATTAAAAATTTATTTAAAATTCGCCTGTTTTTTTTATTCATTTTTTTTTTCAATTTCGCACAGAAATTGTCTGATTTTTTTTTTATATACCGCCTATCACTTTCTATAGACTCTTGTAAATCAAGAAACTCGAAAACACGGTTTAATACACGGAGAGGTTTAGTCGAGCACTTATCTTCACTCCTCCATGCATTAAACAGGACCATTCGAGGTACCGACATAGCTACAACAAATAACTGTATAACTAAAAAAGTTGCGCAAAGTAGTACCTAATTTTTTGTTTATATATTCCCAGATATCTACCCAATTGGCCCAATAAAGGATCACGTCGAATACGTGCAGATATTTTTTTGTATGGCAAGCCCAACACAGCAATATTATTAAAAGCAGCAGTGTTCATTTCACACAAGGTAAAACAAATGTTACATGGAATAAAATTGATTTTTTTCTATGGATTAGGCGAGTACATACCTTTAGAGTAAGTTTATATTACAATAAAATAAAAGGTGCACTTCTAAACACAAAACAGGACTGTTGACTTCGCAGCGTATACAAGACGAATAATGTGCGCTCACGAGATGGGGTGAGTTTGGCTCCCGCTACCTGTGTACTGGGTCCGTTATCGGTCGTACCATTTATGATTTATTACCCCCCTATTGTTCAGCTTGAGCTAGGTAGAAATTTGGCGATTTCTGAGAAGTTTCATATTTTGAATTTTGTCCTGCTAGAATTTGAATTGGAACCACTGTGCCCTGGCGTCAACGCTCGTGCTATATTAACTTCAGATATCGCTAAACCTCTTCTATCTCTGTCCTCGTCCAATGCTTGGAAAAAAGTTTTCTGTCCTTTTCTCTCCCTCATTGGTCGCGGCCGATATGACTAACTTGAATACTTCATTCGACGGCTTCAATTTCTCAATAAATTTCCCTGATATCGCCCAGCTGCCGTTAGAGGCGCTGGCTAATACAGAAGTATATGTTACATTGCGAACACTGCAAATAATAATGGCTAATATTTACTAAAGTAAAATAGTTTACACTGCAAACAGTATGTAAATAAACCACTGATTTAATCATTACTATGTTTGCTTACTTTTGTTATTTTATTTTACATTGAACTTCAAACACTGTGTGGTGAATTAACAAATTTTTTTCTTAAGTAAGCAAAACATAATGATCGAATCCGTGGAGTGTTTCTTCAGTGGTTTATTTGTTGTTTAATTGTCGATGGACGGTTGTCTTTGATGATATTTCATTTTGTTGTAACTGCCACGATGGGAACAAAAATACGCCAAATTTTTACATTTGTAATGTTTTTTGGGAATATGTAAAATATTTAAAAATATATAGTCCCGTTTAAAGAATATGGTTGATAGGACATTATGTAACAAATCTGGAACTAGTATAATCTGATCAGTGTGATTCAAGTGCGAGAGAGCGAATTATGTAGCAAATCAGCGCGTTAAGCAAGGAGCGGCATGTACTCTATCTTGTATATTACATTATATCCTGAAAATGAAATGAAGCTAGATAAAATCCTGCATAACTCAGTTTAAATAGATTCAAGCGGTCATAACTTTTGTCAATGCTACAGAAAAATGTAAAACGTGATTCCATTGCCATTAAGGTCCCCTATAACCAGAAAAATTTGTATACCTGAAATAAGCGAGATGGCGAGTTCTGTCTGCTCCATTTCAAATATACAACAGGTCCTGTAATCTGCAGTAAATCAAAAATTAAACCCCATTGTGTATCTTGCAGAGTCCGCGTTAAAATTTTACAACATAATTAATGTTCCATTTTGAGCATTTCATTTCCGTTTTAAAGAATTGCCATAGCTATTTCTTGATTTGTATTTAAGCATTTTAAAGGTGGCAATTAAGCCTCTCAACAGGCAGTTAAAACTAGGCTTCATTACTTTTTAGGGAAAGATAATATCGTTTCGTTATGTGACTGCTTTGAGCTTTTGAGCCTGCTGATATTGTTAATGAATGAATCCCCGTCTTATACCTTGAATTTCATTTTCATTCATACGAAAAAGAAGTCGTGTCTTTTAAATGATAAATATAGATTTTGTCATATACAATTTACAGCGTGTCTTAGCTTTGCTTCATCGCGTCCAGATATCCCCTGGATTTCTGATAAAAGATATCGAAAATTTCCAATTTGGTGGGGTAAATAGAGAGCACAAAAGGGTACAGTAAAAAATATTTGAAATATGCAGGGTGATCTTATTTAAACGTGACGTCATAAACTTATGTTTTTTAGAAAATAACACTCGGTGTATTATTACGTGTTTGGATTCTTTATTCAAGGACGATTCAAACGCTATGGCATTTAATGGGTCTGTGATGGTGATGGGTTGGTACCATGATAAAGAAGAGTTTGCACCGAAACGAGAAGTTTACATTTACACGACTAAATTAATTACCCTGTATATTTTAGTTTTTTTTTAATTTTGTGCTCTGTAGCACCTCGATTTTGAAAATTTTGGATATCTTTTATAAGCGAGCCACAACATTCGGACGACGCAAGACTGAGATGTGCTGTGTATAGTTTTATAATGGAGGGTTTAAGTAGCCTTACACGCTTCATTGGTGCTTGCAGATCAAAAATTTAATTTAATTACAATTTAATTGTATAGTTATTAAACCTAACGAGGTCTCCGTCCTCACTCATATAAAATAACGTCGGCGTTAATACATTGTAGAGTTATTAGAAAAACAAACAAGATACGCCGTAGCCGACAGCACGAACGAAAGAGAAATTAGTTAGGCACGTGTTAGTCACTCGCCACGCTTTCAGCAATTTCATGTTTTCATTCAGGTACCGCCTGATTCTCCTGCAGCCTGCTACCGGCAGGAAACATTGGAGAATATCGAGAAATTTCACGCCTACCCACACATCGGCCACTCGGGCCGCTAGCTGAGGCGATAATCATGTTCAGCCGTGTCAATTCGGCTGCTTCAAAGCCTTCTGATGCCTTTACGTGATATGTTCATTTGCGAGATGGTGACATTTGTCATTGCCATCTTGCGCTGGTAAGTGACATCTTTATCACGACAGTGAAAAAGTTAAGCGCCATATTATGTATCATAATAATACCAACGAGACAGATAGTGACATTTATATTGTCGCTTTTTTATCGTAATCAGCGTTTTAATATTATTTGTAGTGCAGTGATAAATGTTATCGAACAAAAAAAATACACAAATGATCTGTTTATATACCGATGTAATAAGAACGATAATAAAAGGTACCTTAAATTAATATACAGAGTGTTTACGTTCTTATTGTATATATGTAATACAATTGGTAATTTGAGAATCAAAGCATCTTTTGGTAATGATAGGTTTAGCTTCAAATTAGTTGAGAAAATTATAGTATATTATTCAACGAGCATATAATGATGGCTATTGACACAAAATATTTTGTCGACGACTATTAAATAATGTACTCATTATGGATATGTTTACTCAAGGATAATGCTATCCACTATTCCCTGCAGTGAATAATGGACAGTCAGTTGTTTATAAAAAATTACATTAGTGACTTTTTACTAAAAATTTAAACTGTCAAAATTGCAGCAACCAAAAGACAAGTGTTGTCTCTGTAAGTTTTCTAGGAAACACTCAAATGGTGCATTCCGAAGAGGTACTTTAATGAACACTCAAAAACTACTCTAGTAAGTTTTTTTCAAAAATTCGTCTATTGGCAATACGCGGCAATCCCCAACATTGTGTTTGAAACCATTTACCTATGTGCCTACAAACTGAATTATTTTATTAGTAAGCCATGACAATATGTCAAAGCGTAATTCTGTAATTGATTTGAAACGTCAAAATTAGTGGGATTTCAACGCCAACGTTATTTACAATAATTTTATATATTAGATACTCAAAAAGAGTAATATAATTAAATACATGAATACTGATAGTGAAAAAGAGATTTCATTGACACCACAAGAGATAAAGGAAGCTGCAGAAATCGCCCCATTACTTATTGATCGAAAAATCGAAAAAATATGAATGTTTCTTAAATAGGAGAAATGAAATGAAGATGAATTAAATAAATAATAAATATTTAATAGTTGTTGACAAAGTTTACTATTCTACTCGCATATAATGGCAGCGTGCAATTGCCTGACACATTTGTACCAGCTAGAGATGTAATTAATCCTTTGCTTTAGGCATGGCAGACAACAAAAGTGATATGAGAATTTTTCTGAATGGTGGAAACTTAATTTATAAATTAAATTAATTTTTTCCAAAAAATCTGCATGTATTATTGCATTCATTAAATGGTGAGGTAATCGATGATAAATGACTCAAATGAAAAAAGGTTCCTTTTTAAATATCTTTAAAATTCCGCATGTTTGCTGTTATTAAAACAAGCGTGATAAATAATGTGAATATGTGGTAATGCTCCAGTTCGACTTATCCAAATCATTTGATACCTTGGATGTTATTTTACTTTTAACTCACTGCTTGGGACAATAGAATTAAGTCTTACTTAGTAAGTCGTCACATAATTCTGATTAGTATCCACTTTTCAGAAGAATTTAATGTGTCTCGAGGACGGTCTCAAGAATCGATTTAGGGCCTGTGCTCTTTATATTATGTTAGTAATTTACATTACTACATAAGAGTGGATCAATGACGTTGTATGCTGATGATAGGACCATAACTGGGACAGACCCGAATGTAGACATAAATAATGATAATAATGTTTTAGATGCGTTTTTTGCTTACTATGAGAGTGATAAATCTATTGAACTCATAAACAACTTTCAAGAAGTTTTACAGCAGATGATTTTAAATTTGCTAACGAGAATACATTTTTAGCAGTCATTTTGGACGCTGACTTATCTTGGAAATCCCCAAGAAATAGTAAGCAATCATCTAATCAGGTTTATGTTGTATAAATGAAGAATATATTTCATCTTAAGGCATTATATACTAAATGTGTATTATTAACTTGCATATCCACGTTTTTGGTATATTGTGTTGGAATATGATCACATGAAACGTTAAAGTTTCTTAAGGGAAAATAAAACTAATCACTCAATTTAACTTACTTTAATGATTTACTAAAAAAATACACAAACAAAGGCAGAGAAATTGACATCAGGGTTGTGAGTAAACTTTACAGAAACTTTCGTCAGAATAATCATGTAAACAAATCATTAAAAGTCCATCTGACATATAACAAAGGACAAAGTAAAAATTGTACACATAATAAGAAGCCGTATACAGTAAATAATGAAACTAAACTAAACGCGGCCAGGGCGTTGTAAACAAATAATTTTTGCTCAGCTGGATTACATATAGATACACAAAAGAAAAACTGCACGTAAAATTAATGACAAAAATGGCCCGACAATTAATAATTTCGACATAAACTGGTTTGGCAGTTGAACACTATGTGTACGAGAAGTCTTTATCGAACGGTAACACTGGATACAATCAAGAATATTACTGGCCAAACGTGGAATGAGGTATGGAAGCCATGAATAATTTTGCATTGTCGCAATCGGCTTCAAACAGCAACATTAGCATCACGAGAGGCATACATAATGTAAAAGTCTGTTGTACTTCCACTTGATTCGACGAAAACATTGCCTTGCTGTAACTATGGGCAATGTTGCACTATAACACAGAACATATAAACTAAAATAACTACTTTACCGATTCTATTCGCAGTTGTTATTCACTATATACAGATATTTACAAATATATGGCGGCTTTTTCATTCTTACGGCCAACCGTCTCTACGCCATCTCCTCAGCGTCTCCGCTTAACCAGAGTCGGCGCGTATATCCTCTACTATTCGCTAAACTGGATCGTACAAGTTACCACGCTATTGGTCAAGTATTTGTCATGGTTAGCCGATAAGATTTAAACGCGTATAATTTAAATTTAAATAACACATTATTGCGCGCTTTATCGTTTTGGCACACATAATTGAAATTTGAAATTAACCTATAGTATGTTTCCAAACGTGAGCGTTACTCACTGGAAAGTAGTTTTTATTTACCAAAAACAATTATTCGTTTACTATTCAATTTAAGACCAAGACAAAACTGGTCATCTCCAACGAGTATCCGATGCGTTGTTATTGTCTTATTTATTCCGTTGACACCCTAACAATTTATGTCTTTGGCATGATGTTACAAAAAACTGATAGAAAAAGCATCCAGTCTCGTATTTTACATTTCGAATACCGTTCTTGGCGACACATCAAGTTTGATAAATGTAGTATTACCAGAAGTGGTACTTTAAGAGGTTTTTTATTTTTGTGATTATTTAGTAATTAAAAGGATTTGTGGGATTATTTTCAAGTGTAAGTCCTGATACTCATCATTATGAGATACCTTTTAATTATAAAATTAAACGAACTTACCTTAAGTGAAGTTCTATTATAATTATATGAAGCGCCTTGTCCGAATAGATCACATACGTAGTATACCCATTTCTGCTAAGTGGTACCACACATTTCAAAGCTAACAAATTTCGACACCAGCTGTCCCTTTCCTCATGCCCATATATTGCGTAGCATTGTCATTATTTTAAAGCCATGCTAGTGTTGCAACATTCAATAGATCACGGGAACTCAAAGAAAAAACAAATTATTAGTAGGGAGGGATGGGAGTGATCTATTCGGACAAGGCGCTTCATATAATTATAATAGAACTTCACTTAAGGTAAGTTTGTTTAATTTTATAATTATATTTCGCGCCTTGTCCTCTAGATCACATACGTAGATGTTTAAAGCTGTTGCAACACCCGATCCGAGTTTTCCCTATGGCCACAGATGCTGCAGTATGTTAAATGTCTTCAAACAATTGTACCAACGAAAAATAGTACGTAATGGTAGAAACAGTTACTAAACTGTTGAATAATATTCTTGTGATATATGGAAAAGTTAAACAGGTAACAATTTCCGAAAAATGTCGGAAATATATGTGAATCATTGCATTTCATATCAGATACAAAACTGTTTCCGACTACGAAATATGTCTCGAAACTCTGTCTGAAAATGGTGCTTGGGTAGAGTATAGCAAAAGCAGCAAGACTCCTATCATTCTTTCACCCAAACTCGATGAGCTCTTCATCAACTATTTACTCAAAACTCGTTGAGCATAGTTTAAACACCCAATGTTTACTTAAAACTCGTTGAGTATGACAAACGTATTTGGGTCGGTCAAACTAGTTGACCGCTCCATTTCACGCAGAACTCGTTGAGCATAGCTGAAATACATCATTTTTTACTCAAAACTCATTGAGTATTACACTCTATTAAATAATTATTCAAAACTTGCTGATCATAGTTAAATACATTCAATCTTACTTAAACCTCTTTGAGTATGATATTTACTCAAAACTCGTTGAATTTAACCAGCAACCAGAGATTAGTGGTCTGTGAGCCATTTTCAAGGTCGTTCTCATAATTTTCAAGGTCGTCCTCTAAGATACCTTTCAACAACTTACTTTTAATCCATTCTCCGCGACTGCATGTCATTTTGCGCCATCTCCGTATTTTTATTATAGTTTGAAAGTAAATCCTGGTCCGTCAGACCAGTAATCTGAGTAAGTGTAACTTTGTATAGCTAAGTAACAATTTTAGTTTCATATCCTCTTTTGTATTGTTTTTTAATGGATGCACAAGCAGGTCCATCTAAGCTTACGATTACTTACGACGACCTTGACTTTGAGAAACAGTTTTTAAAATGGTTAGACGAAGTAGAAGATGATCCTGTTTATCAAGATGATAGTGCCGGCGTTGATGAAAGCGATTTGGAGTCAGACTGGGAATATATTGGAAGTGACCATGATACAGACAGTAGTATTAGTGTTGAAGAGTATAGACATGAACAAGAACTGAATGAAGAATTATCCGAAAGTACGGAAATTGAAGAGACAAATAAAACAACCAGTACTGAAGAATTAAATATAAACAGGTATGTTTATAGCAAAAATAGATTTAAATGGTTCCTAAATCCCATGGTACCTAAACCTACTCGTACTCTTCAACATAATATAGTTCTAAAACTGGCACGGTAGCTCAGTCGGCTAAGCGTCTTGGTGGCGATCGCGCTTGGTCAGACAGCCTAACGTGTACTGGGTTCGATCCCCAGTACCGGCACTGGCGATGTTGGAGGGTAATGGATGCTGTCTGCGTTTTTTCTGAGAGGCTTTGGATTTGGGAGTTGTCTACTATGTGTGATGTTTATGTTGAGTTGTCTACTAGGTGTGACGTTTATGTTATGTTTAATGTCCTGGCCTGCGAGGGTCTAATGCTCTGCAAGAAACATCCAAATCTATTGAGGACTGGAGTCGTTTATTTACTGAACAGATGCTTGCAGATATTGTACAATGGACAAATGCAAAAATTCGCAAAGAACGTCAAAAATATAAGAATCCCTTGAATAGCGACTTACGTGATTAGATGTAACTGAACTACGTAGATTTTTCGGCTTGCTGTTATACACTTCCATATTCAAATCAAATCACGAAGATAAAAGATCTATTTTTGCAACTGATGGTGCAGGACGTGACATCTTCCGATGTGTAACAAATCTAATAGATTTGTTATTATTTTATCTTGTCTACGTTTTGATAATTTGGCAGATAGATCTGAAAGAAGAAAAACAGATTCAGTTGCACCTATTTCTCAACTGTTCAACTCTTTTGTCGCAAACTGCCAACAAGAATCTGCAAAATATGATTTGAAAATTATGGCACTGACTGACTTTAGAAGTGATTATTTTTTAAATGGATATATATATATACCATGGAAAAGATTCTGATGGGTACATATTATTTGATGACGAGAAATAATATTCTCAATCCTCACAGGCTGTCATTCGACTCAGCAAACTTATACAAGGCACAAATAGGAATATTACGGCCGGCAATTGGTTTTCCTCCATGGAGATTGTAAATTATCTAACTACAAAAAAAACTTACTTATGTGGGAACGCTAAAGAAAAATAAAAGAGAGATTTCTCTCAGTTTTTTGCCCTCAAGGCAGCGGTCTGTGGGATCTTCATTATATGGGTTCATAAAGAATGCGACGTTACTTTCATGTCACAAAAAAATAAGGCTGTTATATTATTGTCATCTGTTCATCATAATGAATATACATAATATGCACGAAGAGGAAAATGTGAAATTATAGAATATTACAATTGTAATAAAGACGGGGTAGACTCACTAGATGAGAAGGGTTCTGTGTTGGTATTAAAAAAGTATTGGAGGAACAGAATTTCCACTTGATTCTCCACAACAAGAAGCTGGCAAACTTGTTAAGAGGAAGTTATGTTACATGTGCCCCTACAAAAAAAAGGCGCACAGCGTCCTATTTTTGTATCAATATGTAGACAGCCAATATGCCTACAGTGTAGCAGCCAGATCTGTAGGGAATGCTCAGGATGGGCTTACAGTTTTTTTTTTTTTTTTTTACAGAAAAATTTGTTTCTGCAGTTTCGATTTTTTTTAATACTTACTCCTTTCTTTGTTAAAAATGATTACTCTGTTTTAGAAAATGCATATCTTACAATAAATTTATATATCGACTTTGCATTTTTTTTTTCTTTTTTTTTTTGGGTTTTGGTTGTTTTTTTTTTTTTTTTTACTCACTTTTACCATAGTACTCTACCTTCGAAGATTTATAATTCATTAAAGTAAAGTTGCAACATTGGTTCTGAACGTTTATACTTTTTTTTTTTTTCAATTATCAAAGTAAAAAATAAAAATGTCATATAGTTTATGATCTATTAGACCATTAATCTGTAAACTTGTGTCAAAGTTACAACATTAGTTCTCAATGTTTACACATTTTTTCAATTATCAAAATAAAAAATAAAAATGTCATATGGTTTATGGTCTAAGAGACCGTTAATCTGTAAATTTGTGCCAAAAATTATACGTCTGTGGTTACGGGATAGTTTAAATACATTCAATTTTTACTCAAGGCTCGTTGAGTACGACAAAAACATCCAAACTCCTTGTATTGCTTCGTCCAAATTCGTTGAACACTCCTTCAACTATTTACTCAAAGTTCATTGAGCATAGTTTAAACACATTCAATTTTTACTCAAAACTCGTTGAGTATGAAAAAAAAAAACATCGTTGAGCAATCCATCAACTATTTACTCAAAACTCGTTGAGCATAGTTTAAACACATCCAATTTTTACTCAAATCTCGTTGAATATGACAAAAACGTCCAAACTTCTTGTATTGTTTCGCCCAAATTCGTTGAGCAATCCATCAACTATTTACTCAAAACTCGTTGAGCATAGTTTAAACACATCCAATTTTTACTCAAATCTCGTTGAATATGACAAAAACGTCCAAACTTCTTGTATTGTTTCGCCCAAATTCGTTGAGCATTCCATCAACTATTTACTCAAAGCTCATTGAGCATAGTTCAAACACGTCCAATATTTACTCAAAACTCGTTGAGTATAATAAAAACATCCAAACCTCTTGTATTGCGTCGCCCAAATTCGTTGAGCACTCCAAAAACTATTTACTCAAAACTCGTTGAGCATAGTTTAAACACATCTCATTTTTACTCAAAACTCGTTGAGTATAATAAAAACATCCAAACCTCTTGTATTGCGTCGCCCAAATTCGTTGAGCACTCCAAAAACTATTTACTCAAAACTCGTTGAGCATAGTTTAAACACATCTCATTTTTACTCAAAACTCGTCGAGTATACCAAAAGAATTCCAACTCCTAGTATTGTTTGGCCATATTCGTTAAGCACTCTATTTACTCCAAGCCCGTTGAGTACAGGTAGTTTAAACATATCCTATTTTTACTCAAAACTCGTGGAGTATGGCAAAACTATCGAAACTCTAAGTATTGCCTCATCTAAACTAGTTGAGCACTCTATCAACTATTTATTTAAAAAGCTCGTTGAACATAGTTTAATCATCTAACGTTTACTCAAAACTCGTTAAGTAGGTTTGACAAAAGTATCCAAATATATTGTACTGTTTCACCTAAATTTATTGGGTTATTATTATTTCTTGTTCTTGAGCTATTATTATTACTATTATTTCTAATCCAAGCTCGTGGATTTACAACCCAAAACTTGTCGGTTAAATAGTGTTACAAGTATACGTAAAGCTCGTTGCGTAATAATTATCTGTACCCTATTATTTTCTTAAAAATTCATTAAGCAAACTCAAAACTATTAAGAGTACAAAATCTACTGCTGTACATATAATGTAATGTAATCAGCTGACCGAGCATTAGAATCCAACAGTATTTAAAATAAACTTACCGTCAGAGTTCTCTGATTCTGAGGTGATCGGGGAATCCCCCCGTTTCGTCTCTGTATGTTACGTTTGATTCAGCTGAGGTAGCGGAAAGTCGGCGATTTCGACGTGAGTGTGAATGATGCCAACTTGTCGGATTTGCATACCTTCTTATTAAGTATTGAACCTCTTTTAATGCTGTTTTTCTTTATTATATTGTATTTCGTGCATTTTATGAGGTCGTCTTCCTCTTCTGTGCTAGCTGATGAAAAACATTTATTTTCCATTCCTACCCCACAAATCCGTAAAATCACAAATCACTTAATCTTAAAACTTTGCGTACGTACCACTGCACACACAAATGAATAATGACAATGCTACGCAATATATGGGCATGAGGAAAGGGACAGCTGGTGTCGAAATTTGTTAGCTTTGAAATGTGTGGTACCACTTAGCAGAAATGGGTATACTACGTATGTGATCTATTCGGACAAGGCGCGAAATATAATTTAGTTAGTGATTAACAAGTTCACGCTTATATGTATTAAACCTTGTATATGAAAGTTACGTGCTGGCCACATCGAATATATATTTTCATTATTGCATATTTGTGATCCTATTGGGTCGCCGATTAATCAACTTCAACTTTCAGATATTTCCCTCTACGTCTCCGGTTTTAAATTTTTTGTGTCCCACAATTTTGCTTAATCGGAAAATGTATTTGTTTTATTATTATCGTGCCTTATCCAGATATTTATCCTTTGATCTTGTTTCGACTGGACCATCTCAATGAATCGAGAAAATGTGTAAATAGCGTTATCGGATGCGCTAGAAAAATATACTTTGAGTATGAACGTATGAGAGGAAGTAGAAATTCTATCCTCTTGCCAAGTTGTAAAAGAAAATGAAAATAACAGCTGCATCGGAGGAAAATGTGCGCGTTCTAGGAACAGTTGTGTCTTACCTACTAGAATAATACTTCAAAACTAGCAGTTTTTATAACGGACTTGAGAGAATAAACAGGATTGCGACTGTGGAATGTAGACCATTTTTACTAGTTGGTTTGAGTTCGTGTGAACATTATTTATATGTAAAGTTGGAATATTTGTTTTCCTGGCCTGTAATTTCTCTAACAATTTAGAAGTGCAATTAAATTAATGAAAGTGGCGGCTACCGGCATGTTTTGTCCGTGTTTTTCTGATGATGCAAAATAACAAGGGCCAAACACGTACATTGTTTCAAGTGTTTTGCCATTTTTTGTTTCCTGTTACACACACACACACGGGAAAATTTGAAGGAACGGAAATTAATTTGTATTTTTGTCTAAAGTTGACTTCATATTTCTAAGTCACATAAAAAATTCCCGTCGAACGAGTCCGAACTTACCGCATTTTTTACATGCCTTAGAATTATGAAGACGACTTTACATTATTCTCCTAACAAATTTGAACGGAATCCCTTAACAGAAAGAGTTAGAATAGCTAGCAAATTGCAGTTTTATTTTTGCAAAGCTTCATGTCATTTTGAAGCCCGTTTAAAAAACGTAGTACAAGAATACGTTTTTGCAAAAAATAAGTTGTACTTTTTGACTTATTTTCAACATTAAATGATCGATCAAAATTACAAGAAAAATTCCACACCACCATTTTTTAACCAATCAGAGGCTTTTTTCTTGTTAAGTTACCATAGCAACCCAAAAAATTTCCTGAAATTTGTATCCTCCCTGAGCGAAATTGTGGAAATTTTTCTGTCAAATTTGAGATTTGGTTTTACATGAAAATGCACATATTTAGGTGTGAAATTTTCTTACCAAATATCCCACCCACGTACTTAAATTAATGTCCGGAAATATTTCCTCGTTCGTGAATATTTTAAGAAAATTTTCAATATATTCATGACATCGAAAAAATTTCCGGAAATAATTTAAGCACTACAGATATTATAAGTGAAAGTTTCACACGTCTTTCTCTCTCTCTCTCTTAGCCAATCAGAACTTTATTTTTGTGTCGTTACCATGGCAACCCAAAAATTTCAGGAAATTTTCATCCTCCAGGGTACGCTGAACGAAATTAATAAGTGGAAATTTTTCTGTCAAATTATTGACATAGGATCATATCTGACATTTGCTTTTACATAAAAATGGATTTTATTTTTCATATTAAATGAGATAATTATTAAAAAAAAATTATTTCGTGTTTAATTATGATCATGAATAACTTCTCATTTTGGTTTTCCTCCATATTACACTCCTCAATCAGGTATGGTGAGTATTTCAATTTTGGATGGCTTTTTTAACTTCACAAAGTTCTTCGCAATATGCGCATGTTGTATATTATGTTCTTTTTATGCTCTATAATCTTATTCTTTAAAAATTACGAAAACAACTTCAGCAATAGAAATATTGAGCTTAAACTGGTTAAACTGTAAATGAAATAATGATAAATTACTAATGACGTTTATTACTTTCAAAGCCATCTCTGTCAAGTTAAATGTGGTGAAACTTAGCTATGCCATGTGTATAAAAGATGAAAATATAGTAAGAAAACAACGTTCCACCTCTTTCAGTGAATACAACTTATTTCATAACACACAAATAGAGTTGTCCTAAATAATTTTCGGTAATTTTTTTAAACTAAAATGGGTGGAAAAGATATTATCTATCAATTATACGTACTCCATTTTCCAATTCTTATACTTTCAATTTTTGACACAACACTACTTACCTACTAATTTCGATGCGTTTCCTGTCACTTTGTAAACAAGACCTATTGATGGCCTACTAATCCTATACCTTGTTAGGTCTTAGAATAATCCGAATGTCAGTTGAAATTAGTGTTTATTTAGTTTATTTTCGTGTGAAATTTTTTTACCGAATCCCCCGCGTACTTGAATTAATTGCAGGAAATTTTTCTCGTAAATGGATTTTTTAACAAAATTACCCTCGTCGCTGCGCGACTTGGGATAATTTTCAAAAAATCCATGTACTCAAAAAATTTCCAGCCATAATTCAAGCACTTGGGAGATTACAAGTGATCATTTTTTCAATAGCGTGTGTGTGTGTCCCACAAGCCCTTATGACTGCAGTCATATAACTTCTTCCAATTCATTTCTTGTTTAAACTTCCGTTTAACGCCTATTTCGTGTTTACAACCTTATCAATCGCTCTTGTACAATCTTGGTTGAGCGTTTTGTGCCTTGGCTTGGTTTTCTCACACTCCAGTTTGCCCCCAACGCGCAAACATTACGATGAAGCATCGATTTTGATTTACCAAACATATCGACAACATCACTGCAAGATTCACCATTTTCGATCGCGAAACTTAATCAGATATAGAATAGAATATTTTCTCTTTTGTTGAAAATTTTGCTGGGTTTCAGTTTTCTCTATGTCGGTTCGCAAATCTGCAACCTCTGATCCTCATTAATTCTAATGTAATTCTTATATTCACCCAATTTTATGCCGAAAGATCTGGATGACCTATCTACGTCATCATTGTTACACTCACGAAATAATGTAAATTATTAACCATACTGTTATAAGTTGTAATACGTGTTCAGATGTCGAACATTCTCCCAAAAATAAGCACTATAAACAAAGATACTCATACCATGAAAATCAATATTTAGAATCAGATCATTTACATGAATTATGAGAAGTGCCGGGCCAAGAATTGTACCTTGTGGTAAGCCGCACGTCACTGCGGATTCTCTACGCCTTTCAATAATTCTTACATTTTGTCTGTTACCAAAATAACTTTTATTAAGTTATTGAACAGCCTCGGGTAGGTTTGATGTCCTTTTTTTTACTTTATTTTAAAGTGACGAGTGTTTTTCACTAAGATGGCACTATAAAATTGAAAATGTGTAAAACTAACGTTGTTTACAAAAAACTGTTCTACATAATGTGCAAAAATTATATAAAAGTCCAAAGAATCGACGAAGAGTTTAAAAGGTTGCTTCTAGTTGTCTTTTATGCAATTAGATAACTTAAAAAGTGAAGTTCTGTGTAATTTTTCATTTAAATAGTTCCTTTTTATATCCGCCCGAATTGTTTTGATTTGTATGATAAAACTGTTTATTTTTTCCAGTGCAAACCGGTAGGTTTGGCAAGTCAGATAGGTAACGGGGTTATTAATCATTTCTCCGCGCCTTTGGCCCAAAATTACGGATGGATCAGCTATTTTGTACAATATGTGTTACAAATTATATAAATTTTATGGTTTCAGATCTCATCACAAAGATAGTTGTGCTACCATAGCTTTTGCTAGCGAAAATGATTCATGTATGACTGGTATACATTTTTAAACTCTTTTTGTTTAATTCTATTAATGTATACGCACGAGACAAACGCCCAAATTATTAACGGAAATTTTTGGGTTCAAAATTCTCTCAGTGGCGTTTTGTTATTATTTTGAGTTAACCCCGCCAAGTTTTTCCGAAGTTCAAGTCTTTATCACCCAATAAAAATACTACCCATTCCCATAAATATGTTTCCAACTGGTGCTTATTGCTGGCAGCACTTTAAAAACATTTTTGCCTCGATATTTATTGACCAGAACCTACTTTGATATAAAAATAGAATTAAATTAGTATGATCACACTGAACGCTAATTTTTTAGGAATGTTTAACACTCGTGGCTATCTCGCGAAATTGATGGTTTAATTTTTTTTCGGATAACTTTCCTCATCCGCAGGTTTTTAGGGTCAAATGCGCAACAGAAATAAAACGAATTTCAAGGAGTGGTAAACATTTACGACTTATATAAATACATAGAGAAAATATAATTAATTGCGAAATGTCTGAGGTATCGATATAGTTATTACTGCGATAATTTACCTTTCATTGTACTTGTGTTTCCCACTTATGTAATAATAATAAACATCAAAAATGTTTAAATCATCATTAATGAATATACAGGGTTGGAACTCCTGATTTCGGGCTACAGCATAAAAGTATTTTCTCAAAAGCTTTGTTGCGACTGCTACGAAACCACGAAGGATTTAAAATTATCATTCTTTCACCGTAAAAAATGTTAAGTAACTTTAAAAACAAAAGTCGCACACTACATGTTAAAAAATCTTACAAATGCCTTTCACATACGTTGTAGAGGCATCCACGTCCCAGAATATGGACAACGAATCCAACTAAAAGGAAAATTAGGTAATCCCATTGTCTCTTTTATTTTCCGGCTTCAATAAATTGAAAAAGAATGATTCGCTGTAAAGGGCCATTATAGCGGAAAGTCCTAGATATATATTCCTAACCGCAGTCCATTCTCCCAATCATCATAAATATATATCAGCCAATCTCAGAAGCTTCTTTTATCACAGTATATATCATGAAAAAATATTGTTTCTCGAAAACAGCCGATGATGTTGCTCTTTAATGTGTATAAATAATACTTGTGTAGTAGTTTCCCAATTGGATATGGCAGGAAATATACATATAAATAGTCCAGTGCATTTAAATTTTTGTTTCAGAAAAATGTGAGATAATGGTGCATTTTGTATATAATTAAGTATGTGCAACAAGTTTTTTAAAATCAGTTGAATATATACTGTGTATTCTAAATAAGTGTTTAAAGTTATAAGAACTACTATTTTAACAAGGATTCATCATACTGTTTTCGAATTAGTATCAATATTTACAAAATAGACTGCACTGAATACAATTCAAGTTGTCTCATTATATTCGCTTTGGAAACATAACATTTTAAATTTGGCTCCCATTGAAGATGAATCACAACAAAATAATAGTAGTGAAGATTTTTTCTAGACAACGTCGGTGGTATTATCTAAATTATTATTTTAACTACAGTGTACAGATATACCGGGTGAGTCACGAATTGCGCTCGCCCCGATATTTCCTAAAATATTTGGAATAGAAAATTGAAATTTGGAGGCCTTATTACACGACTAAAATGCCATCTTTTCAATAAAAAATCAAGTTTAGTGCACATCCGGTTTGACCGGAAATGCCCACAACTTTCGATTTTTAAATGGAACACCCTATATATTTTTACATTTTTGGAATCTAGAGAAAATTTTGAATACAATACATCCATTTTGGTCACTTTTTGATAAATATTAAAAATTTTATTTGATTTTTCCAATGTTATTAGGTTACCAGATTTACACAGAAATGTGCCATTTTAGTTTCCAAAGCCCACTAATCTATTATCTATTAGCCGCATGTTTCTAAAAGCTTGGTTGTATTGTATTTTGGCTGAAATCTCAAATATTTCTGAGCGGATTTTCAAAATTTTGGTATCATTAGATTCGTATGAAAATGAGGTACTTAAAAATGTTGGTGAACGATTAAATTCCCATTTAAAAAAACCGAGTTAGTGGGTAAAAATCACATTTAAACATTTTAAACTCCTCTAGAGAATTAAGTAATGCAATCATATTGCTCTTTTTATTTTTATAGTAACGTAGCACACAAACTAAAATATATTTTGGGCACCACAGCACTCTGGATTCAGAAATAGATTTTTTAATAAAATTTTTAATGTTTATCAAAAAGTGACCAAAATGGATATATTGTATTCAAAATTGCCTCTAGATTCCAAAAATGTAAACATATATAGGGTGTTCCATTTAAAAATCAAAAGTTGTGGGCATTTCCGGTCAAACCGAATGTGCACCAAACTTGATTTTTTATTGAAAATATGGCATTTTAGTCGTGTAATAAGGCTTCCAAATTTCAATTTTCTATTCTAAATATTTTAGGAAATATCGGGGTGAGCGGAATTCGTAACTCACCCGGTATAAGATACGTACAATCTTTGTTATTATTTTCAATGATCCCTTAATTTTTTTCCAAAATGCTTTATTTCAAAAGATATTTACCATTTGTTCCATATTACTCCCCATTCATAATGGTGCAACATGGAGCAAATTACATTTTTCGTAAATATCTTTTGAAATGAAGTATTTTTGAAATCAACGTTTTTGAATCACATTTCCTAGAGGGGCAACCTTTTTTAGAAATTTCCTTGTGCACCCTAAATACTAGTTGAAAGAAAAAAAATACTTTGGCTAGCTATTCATTCTGGTTTTGATGAATTTTATCCTTACTATATAGTGAATTATTTCATCGATACCATGTTTCCTGTCGTCAAACTGCACTTTCAATAGCGATTATAGGAAGCGCTATCCAAAATCTCGAATAGGATTATTCTAATAGGAAAATTTAATTAGATCCTCACAGCGCTTGTATCCTCCCATAGGGGTATCAACTAGTTATCTGGAACAAGGTTCGTTCTAATCCTACACCCGAGTAACCTATATTAGCGGTATACATTCAGAGCAATCCTAATTAGGCCTACTCTGTAGAGAGAGGGTCGTCCAAGAATAGCACTGATTTAAATGAGGCAGAACACATTCGCCGGACAGCTTGAGAGGTGTGGGATCATGACATGGCATTTTGAATGGCCGTTTCGTGTCGGGTTATAATAAGAACCGCAGCATGATTGCCCATTTATAGATAGATCATAATTTTTGCTTTGGAAATTTATAATAATTGTATTATTGATAAAATGTTGTTTCATCACCGCCTAATTATTATAGCTGTGTAAAAAAGTTGCGTAATCTGATTTGATAATGAAGATACATTTTTTATTTGGCGGGCACATTTCGTACAAATATCTTAGGAATAAACTTTTTATTAAATTTAAGCTTAATTAAATGCTTTTAAGTTTTATCTATAGTTTTGTTTTCGAACTTGTTGCTCTAAGTTAATACAACTCGTGTATATTGTAACAATATATAAAGTAAAATGAGCTAACCCTTATGTACCTGTACTTATTTTAATTTCTCTATCTTTATATTTCGAATTCATAGACCCTTACAATTTTATCAGAAGATCCTTCTGATGTAAAGTTTGAAACAAAGCTTGTACAGGAACAAATTAAACACAGCCTGCAGTAGCTTAAATACATAGTTGCAAAATAATTATCATTGCGGCAACTAAAATTAAGTTGAAATACTGTACTAAGCAGGCATAGCAATTATTACATGTAAGGACAAATGGCATAAAGCTTCATATGCAGACAAAACACGTCCTTAGAGAAGATATATAGTTAAAATGTAGTTACGATAATCCATCAAAAAGTAACAACACGTTAATAATTCAAGAAATCAAAACACTGCAATATTATATTATAATTATTCATAGTAGCATTTCTTAAATCGTTTAGAAAGTGATTTTTACTTAACTAAATCACTTAATTTGCAAACTTCTTAAATTACAAATAAAGATTAAGTGGATAAGTACTCATCAATAAACATTTTGATCGTTGTATCCATTCTCTGGCGTACATACTGCCCAAAATATGGCTCTAGTAGAACCGTACTTCATTTTTATTTCTGATATCGGGATCACGCATACATAGCTATAGGCGGGAGGGGACATTGATCAAAGTAGTAGTGCTCTCTATGTCTTTACTCGTGATGTGATAGGTTGAAGCATACGCGAGATTTCTTTGCAGTAGACCCCTCAACTGATTTAGGTAGGTCATTCTATATGGTACAAGTAATCTATGGTTCCAACGTTCTATTTTGTTTCTTGGTTGTCATTTAAAATCTGTCGAATTCCGCGAATTCTTAAGTTGCTGCAGCTGCATTTGTTCAATATACCGGGTAATTTTTTTAAGCCAATACTTTCAAATATTTAAGTAATAAGCAATCTACAAAAAAATATTTGTAGAGTTGGTTGTGGGCAGTTCGGCGGTATATGCCACTTTGTCTTTCTGAGGAAGGGGTAAGGTTATTCAAGGTCAAATTCGTTTTTTTAAATTGGAACCCCTATTTTTTATTGCAAATTCGAATTGTCTGACTAAAAATAGACTAGATATTGTCTGTAATTGTTTATTTGTGGCATATTCAGATTTTCTTACTTTTTATTGGGCATTTTGCCAGTGAAAAATATTAAAAAATTTTAATGAAAAAACCTCTGCGTCAAACGAATCAGACAGAGGTTGGTTCTTGAGTACTTGACTGTTTCAAAAAGTCTCACACCTAAAAATATATAAACTAGAACAATGTTATAAACTAAAAACTGAAAATCAAAGCTATAGGTAGTTAACGTTTCGGAAGAGAATCTACTTCCGTTCTCAAAAAAGAACTGTCATGGTTGACGGCCAAAAAAGTTTTGAGAACGGAAGTAGATTCTCTTCCGAAACGTTAACTACCTATAGCTTTAATTTTCAGTTTTTGGTCTGTTCAGGTTTTGGTTGTTCTAGTTTATATATTTTTAGGTGTGAGACTTTTTGAAACAGTCAAGTACTCAAGAACCAACCTCTGTCTGATCCGTTTGGCGCAGAGGTTTTTTCATTAAAATTTTTAAATATTTTTCTGTGGCAAAATACCCAATAAAAAGTAAGTAAAAATAGACTACTTTTGTTCGAAACATGTTTTTCTAAAATTGTCATTTTTTTAAGTTATTCTTCGAGGAAAAATCAAAATTTTAAAACTTTGCGATTTTTTTTACTCGAAAACGAAGACGTTTGGACAAAAAATTCAGGAGGTAAAAAGAGTTTGGAATTGTCCAATGCCCTTTTTGACGCACTTGAAAACTCCACAATGCTCTATTCTGCAAAGTACATTACTGAATTAACTGAACTAATCAAATGTGTCATAGACATACGACTCTAACAGGCATAGTGACGTTTCTGCTAATTTTCTTTTACAGAATAAAGTGATATTGTTATTATTATACTCCAGATTGTTAATTTGGTTTCGACACAATAAAGTTTCTGCCATTTCAGTCAATTTACGGATATAAAGCGGCCATAGCGGCTGGATGTAAGGCCACATCGCGTAATGTTGGTCCCAAACAATAAAATAAATATAAACAGTAGCATCAGTAATGTAATGCGATACATTTGAAATTCTGGTTTATCGCGTGGCCACAAAAACGGAAAAGATTCACGACGATTGTATAAACTTCTCGAAACAAAGCAATTACATTGAGAATATTTTTATTCTTTACAGTTTTTTAAAAAATGTATAGATCTTACATCTTACGCAAGTATCAAAGACGTATTGAAAATACCTGATAATGAAATATTGGGGTGAACTACCCCTAAGAAAAACAAACGCTACCTTAAGAACTTTCATATAAACCAAAATTATTACACTTCTTCTTCTAAACTTACTATTAGCATAAGCATATAAATTATATCAATGGTACACTACTTTATAGCCCGGGAGGCAGCGACAGATTTTTCGCGTCAATATCTATAAAGCTAGATTTTTTCCAAAGAGAGTTTAGGTAGTATCTATAATGAAGGTGCAATTCTACCAAACTCTTAGTGGTGCATAAATGAGTAAAAAATTAAACATATTGCAAAAAAATAGATGGACAAAATTTCATTTTTCGAATTGTCACGAATTGTCAAAAGTTGCCTTCGCTCCTGCTGGCCCCAATTTTCGATTTTCATCTAGCAATTCACGTTGTACGGTCATTGCCGACCATCTCCTCGCCATCGCCGCATTAATTCAGTTCTTACGTTTGCAAAATTGACTTGCGGTCGTGCTAATCGGCAATTATTTTTAAGTGGTTTCCCGAGTTCGAATCCCGTCCGGAGATTTTTTTTCGTTTTCAATTTTTCGGCAGATATTTTTTATTCTATAATTGCTATTCACTCCGTTCTATTGCATTTCTGGAAGAAGAATGGTGTACGTTCGTTAACGAGGCGGACTGGTACAAAAGCCATCTGCGATTGCTGACTACAATAAATGCAAATGTTTCATAGACATTTCGGACCAAATAAAGTTCTACTCGACTGCATTACGAAAGTTGATAAAATGGTATGGTAAAATAGCAATTGAACTTCTATTTGGGTCAGCACTTACCAACGCCTACATAATGCATGCACTAGAAAATCACCAATCAGAAACATTCTATCACTTCTTTCAAAGAGGAGCTGGTCAGCCATTTCTTGGATCTTTCTAAGCTTGAAAATATTGAAACGCCCTACCCACGTGCTCGCGAATTTCACCACTTAGAAGATTCCATCTTCTGCCCGAAGATGTGTGACATGTTAAGCAAAACTTTCCTCCGAAAATGGACGGAAATTTGCACAAAACATAACGCAATTTTATCACTACAGATGTATTCAGTGCGACAAATTTTACTACATTAAGTGTTTTTGTAATATTTATAGTTGTAATATATAAACGGTTTTTGATATTAGAATTTTCTTTATTTATATATTTGTTCACTTATAATTGGCTTGGTATGCGTATTCCGCGGCGGTAAATGCAAAACTTCTCCGAGAAATGCAATAGAACGGAACGAATAGCAATTATAGAATCAAAAATATCTAAAGTGTCCCCGGGCGGGATTCGAACTTGGGAAACCACTTAAAAATAGTCGCCGACTAGCACGACCGCAAGTCAATTTTATAAACGTAAGAACTGAATAAATACGGCGATCGGAGACCCGTTCTAAGTCTCGATGGCGAGGATAAGGTCGGCAATAGCCGTACAACGTGAATCTCTAGGTGAAAATCGAAAATTGGGGCCAGCAGGAGCGAAGGCGAATCTTCTTTTTTTGACAATTCGAAAATCGAAGTTTTCGTCCATCTATTTGTTTGCAACATGTTTAATTATTTTCTCATTTATGCACCACTCAGAGTGGTAGAATTGCACCTTCATTATGGATAATATCTAAACTCTCTTTGGAAAAAAATCGAGCTTTATAGAAATGATTTCACGAAAACTGTCACTGCCTCCGGGCTATTACCTATCATAACCCAAACAACACTATCTTAAAATCAATTTGCAATAACAAGGTGCCTAAGATTCTGCATTTATTATGCACAAACAGCAACAAAAACTAAAAAGTTCTAAATCATAAGGTACATATTGAATCCAGTCTGGATAAATAGGATGTAAGAACTATTCGACAAAGGCAACAGTAAAGTTGACCTTCAGTTAATTTTCAGTTCAATGTTTTTTGTCTAAGTTTCATTTAAAAATGGTGTATCAACTGAGTCTCGTTGTGACACAGTAAGAAATTATAAACAAATCTTACAAAAAGAGTCGCAAGTCTATAATGTCGTTAGAGGAGAATCAAATTGTTGTTTGTGGTCGAGACCAAAAGAAAACCTCGTTTTAAATTCGTTCCGCCCGTCGGCGTGCATATATCTAAAAATGCGCTTAATTAGCCACCGGAGCGTGAAATCCACCTATTAAGCATTATTATCCTTGCCGTGACCTGCAGGTTTAATTTCCAATTTTCCAGTGTGAGTGGCACCAGCACCAATCATCGTACCATATTCCCTGCATATGTGCCCATCTCCAATCAATCGAAACGACGCTACGTGTCGCTGGAGTGAATAATGTACCCGAAAACCAAACCACTTAATTAGGATTTGTGTCCCGGTAATTGAACAGTTGGAATAATGCCTCAATTTCAGATAGTTTGGATTCAGCAGCATAACGCGGAGGGTTTAACATATTTTTACTCTGTTGAAAATTCACATGGGAAACAATCCTACTTGTCCCTTTTAAAACTAATTATTTTTCGAAATGAACACATACATTATGATTTCACTACTGTAAGGTGAACAAATAAAACAATGTTTTTTTAATTCTCCACAAATGTCAACATGGCAATTGTTTCCGGTTTCCTCAAGCACATTAGATATTTGTGTCTGACATTAGTTTTCACAGGTCACCGTTATAAAAAATGAAATGCTTTTTTATCAATATCCTGAAAACTAAGCGAGATTGTACGTATCTTTTTGATAGACTATGAAACTCTAAAATAAATGGTTATAACAAAAACAACGGTACAGATGATGATTATGTTTGTACAGGCCACCAAAGTCTCATACAGGGTTCCGAAGCGCTTGTTTTTCGTCATTGTTTAATAGTCGCATTACAGTTTTTGTTGATCGTTTAAAATGCAGAAACTGAAAAAAGTTGTAGGCCATCATGTGTGGACTCACAAAACTCTTCATAGCACAATAAATTTCTAAACATTTTGTGTTTATATTTTTACTGTATAAAAAAAAATAAAATTTTTTGTATTGTCATAGTTCTTTGCGGTTCTCGTGTCCTATATATTATCTCAGACAATTTTCGTGATAGGTATCTTATTTGTCACATTTTAGACCAAAAAGTATTCAAGTACATTATTTCACCCTATCTCGCTTAGTTTTCAAGATATTAATGAAAAAGTACCCTATTTTTATTAAATTTCTTGCTATTATTGTTAATTACCTTTTGAAAACAAAAGAAGGGTGCTACGTACCTCGCAATAGGTACGGTATTTTAAAACAATTCAATTTTTTATGACGGCTACTTGTGAAGATTTATTTCCATAGATACTCCCTGAATTTAGTTAATGTCTGCTTAGGCTATAATTGCACTCACATCTAAAGAAGCTAATGTTTAGCGAAACAATTGTTGTGTTGATATATTTGTTTAAAATACAGTGTATTGTTTTATTTATCCAACAGTAGTGACATGGATGTTTACCAAATAGAGGTCGAATCTATCAACTAATTCATGTTTTCCTTTATTAATAATATTTGATTATATTCAACAAAATGCACATATACTCGAAATCGACATTCATTTTGATTAGTCTATTGAATCGTCATTATTTGTTACATTTCTAATTCACTAACTTTGGATTCATATTCTATAATTATTGTTTTCAAAGGCATGCTGGGCAACATTGTATTTATTAGTTTTTTCAGATGGATTTGAGCCATATGTCTCATTAATCTGTTTAAACAAAAAAGAAAACAATATCATTAACTAGAAATACAGTACAAACAGAAAAATAGTACAATGGATAATAAAAATCGATAACTAAACCAAATGTAAGCATTGTACTTTTCGCCAGATTATTGAATTCCCCGTACCATTGTTGAACACGCTATGGTATACTTTTGCAGTTTTTTTAATAAGCTGATTTTTTGTATATAATTGCTATATTTTTAATCGTATTTGACGAAACATTTGTCAGTGTACTTAATATTTTTAAGTTTGTAGAATCTTATCAAAGTTTCTGTGTAGCATCGGTGTCCTAAACAGGAGTTGAGAATCATGTAAAATTCCTTAAGAACGCTTACCAATTTGATTTGAACTCGATTAATACTTGTTTTTATTATTTAGAAGAGTTCAATATCTATAATGTAAGAGGTTAATTATATTTAAAAAAAAATCAGATTAGCGTACCACCCATGGTACGTGGAACAAGTCTCGAGAACATACGGTTTTGACTTTGTACAACACGAAGTAATTATAGCAACCGAATGGTATATAATGACTCAAATTTCGTGAGAGATGTCTGTAAATTTTGGGTCGCTTGTGGCTAGCTTTAAATATTCTAATAGGCGATTGTATTATTCGTGTAAACGGAATATTTGTGATTACTTTAAAAGGTGTCAATAATATGGCACTTTTCTATTTTTTCAAGCGTACTAACAGCATATATTCTGATGGTAAAATAGAATTTCGCCTGTTTTGCGAGCTGGACAACAACGAAAACTGTGTTTAATAATTATGTATGATAATTAAATTATTAGAATGGATCGCTATGATATTAAATAGGTATGTACTATTGTTTTAGTAAAGGAATCGATTTAAAAAGTGAATCTGCTACAAATTACGACCTGTTGAGTCATTAAGGACAAGAGCTGGAATATCATCAGACCTGTAGAACTTTTACGCGGAACTTTTAAGTATTTTCAATAGTATTAGTGTAGTCGATTTAGTCAAAAAATAGCGAGGTTGGTGAATTAACAGATTTCTATTAAAAGCTAACGTGTTTGTGCGCTTTTTAAAAATTGTTGAACCTATATAATAAATAAAACTTTTATTTTTATCGAGACTATACATTTTGCTGAATATGTAAATGGTGTTTCCACGTCCCCGCCACTACCGGAAGAAACAAACTAACCGCGATCTAACGGCACACGAGGGCAATATAAATGCCCCAAACGCGGAAACGATTTTAGTTTAAATTGATGAATTACATTGCCGGAATTTAGCGGTTTCGGATAAAAATCGAGCTCAACCAACTACGTGTTGCCATAGGTGATGCTTCGAGTAGGAGGTTAATAAGAAGTATAGGACATTTGTTTCGTTAACTGTAATATATTTTATTTGTGCTTTCAGAATTATTGAAAAGTATTAACATTGGAAATGTTTAAGGAATCTGTAGGGTAACGCCAGATGTTAGGAAAATGTGTAGAATGTAATAGGGGAACCGTAGAAGCTGCATGCGGTATGCTATATGAGTACTGTATATAGGAAACTTTAAAATGTGACTAATGTTCGCGACCGCTGACCGTAAGGGTGGTTCGATCATAGATAGTGTTTTTGGTATCGCTGTGTAGGTTGGACCTTTCTAGGCCACATAAGAGCGGTCCGGAGATTTCTCGATTATGGGGGGTGGGGGAGGGTGGCCATGGATGAATTAAATGTTGGATCCCTACATTTTGGTTGTTTTTATAAGACTATAAGTGAACTTGGCGACAAAAGTAAGTTTTCTGAAACACTTAGGGTAAGGGATAAGTAATTTCATGTGTAGAAATGGCAAGTTAATATGTGGTTTTCAAAGGCGAAAAAAAGGATAATATAAAAAGGACTTTCTAGATAATAGCGAGTATTATTGACATGTGAATAAGGGGTGTGTGGTTGAGCAGTTTTCAGAGTTGTTTGGTAATTTGGGGATAGGGGTGGAAATAAGTACATGTGAATTTTCTTCGTGATAACTACGTTTCCAATGTGTTAAAAGTTTTGTTGGTTGCGAAAATTACTTATTGATTATGTATACCTATTATACGCTTGATCTAATTTTGACCATGCTAATATAGTAATTTAATGACAAGACTCGGATCTTACATTGAGCGTAAAAATTAGTCTAAATATTCAAAATTTCAACGATTTGTTTCGTTATTTTAATATTGAAAATGAAAACCTAAACTATGTCGATAAATTACGGGTTTAAATGAATGTTTAACAATCACAACCTTGATCTGTAATCAAATCAAACTGATTTTGATTTAAACTTGACCGCTACAACACGACTGAATTCAGAATTATGAAGGCACTGACTTAAATAAAAACGTGTTAATATTCCAGACAGTTTGGTTGTGTGGTAAGTTAAAGCAACTTTTACATTCGAACATTTTTCAGTTGAGCACATCAACCAAAACAATTTGTACTTATTAAATTGAATGAAAAAAATAGTAGCGAAACGGAATTATTATGCTAGCAAATAATATTGTCAATAAAAGCAAATTGCATTTAAAATTACATTTTTACAAACCACCCAAAATATATAAAAATATGCGTATTTTCGTACCGAATTTTAAAATAAAAGAAGTAGATCAATAATATTAATTACCAATAAGTATAATATAATTCACATTTCTAAGCATTCTTCAACTCGTTATTAATTTCCTTTTGAAAATGCTATTATTTGTAATGCCTTTGAATGTATGTGGTAGCTTGTTATATAAGATAGTTACAACGTCCTTACAAAGTTACATATATTATCATATCTCCCTTCATTTCTCTAATTGCAAATTGTATGCTTGTGCTGCCTTATGTCTTGGGACCGAAATAGGGAACTTATAGAACCACATAGACTTTCAGTTGAATATATATTCTGACAATAACTCCATAAACGGACGGCTGCAAAAGGGTATTCGAAATTGGGTCGAAGCTGTTGGGAATCGTGAGGTAAACCTACACATGAAGTTAGAGAGTTGTACAGTCGCTTTCAGAAATAGGAAGTTCTATGCAAAATAAAATTTGTGGTAATATCCAATCCTAAAAAAAAAAAAAAACATTCGAAATGTATAAATTTGGCCGCCTTTTCCTTCCTATCGTGGCAATAACAAAAACAAATAGTATCACTAAATAAACAGTATTCGGTGGTTTATTTGTCGTTACGCCCTAATATTTGTCGATTTGATGATATATATCATTTCTTTTGTAATGTTTACTCGTTTTTGTTGTAAAAAATATCGTTAAAGTGGCCATTCCCTAGAAAGAGACATCCAATAGGGAAATATTTATTATTTTTGCCCATAACTTTTTTTCTTAGTACGAATATTTAAAAATACTAAGTACCTAAGTAGAACTATAATAAGATTATTATTATGAACACTCACTCAATAATTTCAGTGGTTTGCAAAATAGCTAGATTTAAAACTACGAAATAGAAAGATTGACATAATTTTTAAATTTAAATCTAGCTATTTTGCAAACCACTGAAATTATTGAGTGAAAATGCATAGTAATAGTCTTGTTATTATTCACTCTTATAGTTTTTTAAATATACGTACTAAGAAAAAAAAGTTATGGCCAAAATATAAATATTTCTCCATCGGATGTCTCTTTCTAGGGAATGGCCACCTCAAACAAGATTGTTTTATATTGAAATCGTCCGTGTTTTGTAAACTATAAAAAAATTTAGGGAATTTTAGAACATAGAAACTTAATTATTTTTGTCTTTCAAAAAAGAGTCATATGCGTCATTAGCCGATCTAGCCCAAGATATACATAAACATATTACGAAAACAAAAATTAATTAATTAAGCTTAATTAATAAGTTCTAGGAAGTATATGAAAAAGGAGTTATATTTTCCACAAAACAAAAGTAGATAATACTTTCCAAAAAATTATTTTGTTTTATTTGCTAGATTCTAGGTACAAACATCTGTCTAAGGACAACTCTCACGGGGTTATTACCCAGAAGGTTAATATAGAGTGCGGTATTTTAGATGATCGAAAAATCGTCGTTCTTTTTTATTCATGGCAGGTGCAGGAATGGTAATTCTTTTGGCACTGAATCCATGGGATATTAAAAACTTCCCCACAATGTGCGACCAGAAATGTACTTCCATGAAGGGATATCTGGCTTCCAGCTTCATTCATTTTATCCTAATTGTCGTCTCCAGAGAACAATTTGCGGCGCTGTCTGTACCCAGAGCGGCATGTGGTAAATATGGCGACGATGTCAATGTGACCGAGTTGGCTCATCTCACCCGTGTGCAGAAATATGGGGATTAATTAAATGGTAATTAAAACTTAAGGCGAGGGTGGCGTAAATCCAAGAAAATTATTGCATTCCTTAGTAAACAACACTATAGACGTAAGCTCGTATGAAACCCACACAAAGAAGACATTAATGCCTATATTTATGAGGTTTAATCGGTATTTGGGTCGCGACTAAGAAACAAGAGGAGCAGTTTGTAACACTAGCTGTTTAAGTGTTCAACATTAAAATTCCCTTTGCAACATGCTGAAGATAAACCGGCAGCTGGCTACCGTTCAAGTGACATTTGATTCGTGTTTTTCATCGTGTTAGCACCTTGTTCGTGGCAGCATTAAATAGAAAATAATAGGAAAATAAATCTGTGGCAGGTACTTCATAATGTGTTGAATGCACTTGAATATTATGTCTGTTTGTTTTTTATTTCCAAGTCAAGCGCGTATAAAACGTGTAAGTTTAATTAGAATCGGGCAAGTATTAACAGAATATAAACAATTTTCTGAACGAGCGGCCTCCATTTTTGATGACACCATAGCGGGAGAACGTACAAATGGTAAAAAATACTTGCTAAGATATCTTTTATTAAGTATTCCTGAGGAAAAAATTTCTTTTTAAGAAATTTCTTTCCTTGATTTGAGCTAATTTATTGCAAAGTTCGACGTTTCCAAATACTGTTTTGAACTCTGGTTAGTTATTGATTCTTAATAGGACAACATATGCCTTCTGTGTACAGACAATTCGTGGGTTTACGTAATAGTATGTCAACCTCAATTAACATTAACCTTTGTTATTCCTGTATTACCGGATTAAAAACCTGCCTTTGAACGTAGCATCCACGAATAATCGCGTGTTCTTTTTTGTATGTTTTTGACTTTTGTCAATTCCATATTCACGCAACCTCCAGTCCACCAACCCGTTTGTGTGTATATGTAAGTCACAAAGTATAATACTAGTTAAGTACTTATGTAATTCCCGACCTTTAACGATAAACTTTTGCCTTCTAATCCCGGCTTGGACGTTTTAATACCGTTCTGGGGAATTCGTCAACACAGCAGCGTTAAAAGAATGACTTGATATAAGGGACGATTTACTAATTGGATCCGGATCGGCAATAATGTCCGAGAAATGTGAAAGTTTCTTTGTTATTTCAGAGACACATACTTCTGGGAAGTTGCAAGTTTAATTGTTCCACTCGCTTGACGGATGTTTAAGAGCTGTTTCTGTGACAAAGGTACATTTTTAATTGATCGAGGGTTATCCGCCCGGACCTCCCTTGCAGATAAAGATAGAACAAAGCGGTTGTGTGGTAGACACTTCAATCAGGAGATTTTATTGACGTGTCCACAACTACGAGAATTATTTGTGGAATGACCATCATTTTTTCATGGATTTTTATTCGGGTCTCCGCAGCCTCAGACATTGAACAACAAAAACTTTACTTTTACACCCGATTAATGTAATTCCTATTTAGTTATTTATCTAACAATACACTACTCAACAGAGCATTCCAATCACAGGACAAGAGAAAATGTAATATATGACATATGAGAGGAGAAACAAAAGACTGTGAAATAAGCAGACAAAGACAACATGTTAAATTATTCCTTTATTTTTTTGCAACTACATTGCAGTGAGAGATATTAAACTGGCTTTAAAGATTATTGTAGATTTTACACATTTTGAATGGTGGTCAGAGTTTTTGGAGGTTAGTTTTGGAAGCCAGCAAATAGAACAATGAGTTTTGCTTAGAACCTGGTTTGGGTACGAAAATTTGGCAAACTTAAGATAGCACCGCAATTTGTTATATTATCATTATTTTAACAAGAAGTATTTGCTATGAACTTGTTCTGTGAGTCTCCAAACTCGAAAGCGAAAATCTGTTTAATAGTATAGTCTAAGCAAAACATGTAGCTGGATTGATACAATCTTTATGACTCAAGAACTTCAGAAAACGCTTTGAATTCTTACTATGTTTTATATATCTATGTTTTAGTGAGAAAACTAAATAATTAACGAATATTTGTCAGTTTGAATCGGACAAAAGGCTGATACAGTAATTTAAGTGTGTTAAAATCGCGAAAACGCCTCAATTTCTTAAAAACTTGGGCGACTACAGTGAAGAACAGGGTGAGCGCTTCCATCAGGATTTGAAAACTATGAAACAACGGTATCAGAGACGATGGGATAGCCGATGGTAGATTACTGCTGGACTTTAAAAAGAGACAGTTAATGCAAGCAGCCATAAGAAAAAAAATGCGCGTCGTTCCTTTGAGCAAAAGAGACTGCGGCTCAAGAAAAAAAGGACGATTTTGTGATTATCTAAATTTTTATTTCAGCCCAATGACAGACACGGTTTATTTTGTCTGTATCAGTTTGAGGTTTAATTTGCCTGTCACAGGTTTAGTTTAATTTTGTCTGAACGCCACTTTGAGTTTTGCCTATTTCAGGTTTAGTTTAAGTTTGTATCTCTGAGCGTCAGTTCAAGTGTGCCTGCTGCAGGTTTACTTTTTAGTTTGTCTAGCCATGACTTTGTTTTTTTATATTTCGGCTTCAGCGGAAATTTTACTAAAGAGAGGTAGGTTTTCGCCCCTCAGTTTGCATTTTATTAGTTTTTGGAAGGAATTGGGATGTGGCGGGAGGAACTCACATGAAACATTTTTTCTTTTATTTTCGATTTCATCGAAAAATTTAACTAAAGAATAGTAGTGTCAGGTCTCTATAACAGTTTTTTTTTTTGTAGACCTGTGTTATTTTGGAATCATAACAAGGGTTTCTCTTACCTTTAATTGCGGTTTTTTGGACAATTGAATCAAGAACGGCATACATCTTTTCAAAAAATTGTTCAGAGTCATCCTGTTCTGAAAATTCCTTTTTAAACATGTCTGTTCAGTGGATATTTTAAGTGTCGTTCTGTCCGTTTCACCCCTTACTGTGTATACGTGTAATTCGGTACCACATTGAATCGAGTAGAAGCAGTTTTATATCAAATGAAATTATTTGCATGCTAATGTTATAATTCCTAATGCAGATGTGTGTTAAACTGATAACCACGTTCTATTTCGTCGTAATTGGTATTCATGGGAAGGGAACGACATTTCCTAATGTACTGGCACCGTGCAAACTAGTGTCGGTGCATTTTGCAGCAATTTGTGTAGGTGATTTAATAACGGACAATATTATATGCGCTGACATGTCCAGTCAACGAACCGTCTTGCCCGCACAGTTCGTGGGAGGTATTTGTATATCGTGAAAAATGAAATCATGGACATCGACTATTAATTCAGCTTAGCGTTAGTTAGTACACCTTATAAAATGAGTTGTATTACTACCAGTAAAAGTCTGAATATAAAACAATTACTGGACTTTTTAAAATTCTATTTAAAAAATGCACAGATTTCGCAATTCTTGCAACCATCGGGACATTGGAAATGATAACACAATACGTAAAACATAAACTAAACAGCTACGATCCACTCTCAATTGCGACATCGCTGTATTTCGGCCTTAAATGAATACTGGTAACTTGACCCCCTGTGATATATGCAACCCATATTACGTTTGCATATATCAGCCGTTGCATATACGACAGTCTCACTCGACCGCGACACCGCTATCTTTTGACCTTAAACGAAAACTGCTAACTCGACCCCCATATATGAACATAAACATTTCCAATGTTAAAAACAAAAAAGTTGTTTATGTAACTTCGTAACGGACGTAACGCATTTTATCTTGTAAAGAAATGCTGCTATTACAGTCAGTTATGCAAGCTGAAGAAGATTTTAAGGTGTTGATTGTCAACAGCGTTTTCCTTGTGCTGAACATTTCATGTTGTTTTCGTTGTTGAATAGAACATTGATCTTCTAGTTCTGCTCAGCATTAGCACCATCCCAAAGCGACATCTATCTTCGCATACTTGGGGAACGCAAAACTGCTGAAAAACTGTTTTCGCGAATAGTTTGAAACATAAAGAAGCAGCTGAGAACAATCTGCCATCTCCATACGTTTAGCGGCTGCGACACGACCATCGTCTCTCCAACAAAAAAAAAAGACAACATTTTTTTGCCATTGGATCAACCGTTGGGAAATTATTCTGAAAAGACAATTTTTTTCATCTTCCAAGATGGCAGCTTGCAGCCTAGAATACTTGTATTTTTCATCTCATGTCCAGACCTAAACAACATATTTTTAAATGGTTTCACCTTTTGTAAGCAAAAGGCCTTTTTTGTTTCTGCCGAGTGTATTATTATTTTTGGAGATAATTGCAAAAGATGCATTATTCCATCTCCCTGTAAAAACTCGATTAAGACGTAAATTTCACTGTTTCTGAAAGAGTAGGTAAAAATGGACATTTATGTAAAGTTTCATTGATCCCCAAATTTATTTCCTTTGTATTTTTTCTTTTGATGGAATTACTAACCTTGATAAGTATAGGAATAAAAAAGCAATATAACTAAAAACCACCCATTTCAGCTTCCATTCGACTCTCGCTACCGCTCTCAAGAGTCTGTTAACAGTATTATGTTATGAATTAAAGTTTGACGTTTTTATTGAGTTTTTTCCATACATAAAAACATATTACATACAGCTGGTATATTATCTACATTTATCCGGGACGTCATGGAACCTGTAGTTTATAGGCTGTTAAATTTATATCGAAAATGGAACACTTTAGCGTATTGAAGAAAAGTAAAACTGTTACGGGGAAACTTTCTACTTAAATTTGGGTTTCATTCAGTAAATAACATGGCTAACGGCCTGTAAAAAAAGTTAAATGTGCCTACTAAAATGCTGAAACGTGTTTTTGAAACGGTAATGCATGTTCCAATCTTTTATCTAACCTTATATAGGTGCTTAGCATTGTTTTATCGAATCGACGGTGATTCACGACGGATTTTTCTAAGCTGGTTTGAAGCACGGATGCGTATTAGCAACGTATCTCATTGACCAATCCATCCAATCCAATGACAAATTTCATAGTTACCCAGTGAATAATTGGTTAACTTACAGCTTTAAAGTTTTAAACTATCTTCTTGTTATTAGCAGCGTTTTGTGTGCATAGTCTCCGTTTGCTGTTCGGCGCGCTTGACAGTATCATGCCATCTGCTGCGATTGCTAATTAGGCGCACACGCTGCATTGGACAAGTTTTCTGTTTCTCATTTTTCTGGGAGTGTGCACCGCTTCCCGCCTGCTTGCGTCAATAGGTATATGGTTTCATTTTCCCCAGAAATCTGCGTTTTAGCTTGCTGCAATGAGCTTTTATTTACATTAACTGTTCCACAGGTAAATATCCATTTACGGTGGAAGTGCAGGGTAGGGCTCTGTCTCGCGGTAAAAAGACCTTTTTTCAGCGGGTTATGAGAAAGAGGCCCGAGAGAATATTTTGTACACCCTGTATATTGGTTTGTTTTTTAAGCAGTCAGTTTTAGTTTCCATTTTCCAATTCCGGGTATTTTTCTATTTCATTTTCCATATTTAATACCTTTTCAATTTTTATTTTTTTCAGTTTAAATAAGGAAATAGACTGCATTAATAAACTAAACGAAAATAAACAAAACTTATCTGTTTTATACACAGCTGGCTGTCTTGCTTATTATATCACCCACTTGAAAAAGGGACCGGTCCAGGTATAGATTTTACAGTCTGGCACTACACTTTCTCGGGTTGTTTATATAGACGCTTTTGTGATGCTATGTTCGGCCAACATAATTCAATCAAATATCAACTATATGGAATAGCCAGATTCGTGTTAATTTATATCAATCGGTGTATAATTGCTTACGCTTTAATTCAATACAGTTTCATATGTTTTGTTGCCGTTTTATCCGGATTTATCTCGTGACCTTGTAGGAGCCACCAAACATGCGTCTGCCACCGAACTTGACACTGGTTTCCCCCGGAACAAAATAAACAAATACTTTTGAAAAAATTAAAAAACGCTTTTAAACACAAACTCAAAGTGTTAAAAATGCACTAAAAGGGTGATGGTAGTAGTAGTTTTTTATTTTTTCATCGTGACTTTTGTATGCATTTTGCTGTGCAACGCATAGGAATAGAAAGATCATGTTGTTTCAAGTTACTACTGACACGTATTGGTCCTCTTCCGTATCCATTTACTATGAGTCGTTTCCACACCGGTAGTTCTACTCGTAAATAGTTTTCACTGTACGTGGAAGTCCGGTCACTGGAGAAAAAGATAGTACGCAACCGGAACACACTGGCTTAAGCTAAATGGCCATTCTGGCTCTTAAACGTTAAACAAAATGGGACATTAAAGATACCCCACAAAACGTAATTAAACGTCTCTTAAAATGTATTGTTTAAGTTAATGAAGGAACTTTATTTTATTAAGGATTCTTATGCCATGTTGTAAATTACACAATTCCTTATGGTCTAAACATTTGTATTATTATCGTTATCACGTACTTTCTAACATATGTTTCTAACATAAACCTAAATGACTTGTTATTTACTTTTGGAAGAAACTAGTCGATAACCGAAATGATCCTAATAATTTTGCGTGCAGATGGTTTATATAGGGAGTTAGGACCAGTGGTTATTTTCAGTGCAATGTTTATACTTCTACTAATTCACTCATAATGTCTTTTCAAGACGTTTTGTGTCTTATGTTTTATGCTAGTTGCTGTATGGTACGCAACCTGCCACGACCTATTAGACAGGCGACCTCGCCAAAGCCCTTTCTCGCCTGTCCCTTATTAACGTCAGCTCAAAATTTTGTAGAACGTGTTTCTTAGAAAATCGAGCTGTTGGTGCGACGGATTGTCCAAGGTATTCGTAACAAAGGTTATCAGGCTCACGTTTAAAGAGCGTCAGTGCCCCTTTTACTTCCCTCACATACCGAAAGGAAGTATTGTATTCGAGAAGAAAATCACCCCCCGAGATTTTCTCGGATTTTGACGTTTCAGATCACGTAGATTACGACGAAAATATAGGTTTCTCAATTCCGTCAGTCTGTCTGTCTGTCTGTTGGTGCATTAACTAAAAAAACTGCTTGACGGAGAGCAGTCAAATTTGGTAGGTAGTTGACGCTACTGTCACGGAAAAATTTGTTAAACTTTCACTGGAAAATATACAGGGTGGACCGTCCAAAGGGAATAAATATTTTTTTTTGCTCACATTCAAAATTCCCACATTTCATGACATGCTAAACCTATTTCAGAAAAAAAAATTGTTTTTCACCAACATTTTTGAAAAATACCACCAAAATAGAAGAAAATTTTTTTTCTTTGTTCAAAATTAAAATTTCCACGTTTCATGGTATTCTAGACCTATTTAAAAAAAAAACATTTTTTGAATTTTTGAAAAAAATTTTGCCACTAAAATAGATGGAACATTTTTTTTCTTTGTTCGAATTTAAAATTTCCACGTTTCATAGCGATCTAAACCTGTTAAAAAAAAAAAAATTAGAACAATTCTTTACCATTTTTGAAAAATTTTACCACTAAAATATATGGAAAAATTTTTTCTTGATCAAATTTTCACGTTTCATGACATTCTAAACTTTTTCCGTTTAACTTGCTCTGTCAAAAACGGGAAAATGAATTGCTCTCAAATTTTTACAGCATTGCCGCTACATATTTGTTAACAGAATGTGTTAATATGAAGGTCAAAGTGAAGCAAATATAATTTTTTTGAGGTTGCCATCATTTACCTAGGACAAAAATACTTGAATCGCTAAATAATCTGAAACAAATTTCATAAATTGTAAAAATATCGGGGTGGCTTGTTCATAAAAAAGTGTCCGAAATCGCCAAACCCACCTCACTTGCTCCCGCCATACCCACTGTCTCATATGCGGATAAGCTACGTCTTGGTAACCAGCAAAAAATTATCGTTAAACCGAAGAATCCCAATCAAGTCAATGCACGAACCAAATCGGACATATTAAATGCAGTTAATCCAATTAACTCAAACATAAAAATCGATAATGTAAAACACATTAAGAATGGAGGGATTGTATTGGGATGCAGCACCTCTGAGGAAGCTACCAAGTTTAAAAAGTTAGCACAAGAAAAACTTCCTTCGCACTATGAAGTTCATGAGTTAAAAAGTTTCCATCCACAAATCAAAATTGTAGGACTCACGCACAATATAGAAGAAGAAACTCTACTGCAGTACATTAGGAAGCAAAATGACGCCATCTTCGATGCTAATTCTGAATGCAAACTAATACGACTTTGGCCTACGAAAAAAAATAGAAACATTTATCAGGCTACATTGCAGGTGGATATTTCCACATATCATAAGGTACTTAATCAAGGTCATATACTTATAGGGCTGGATGGATGTAGTGTGTATGATGCAATTTCTGTGCCGCGCTGTTTTTCATGTAATGGCTATTTTCATAGTAAAAAGTCATGTAAAAATAATATGTCATGTCCTATATGTTCGAAAGATCATGATTTAAAAGTCTGTCCAAAAGATAGTAAACAATGTTGTATTAATTGCCATAATGTCAAACTAAAACAAAAAACAGATATCAATACAGATCATGCAGCCTGGGACTATGAAAATTGTTTTGCATATAAAAAAGCGCTAGAAAAATTGAAGAGCGATTTATTTGGGGTACCCATATAGCAAATATCGACACCTACTTCCTTGAAACAATTAGCAACTGATAATATTCCCTCTTTAAATGCCTCTTCGAAAAATTATAATCGCGTCTCTAAATTCTCAGTATATTATCAGAACATGCGTGGAGTAAATAGCAAAACCACTCGCCTATTTAATGCTGCCAATTCCAGCGAATATTCTGTCATTGCGGTCACAGAAAGCTGGTTAGAATCAGGAGTAAATAGCTCAGAGTTATTCGATCTTAATAAGTATTGTATATATAGATGTGATCGCGATTTTATTAATACCAAATGTACACGAGGCGGGGGGGTCATGCTTGCTATTGACGCCTCTCTCTGCTCTGCCGACCTAAAATTAAAAGCAACCACACTTTTCAAAGAATTACCCTTTATTGACATTCTTGGAGTTCAAATTAAAATAGATTTTTATTGCTATTATATAATTTTAACTTATATACCTCCCAATACAACCCTTGAATGTTATGATTCAGTATTTGAAATTATTGCTTCATTGGAATTTATTCATAATAACAATGTTCTATTTCTAGGTGACTTTAATTTTAATGAATATTCCAGTTACTTACTCTCGCTAAAGCCTACAAGTCGTCTTACCTCTCTAATCAACTTTAGTAATTTTCTAAATTTAGAACAATACAATTATATAAAAAACAGAAACGACAACATTTTAGACTTTAGACAAAGCTCCAGACATATTACTTCATGAAGATGTTCATCATCCAGCACTCCTCATACTATTTAATGTACATGAAAAACATAAAAATAACAAGAACACCGTTAATCTGACTTACTATAACTACCGCAAAGCCAACCTGATTGACCTCTATCAAAACTTAGCAGATATTGATTGGCATTTTCTATTCAATATTTCTGATGTAAATCATGCCTTTGAACAATTTTATGAAAAAATATATGCCGTTCTTGAGTCAACTGTTCCAAAAACTGTAATCAAAGGCAAGAGCTACCCTCCTTGGTACAATTCTAATATAATTAAAAGTATTAAACTGAAGCATAGAGCATGGAGCGATTACAAAAACCTTGATGATCCTCTTGCACTTGAGGAGTTTAAATTATTAAGAACTTATGTCAAAAATCAGGTTGATATCGAGTATAGAAAATATTGTAGCGACATTGAAAATAATATCAAGACTAATCCCAACAAGTTTTGGCAGTTTATCAATAAGAAAACTAGTAATAATTTACCGGCTGATATGTACTATAAGGAGAGACATTATGTTGGCAACAAAGAATTGGTAGATGGTTTTGCTGATTACTTTTGTAGTTCTTACATCACTTCTGGTGTTCCAATTGAGGACAACCATGACGCAATTACTGATTCTTTAACAATTGAACACTTTACAGAGCAAGAAGTTTTAAATTCACTAAAAAAAATCAAACCTAAATGTACGATGGGCCCTGACAAAATTCCCGCCTTTCTATTACATGATTGTGCTAGCGTGTTTGCAATTCCTCTCACTTTCTTATTCAATCTGGCCATTAAATCTAACATATTCCCCGATTCACTCAAATGTTCTAAGATAATTCCTGTATATAAAAAAGGTGAAAAAAATAATATTGAGAATTACAGACCCATAACGATTATCAACAATTTCTCCAAAGCTTTCGAAATTTTGCTGTATGAACCAACATTTTCTTATGCAAAGAATCGCATTACTGAATACCAACACGGTTTCTTCAAGGGAAGATCTACCTCAACCAATCTTTTTTGTATCACCCAATATATAACTGATGCTATCGACGCAAACTCACAAGTTGACGTAATTTACACAGACTTCACTAAAGCATTTGACAGACTGGACCACAGTATTTTATATTCAAAATTTCAACAATTTGGTTTCTCAAAAAATCTGCTATTATTCTTCAAATCATATCTTGAAAACAGACATCACCACATTGAATACTGTGGTCAGCGGTCTGTAGAATTTGTATCCACTTCAGGCGTACCCCAGGGTTCAGTGTTAGGTCCTTTATTTTTCAATATTTTCATTAATGACATAACAGTAGAACTGGGTGTCAATTGTCTCTTATACGCAGACGATATGAAGTTGTACAATAAAGTAAATGATGTTACTGATTGTGTTGCTCTACAAGCGGCCCTCGATAAAGTAAATGAATGGTGTAATTTGAACAAACTACAATTGAATGCAAAGAAGTGCAATGTTCTAACTTTTACCAATAAACATCAGCTGGTCGAATTCAATTATTGCTTAGAAGATTCAGTGCTAACACGTCCATCAACCTTCCGCGATCTCGGTGTAACATTTGATAGTAAACTTAACTTTAATTGTCATATAAACACCATAACCAATGAAAGTTTTAGAACACTGGGATTTATAACACGATGTTCTCATGATTTTAATGACAGTAATACGCTGAAACTACTTTATCAGTCTTTTGTTCGATCAAAATTAGAATACTCGTCAATTATTTGGTCTCCTCATTACAACCTACATATACAAAATATAGAGAGAATTCAGAGACGTTTCTTAAAGATTTTAAGTTACAAGGAGGACGGTGTCTATCCTGCTATTGGTTTTCCCCAGACTGCACTTTTAAACAGATTTTCGCTTTCGAGTTTGGAGACTCGCCGAACTATTTCACAACAAATATTTCTTTTTAAAGTAATACATAATATAACAGATTGTAGTGCTATCTTAAGCTTACTAAATTTTCGAACACCTAGGCCAGGTTCCAGACAAAACACTTTATTTTTATCTGCCGACCCCCAGAACTAATGTACAGAAATTTTCACCACTGTACAAAATGTGTGAGAACTATAATAGTCTTCAAGACCAGTTTGATATATTCCACTGCAATGTAGCTGAGATAAAGAGATTAAATGTATAAATTAAAACACGTTACCATATTTTTATTAACTTATATTCTTTCTTTTTATTTACTTATATTCTAATATATTTTCTATGTACTTATTATCTCCTGCCCTGTAATTGGAATGCTCTGTTGGGCAGTGTATCGTTAAATAAATAAATAAATAAATAAAATGTTTAGGCCTACTATTAAATTTGAAAGTGCATAAATTAATTTAAAAATACATTGTAAATGTACCGAATATTAATAAATATTCATTACGCATGTGTACATTGTATCGATAATGATTAAATAGAATAATTAACGGCAGTATTATATAATTTAAATATGGTGTTTATTCATGAGAAATAATAATAATAAATTAATACATTTTGACATTATGCAACTAAACAGACGGTTATACAAATAACATTTGAATTGAACTGGCAAGTGTAAAATTATTAATTTATGTGCATTTTGTTTTTACAAAAGCATTAAAAACAGTTAACTTATATTTTATTAACGTTGCAATTAATGACACAGGTTGATGGTGGTTGATTAACAGCATTTCACATAAATATTTTGCAATTAGTGAATCAGATATATTTGTTTTTAACTTGTTTTTAACCTTCCCTGAATGGCGTGACTACTTTCGACCAGAAGTGGTAGGTACTTTACTTGAAGAGGTTTTCAATTTTACACGATTATTTGGAGAGTTGAATGATTTGCGATATTTTTTTCTAAAAATGACAATGATTAAAAAATTACGAAAAACGTATTAAGTAGTTAAATATTTATTGATATACCGATACGTGGTGTCCCATAATTACATAACCTCATTCGAGAGGGTGATAGATTTGGTCTACACTATCCTATACGTACTTGTCTTGGACCTCTGAGAAAACATTTCTTTAATACTCCCATACAATGGTGTAATATAGTTTATCCTTTTTGTCAATTCTGCAGGAACGCTACCGTTTCCATATTTTCCACACGTAATTTTAAGAGAATTCCCTAAACATCGGATTGTTCAGTTCATTCCACGGAATACTATACCCGGTGATCAGTTTTACTAAATCTAAGATAATGCCAGTTTTCACAATAAAGGCATAGGCCATCGAACTTCGATAATTGTATACGATTTATTTTGTATAGGGAACATCATTCCGCTATTGGATAGTGAGATATAAAAAACTGAATCGACACACCATTTTTTTCAAGATGGAGAGTGCAAGAGATTGAGTTTGGGACTTTTTAGTGTGTTCAATAGTGCCCCTGAATGAAATTCTTTGCCAAGTGTCAAAACTTCAGAAATTATTTCCGCCAATCGTCAAAATTTAATAATAATATTAATAGTCTCTATTCGACTGTAATATACCGGGTGAGTCACGAATTGCGCTCGCCCCAATATTTCCTAAAATATTTGGAATGGAAAATTGAAATTTGGAGGTCTTATTACACGACTAAAATGCCATCTTTTCAATAAAAAATCAAGTTTGGTGCACATCCGGTTTGACCGGAAATGCCCACAACTTTCGATTTTTAAATGGAACACCCTATATATTTTTACATTTTTGGAATCTAGAGGAAATTTTGAATACAATACATCCATTTTGGTCACGTTTTGATAAACGTTAAAAATTTTATTAAAAAATCTATTTCTGAATCCAGAGTGCTGTGGTGCCCAAAATATATTTTAGTTTGTGTGCTACGTTACTATAAAAATAAAAAGAGCAATATGGTTGCATTACTTAATTCTCTAGAGGTGTTTAAAATTTTTAAATGTGATTTTTACCCACTAACTCGGTTTTTTTAAATGGGAATTTAATCGTTCACCAACATTTTTAAATACCTCATTTTCATACGAATCTAATGATACCAACATTTTGAAAATCCGCTCAGAAATATTTGAGATTTCAGCCAACATACAATGCAACCAAGCTTTTAGAAACATGCGGCTAATAGATAATAGATTCGTGGGCTTTGGAAACTAAAATGGCACAATTCTGTGTAAATCTGGTAACCCAATAACATTAAAAAAATCATAGTAGCCATTGAATGTAATAAAACAATATCAGCTGTCAGACAGACTCGTGTAGTTATAGGCAATCTTGAGCTATCAAACATTTAATAATTGTGAGCGCAAAGAACGTTACAATTAAGTTTAGCATAGGTATGTGGAGGTAAACACAATTACATCCACAAGGACATTTGCAATAGAATGCGACATCAGTTCGGTTTTCAGAGTTTTATTTAAATGAACATAAATATCGGGCCTATAAATAAATAAAAATCAATTCCGTTTGAACAATTAAACTTAAACTAGGTAACAGTAGGTATCTTTAAAATAATTAATATAATTAAACCATAAATTGACATTTATAGATATTGTTCAAAATGTCCACCATTTTTTTCTATACACAATTCGGCTCTGCGTACAGTTGCTTGAATGGCTCTACGCAATTCAGCCGGCGTTATTTCATTAAGAGCCCGTACAACTTTATTTTGCAGCTCTTCACGGGTATTTGAAGAAGTTTTATAAACTTTATTTTTGAGAGTGCCCCATACATAATAGTCGAGGAGGACCACCTGATATGACCTTGATTTGCGATAAGGCGTTCACCATGCAAGTTGTTTAAATATTCCATCACTTTTCTGGAATTATGTGGGGGAGCACCATCTTGTTGGAAAAACAGATTTTGTAAATAGGCAAGAGGAAGTAAGTCAAGAAATTCTGCTGTCTGGTTTTGTAAATTCTGAATAAATATCGTTCGCCAGTAAGTGTTCCATCAAAAAATATGGGTCCAATTATTCGATCTCCAAGTACTCCAAGCCAACAGTTAAACCCAAATCTTTCCTGAATATTCCCCCGCCCTACCAACCTCGGATTTTCTTGAGCATCAATTTCTTTGTCCTCACTTACAATAAATGTTTGATGGTCATCTTGTTGATTGGGTTCGTTTCTTAATTCTTGTTCCACTCTGGCAAACAAGTGTCTGCTTGGATGACGTCTGTTGGGATATCGTTGCTGATACAGTTCTGCAGCTGCAGTTGAATTTTTGAGACGCTCTCCATATATCAGTAACATATCGACCTTTTCATTTCTACTAAAATTATTCATTTTCTTTAATTTTTACTCAAAGAGATTTCCGCAACGCTTTATTTTGTATCTGTCTGACAGCTGATATTGTTTTATTACATTCAATGGCTACTATGATTTTTCCAATGTTATTAGGTTACCAGATTTACACAGAAATGTGCCATTTTAGTTTCCAAAGCCCACTAATCTATTATCTATTAGCCGCATGTTTCTAAAAGCTTGGTTGCATTGTATCTCGGCTGAAATCTCAAATATTTCTGAGCGGGTTTTCAAAATTTTGGATCATTAGATTCGTATGAAAATGAGGTATTTAAAAATGTTGGTGAACGATTAAATTCCCATTTAAAAAAACCGAGTTAGTGGGTAAAAATCACATTTAAAAATTTTAAACGCCTCTAGAGAATTAAGTAATGCAACCATATTGCTCTTTTTATTTTTATAGTAACGTAGCACACAAACTAAAATATATTTTGGGCACCACAGCACTCTGGATTCAGAAATAGATTTTTTAATAAAATTTTTAATGTTTATCAAAAAGTGACCAAAATGGATGTATTGTATTCAAAATTTCCTCTAGATTCCAAAAATGTAAAAATATATAGGGTGTTCCATTTAAAAATCGAAAGTTGTGGGCAAACCGGATGTGCACCAAACTTGATTTTTTATTGAAAAGATGGCATTTTAGTCGTGTAATAAGGCCTCCAAATTTCAATTTTCTATTCCACATATTTTAGGAAATATCGGGGCGAGCGCAATTCGTGACTCACCCGGTAGAGATGTTTTTGCCTCAGATGATCCTCCTCCTCTGTAATTGCGTTAAATCATGGGAAACAATTTTGCACAAATTTTAATTTACATTTTTAATTCACAATAGTGGGCAAATTAAGCTTTGAAGCGAAAATGTGGAAGTAAATAACAAAATGATTCAAGCAGCAGACGCCAGAATACTTTTTGAATGCCAACAGTTCCGTTTAGTCACAACAAAACTTTCTCCGAGTATTGTTCTCGCTATTTAATTCATTTTATAGTTACAGAAGTTACAATTTCCGTCATAATATAGGGTTATTAAATGAACATGTGAGAGGGAATTGGGAATTCCAGGCCTTTAGGCGGTCTCCTTAACTTCCGTACCTTATAAAGACAAACTGCGAGACGCTGGTTTTAGAACATAAATGTTTAAGAGTTTCTGGTCCAGGAGGCGACTGCAAATTTGTGCGGGGAACGAGTGGACGGGATTTAGCAGTTTAGAATACTGCAATAGTATGTCCTAAACTCATAACCACTGGTCGGCCGATCACGGTCCCTGGCGGTAATGAGTAATGACGGTAATTGTTTATTGGGGCAATGGAGCGATTGTGGTGACAAAGTGGACGTTTTTTTTTTTAACTAATTTGTTAATTATTATCCAAAGAATGTAAAATGCTCGGTAGGCCGACCCCCACCCCTGGCGATAGCCTTGGCCGACCATTAACAACAATCCAATTTTTAATGCCTAGCCTCCCCCAAGGAGTGTCCAGGTCGGCCTTGGTCTATTCGAAAGAACAAAATTTTTCCTTTCATAAAACCCCGGACGGCCGATCTCGGTCCCTGGCTTTAATGAGTAATTACACTAATTGTCGTGGGGGGCACAGGGGGGGATTGTGGTGACAGAGTGGACGATTTTTTGTTTAAACTTTTTTTCTTATTGTAATCTCGAGTCTAAAATGCTCGGTCGGCCGACCCCACCCCTGGTGATGTCCTTGGTTGCAAAACAGTTTAATTTAAAAGTACGAACTAGGAAAATTGGCATAATTTTTAAATTTAAATCTAACTATTTTGCAATCCACTGAAATTATTGAGTGAAAATTAATAGTAATATTCTTGTCAAGGTTCTACTTGGGTAGTCTTATAATTTTTTTAAATATACGTACTAACAGAAAAAAGTTATAGCCAAAAATAGTAAATATTTCCCTATCGGATGTCTCTTTCTAGGGAATGGTCACCTTAAGGAGGTATTATTCCAACAACAGAATAAAACAGGGGATTTTTTTTTAAATTTACTCAAAATATGTATAATTTGTTTTCGACAGAATTTCGAAACGAATAATATCTACGTTTATGAGATTATAATAAGGAAGCACGTTTGCCTTCGGTGTGTTGTTGGTGTCCAGATTTGACCAAATGTGGCCTTGACAGGCCCCTGGTTAGTGCCACTACATGTCCTTTTATAAACAAAAAAAAATTAATAGGACAAGTTTTTCCTCGGTGAGAATCGTAAAATACACTAAAGGGGTTTCTTAAAAAACCAAAGTTGGTGGCCATATCTTACATAGGGTGGCTTTAATAGGCCCTTGATAAATGTCGTCATATGTGCCCTTCCAAAACAAACAACTTTCATTCGGACAATTTTTTTCTTCCATCCAAATTTAAAGTTATTCCAAGTGTAACTTCAAAATGAAACACGTATATTTATTTCAATAAATGGTATATAAATTTTTTTAATTAACATCGTAAATATTGTGTTTCAAATGTAATTTTATAAAAGCAAAATGCCATCCTAAACACGCGATGAATTCCGATCATACAGCCAGAAAAAATTTACTAGTTTTAAGTAAATCCATTTATTTGAATCATATTTTATTGAATCAAAGTTTTTTTTCCTTTAAAACAAACAATTATTTATTTAGGTACTTCAAGAAAATTGATTTATTTGATATTACGTAATTTAATATCTTAGAAACAATTTAAAAAATCATAAAATGAAATAAATAATTTACTTGAATTAAGTAAAATTTTATACAAATAAATTATTTACTTAAAACAAAGAAACATTTCATAGGTTCATATTTAAATTAGAACGTTTTCTTAAAACTATAGAAATTTACCTAAAACTATAGTACACTTTTTCTCTGAGTGCAGTTGCTACTACATTTATCACAAGAACACAAGAAGTTATAAAAGTGAAAACAGTGAGGTAATAACAATTCTTTTGATAATTCACCCTTTCGAATATTCCAAGACCGATCTGCTAAATTCGTGCGTGAGAAAAGGCATTTACAATGTTGCAAATGGTCGACCAAGGACATCACAAGGCGTGGGTGTCGGCCGACCGAGCATTTTAGATTCGAGATTACAATAAAAAAAAAGTTTAAACAAAAAATCGTCCACTCTGTCACCACAATCCCCCCTGTGCCCCCCCACGACAATTAGTGTAATTACTCATTAAAGCCAGGGACCGAGATCGGCCGACCGGGGTTTTATGAAAGGAAAAATTTTGTTCTTTCGAATAGACCAAGGCCGACCTGGTTACTCCTTGGGGGAGGCTAGGCATTAAAAATTGCATTGTTGTTAATGGTCTGCCAAGGCTATCGCCAGGGGTGGGGGTGGGCCGACCGAGCATTTTACATTCTTTGGATCATAATTAACAAATTAGTTTAAAAAAAAAAACGTCCACTTTGTCACCCCAATCGCCCCATTGCCCCAATAAACAATTACCGTAATTACTCATTACCGCCAGTGACCGTGATCGGCAGACCAGCGGTTATGTGTTTAGGGCATACTATTGCAGTATTCTAAACTGCTAAATCCCGTCCACTCGTTCCCCACACAAATTTGCAGTCCTCTCCTGGACCATTTAGAGCGTGGCGCGTGGAATTTTGAATAAAAAAATATATACTATTTTACCATACAACGGCATTCAAGTAACCAGATACTTTATCGTATCTTCATTTACAAATAAGTCTTTCAGTCGGGATGAATTTGAAATTTTCCTAATTTCTTGTTTTAACTCACTTTATTATACAAGAATAAAATTGAATTAATTACTTAATCCGCAAAGTCTGTTCTCAAAGATAGAAACAACTTTATTGGAATTTTATAACGCTTCGAAAGTTTAAAAGTCGCGGTACAAAACGTTCAAACTAATTCGCTGCCCTTTTACAAATCCAATCAATATATTGGCAATTCAGAATATTTTTAACGTCGGCGGAGCGAAGCTAATATCGGTCAAGATAACAGTTGAATTCTCGAATAGGTGCTACCCGGAATTTTACTTCTAAATGGAAATTAATTAAAAAATCTTCCTCCGATTGTTTTTGTAATAGGTTTTATTTTGTTGGATTTGGAGCCAAACGTTATTGTGAGGCCGAATACGCCAGGTAACTTATAATTTTCATAACTTTAAAAATAAACGCTTTAAAAGTTAATTTTGAAAAAGAAAACAGTCCACCTCTTATTCTAGAAACAGACACGCGGGTTAACACACTCCAGACTAACCATTAAGGACGGAACGTGTTGATGTTACTCATTGTTCGCCCTTCTACGAGACCATTTATTGCCCGCCGTCAGATCAGAAATCTCATTTCGAAATGCAAAGATAAAAAAGTAATGGAAAGCGATTCCATATCGACCATTAGATCAGTACGTTTTAAACCCTCTACGACGTCCTTCGTTAAAAGTACACAGTTGTGGACGAAAAGTTGGAACTTATCGCCATTGGGGTTCATTAAGACAATGGACATGACTGTCGGTTTGCGACAACGGTCGGCCGCATCGTTTCACCGCATTCAGCTTCAACAGCCCGAATAGGGTCGTCATAGAGGTCTTCTTTCGTAAATGGTTGCATGAGATAGGAACAAACTAAAAGGTCGGACGAGGCGAAAAACCACGCCGAGCACAAAGTGAAAGAAATAAGTTAATGCGAAAGTATATACGAGGTTAGCCTATTTATATATATACGCCGAGCCGATTAAAATTTCGAAAATTAGAAATATGTATATTAACTTCATTAGTAGTGGAATCTTTGAATGTATACGGGCAGTTCTTTAACTTATAATTTTACGGCAGAAATTATTGCGAAATATTATTTTGAAAATTACGAAATTTGTCTGTCCGCGTATTGGCGCTATATCTATCTACAAAACTACTTGGCTGAGAAAAACAATATTTGGTAGGTGGTTGAGGCTATGGCAGACAAAATCGCGTATACTTTTAGTGAAAAGTATACAGGGTGGACACTACAAAAATATTTAATGAGGATAGCTAACTTAAAGAAACGTCTCTGAATTCACTTAAGGGACTAAAACTGTATGAAGTACATTGGACTCCAAATCACATGAATGTTCGAGTTTGGATCTATAGTGGCAATAAATACCCACTAAGAATAATATTAAAATGCAGTTGTTACTTTAAACCGTTGCATCCTAGGATCTGATGATGCAAATTTAACATCTTCAGAAGCATTTAGTAGGGAATTTTATTAGCTATAATTTGTTTCTTTGTCTTACTTGCGTTAAACGAACGTAAACTGAGATATTGACAAAGAACGTATAAAAAGTTGCTTAATTTGTAGATTGTAATGTAATATCCAATCGACAAAATGTAATTCTCAGTTGAAGATGTGTAGGTACACACATTTATAGAGTTAAGACCTGACGAACCTGTAATAGGCTATTGACTATGTAATTGAATGAGGAACTAATTCGTTACAGGTATTTTATTTTTTCATCTGTTCAATTGTACCCGAAAGATGAGAATTTCACAAAATGCTATTAAATTTAGGCTTAGATTTTTGAGAACGGCGTAAATTTATCCACTTTTTGTTTTTTTTAGCTGTAACTCAAAAACTATACCTAGATTTTTAGTATATACACATTTGTAGACAATTTTTTGTAGAGAATCAAATTTTCTATCGAAATGGTACTTTATAAAGTCCAAAAAATTTTTCTGTAACAAAATAAATCAAAAAAACTATTGAAAACTCGAAAAATTTCAATTTTTTTTTTTTAATTTTGGTGTGTAACTTTTTTCTGAGTGGATTTGGGTATAGGCATTGGTTCACAAAAAAAGCTGACGTAATTCCCGTCAAAATGGTGACCGATAAAACTATTTTTAATAAAAGCTGGCTGAGATACAGCCCTTCAAAGTTACCTACTTTTTTACGATTTTACCACTTTTTACCTTTATGCCATGTTATTTTTAACTTTTACACGCACAAATTATTTTTATTCAATACGAAAGGTATTTGTTTAAAATTTTGATATTCATATGATCTTAGACATAACAAAATATAATGTACTAATGTATAGCTGTTTTAAAGATACTTTTTGAAATTACATATCTATTTTATTTATCCCATATTGTTTTCGAACTGAATATCAATGTCTTCATCAACATCGTTTTCGACATCTTCTTCCATAACTTCTGGAACATCAGCGTTTTCACAATTTAAGCCCATACATTCTTTGCAGAACACGGAGCAGCTAATTCCTAATTTCCCACAGCCGTAATTTCCGTGACAACCTTTTATGCACCCGCAAGCTACTTGCTCCAGTAAAGTCCGCGGGGCAGGAGGTTTGGTTGTGCTAATTAGCATTAATCCATTTTTAGATTTTTTCCAACCCCGCTCAACATTCAAAAGGATTTAAAATATTTCCTTACCACTGTTGAATTTGGTGGTACGTCCTTAAGCCGTGCTGTTGAGTGACATCAGAAGTTGGTTTTGTGCTCTTCGATAACACAGGTCTACAAAAAAATGTCCTGTCTTTGCGATCAAACCTACCATTTTCTAAGTATTTTGGTGCGCTGAAACCAAATTTGGCAAAAAAAAAATTTTCTACCGCGTCAATTTTTATATATACATACCACGATTTTTATTGCAAAAATGCTGTTTTGACAATAAAAACCGCGAATTACTCGAAATCTACGAGGTAGAAAATTTTTTTAATTGAAAATTCGGATTCAACACACAAAAATACTTAAGCAGAAAATTTTGTTATTTTGTAGGCCAGTGTTATCAACTTTTACACCTTGATGAAATTTGACAGCTCATTGTCATTAAGTCGGAATTTATTTTTGACTTCAGATTCGTGGTCAGCGACCCAAAAAACAAATACAAAGATCATAAAAATAAAAATTAATAATTTTTTTTTAATTCTCCTCTATAAGAGTTTATAGGGGTTATATGGAGATGTAGAGAAAAATTGACGTGGTAGAATTTTTTTTTTTACCAAATTTAGATTCAGCGCACCAAAATACTTGGGGAATTATGGGTTTGAATGCAAAGACAGGACATTTTTTTTTGTAGATCTGCGTAATCTTTGAAAAACCTGTAAGCGACATCTACTTGAACTGTTGGTCTTAATGCCATACTAGTGGAGTAAATCTAGAAAGGAATTCTAGTCTAGTCTAGTAGAAATTTTGGATTAAACCCGTGGTGGAAAGCTTTTGTTTAAACAAAAGAATGTTCAGAATCCTGTTTCTTCGTAGTTTTTCTTAAATATCTCTCTTTGTATAACCCGTATCGCAATAAAGAAAGAGACACAAATTATTCAAAATGAAATTGAGAAGAGAACTAGATTTGTCCGAAACTTTTTGGTCAATAAGTCGTAAAACATGAAGTCATTTTAGGGAAGCCATTTTGAAACAATTGATGATAACTTGAACAATGATGCACATATTCTAACGAAACTTTAGAAGAATATACCCTATACCTCCTGTGGAGTTAAACCATCAAGCCAATCTTCAAGTTAAAATCTTTACAATAACTCCTAAAAAACAATTGCAAAGTCGAAAATCGAATCGTCGATTGTTTGTGGGCATCAAGTCATATTTCAAGAATTTGTATTTCAGATTATAGTTGGTTTTATGTTCTTTTTGGTGGTAAAAAGGTAGGTAATTTTGAACGACTGTATCTCAAGTCAATTCTTACCAAAAACACTTTTATCGGTCACCATTTTGACGGGAATTACCTCAGCTTTCTTTTTTGTGAACCAATGACTACACCCAAATCCACTCAGAAAAAATCTGTAAAGGTATTTATTATTTCAGAATCTTATGAACCGCGAAATGCGCAAAAAGCAAAGTTTGTTCTGGGTTTATAAGTGTATTTTGAAAACACTGACAGCTACCTTGCTGTATACATAACCAAGAGGTCGGGATACATTGTAAACAATAAATCTAATATTTTTAAGAAGTGTAACTGAGTCCACGAGAGGGATTATGTCTCTGGGCATATGAAGGTCATAGCTCATGAGATTTTGAAACACCTCTACACAGAATTTCCCTCTTTATTTGTACATGGCGGTCACTCTAAAAAATTATTATTTACGAAATGACATTGAGAATAATAATCGTAATATAGTCATCATTATTATTACAAAGAAAACCTTATAACTTTTGGTCAAAAAAATATACAGAGTGGTCATCCGAGAGCAAAAATTCAATACTAAATAACAGGTGCCAAATTTAATGTGGAAGGCTTGAGCAATTACCTTTACAAATGTCCACCATGGTTGAATTATTTCTTGGGATGATCACCCTGTACATTTTTCAATAAAACTATAATAGGTGCATGTGCCAAATATTATTGCCATCTTTCATCATATTTTCAGTTCCACATTCACGTAGGGGAGTGGTTAAAACATTTCATTTTTTTTAATAGGTTAAGAATGTCATGAAACGTGGAAATCTTATATCCGAGCAAAACAGTTTTTTCCTGTCATCTATTTTATTTTTTGTGGTGGTGAAAAGTTTTCAAATTTTATATTTTTTTTATTTTCAAAATTTTTGGAATAGGCTTAGAATTTTAAATTTGAGCGAGAAAAAAAATCCATCAATTCTATGGTATCTAGTGTAAAAAAAGATTAGATTTAAAAAAAAAATGTTTTTTTTTAAATCTGTCTAGAATGCCATGAAACCTGGAAATTTTAAATTTGATCAAAAGAAAAATTTTTCATCTATTCTATAAATAATAATGGCAATTTTTTTTTTATTTTCAAATTTTTTTTTGGTAGGTCTAGAATGCCCTGAAACATGGAAATTTTAAATTTGAGCAGAGAAAAAATATTTCATGTATTCTATAGTACATAGTGGTAAAAAAATTAATTTTTTCAGAAAACTTTTCAATTTTTTTTTAAATATGTGTAGAATGCCAAGAAACGTGAAAATTTTAAATTTGAGCAAAAAGAATTTTTTTCCATCTATTCGTGGAAACATTTTTTTCAAAAATAATTTTAAAAAGTGTTGGTTTTTTTTTAATAGATTTAGAATGCCATGAAACGTGGAAATTTTAAATTTGAAGTAAGAAAAAATGTTTCCATCTATTTTAGTGGTAAAAATTATTTCAAAAGCGTTGGTAAAGCTTTTCAATTTTTTTTTCTGAAATAAGTTTAGAATGCCATGAAACGTGGAAATTTGAAATTTGAATAAAGAAAAAATTTTTTTCATCTATTTTAGTGGTAATTTTTTTTTTTTAAATGGTGAAAAAGATGCTCAAATGTTTTTTTTCTGAAATAAGTTTAGCGTGTCATGAAACGTGGAAATTTTAAATTTGAGCAAAAAATTTGTTTTCATTATTTATTCCCTTTAGACGGTTCACCCTGTATATTTTCCAGTGAAAGTTTCATTTCTTCGCTGACACTAGGGTCAACTACCTACCAAATTTGAGTATTCTCCGTCAAGTAGTTTTTTAGTTAATGCACCAACAGACGGACAGATAGACAGACAGACTGACGAAAAACCTATATTCTCGTAATCTACCTGATCTGAAATGTCAAAATCCGAAAAAATCTTGGAGGGCGATTTTTTCTCGAATACAATACTTCCTTTCGGTATGCGAGGGAAGTAAAAAGTTATACACCAAAATAAAAAAAATAAATTTTTTTGTTTTTTTAAATAGGTTTTTTTTTATTTATGTTGTTTAAAAATAATTGTTTTGGCTTTATAAAGTGCCGATAGAAAATTTGATTCTCTACAAAAAATCGTATTATGTGTGTATATACTAAAAATGTATAGTTTTTGATTTAGAGTTAAAAAACTAAAAAGTGGGCAAATTTAAGTACTCCCATCTCAAAAATCCAAGCCTAAATTTAATAGCACTTTGTGGAATCAACTTTCGGGTACAATTGAGCATATGAAACAATATAAAATATCTTTAACAAATTGTTTCCTTTTACCCCTGATTTTTCTACATAGTCAATAGCCTATAAAAGTATCGACGGTGGTCTAGTGGTTAAACAATCTATTATAGCCCGCAGTAATATCAAATTGTCTACTATGATATGAAAAAACTCGGTTTAAACCGGGCAGCTGTATCTAGAAAGACACCCCCTACTGAGTGAAACGTTTTGCACTAATCTATGTTTTGTTTATTTTCATTCTCTCAACCAGTTATGTTAAAAATATTGATATAGAATTATGTTTCGCATAACGGCATTAGTGTAATGCATATCACATCACATCGAAACCGGACGGTACCGTTATATCAAAATTTAATTAACCGTAATATTGAAAGTTTCCAGCGACCGATCCATATCGGTAATAATCACACAAGATCGTGTATTAATGCGCACGTAAAGTTTTGTCAATTAGTCCGTAATTACAAATTTCGCGCCTCGCGTAAAATTTAATTGCGGCCTGTTAATGACACGTCGGAACTACATGGGATTTATCTAGGGAACCAAAACTCATTATCACCTATAACAACCTAACCAAGCAACTAGTTGTGGGAAATCACTGTAGACAAAGATAATATGGATTTACTTGTGGACAGATGGATAATATTTCCATTTTAGTTTACCGTCCATTTATCACTTACTGTGAAAAATAACGTCGCAAGTAAAAAATAAAAAATTTTAATTGTTTTAAATTTTGTAATACTTAAAAACCTTGTACAAATATATTCTTCTCAATTAGATATAATTTTTATACATGTTCCGTTTCTGAACACTGCACCGAACAAAGTTCTCACAAAATTTGTATTAGAATTTTGACTCTTATTTTCCATGTTTCAGTCATCATGGCATGGCAATCATAATAATCGCTCGATCGAATTTAAGCATGTCTCGAACGCTTGTGCCTCTCATTAACAGAGCTAATCTCCTGATAAGAAAATAACTTGGGAATCGAATTTTTGCATTAAAAATTCGTTTAAGGCTGGCTCTTTTTGATACAGCAATTCTGAAGCGTTTGTGTTTTGTATATTTAAAATGCGATTAAATTCAGATTAGATCCTATATAATACTATCTCTTGTCGTAATTTATTACGCTCCTCGCTTTTTTCAATTTAGGAAAAATGGAATAAATCGAGAGTATAATTTATTTTTTCTCCATTTGTATCATGCCCCTCTGAATTTCAAAGAATACTTAAATTGCGTTCCCTTGAATCGTCAGATCAATGTAGATTGTAGACAGTACATCCCCTGGGAATAACAGAGCTTTTATCGTGTTTTTTTAAATAATAAGATATTCCTCATAGAGATCGGTATGTGCAGTGTTACATTTTTTAAATATGAATTAAGGTGTAACGTGATAATGTAGGAAATTCGTTTCAGAAAGTATAAGAATTTGCCACAATCACGTACAATCATAGTCACAATATAAATTCTTTCTGCTGAAGTCTGACTGTGCGTGTGCGCTATGTAACGGATTTCTGTACAATTTTTTTCTCGTGCAAAACGTTCTGAATAAGAAGATTATGCAAGATGAAAATAACTGATCGAATACTAGAAGTAGTGGCCTCAGCTAAGATAAACACTGCACCCGGAATAGACAATAAACACGACGAACTACTGCATTATCAACCGGACAGACTAAAGGAGCTGTCCCTAGAAATCATAATCAAACACAAACGAACAGATACCGCTTCCCAAAACCAAATCGCTACAAAACGTAGACGATTACAGACGAATAACACTCTACGGGGTAGGGTATAAATGTTGATTGATTGATTGATTGATTTGCCAGCGTAAGGTGGGCATTGTTGCCGATTCCGGTGCAGGGAGATTTGTTCCACCACGCAGCCCGATCGCCCACCGATCGTCCCACCGTGTGCCGGAACAAACCCCCAGTGCTTTTATATACCGCCGGACCAGCTGCATACGCTGGATTGGACATTGGACCTGCTTGTTGTCAGCAGCGAGAGACGCATGGGGTAGGAGTATAGGATGGAGCGTGTAGGTGTTTGTGAGATGTTTCTTCTTGTTTTCCTTCTGTCTTCATCGGATGGAAAGTGTAGACGTTTGTGAGATGCTTCTTTTAGATTTTCGTGCTTCTTTTTACTTTCAGATTTTTGTGATATGCTTCTTCTTAGTTTCTGTCTGTGATCATCTTCTCGCCTTTTCTACTTCTGAGTTTTCTGTTTCTTCTGTTTCTGAGTCTGGCAGTGTGTATATCCTTAATATTTCTTTATTGTATTCCATTTTTTGTTGTGTTAACTTTTCCCAGTGTGTATAATCCTTTTCTAGCTTATTCACAATCCTCTCGATTGTTGTAATCCATGTGTAGCATGGCCTCCCTATTTTCAGTTTGTTGCTGTTCATTCGCAGCGCTTTCTTCAGTAGGTGTGGTCCCGTCTTTGGACATGTCCCTTTGATTTGAATAGACGACGGAATCTAAAATGGAGAACCTAGGAATGAAACAAGGATAATCGCTATCCTCCTTCCCCCTGCCTACGGTGACATTCGGAGTTAAACACCCAGTAATGACCAAAGTGAATAGAAGAAGTCTAAGAAGAGCTGAAAGGGACATCGTCCAATTACTTGCAAAACAGACAATTCGTCAGAAATTATTTCTCCTGACGAATTTAATAATTATTTTGGAAACATTGCTCAAAATTTAATTAACTCCTTGTCACCTGCCACCGACAATTTTGAAAATTATTTTACAAGTTCCATCAAAATTGGTGCTGACAAGGATTTTGTTTTTACAGAAGTCACTTACAATCAAGTACTAGATGTAATCGCTAATCTGAAAAACAAACATAGTAAAGATGCTAATGATATTAACATTAAAATTCTCAATTGTATCAAATACATCATTATAATTTCACTCACGAAACTAAATCATGAATGCATCAGAAAGAATATGTTTCCAAAATGTCTTAAACTGTCAAAAGTGTTACCTTTGTTTAAAAATAACTGTATTGATGATCCGGCTAACTACAGACCTATTTCTATCGTGCCATTATTTGCCAAAATCTTTGAGGTACTTCTCAAATCACGAATTATTTTGAAAATTCTAATTTATTTAATAGTTGTCAGTATGGTTTCAGGTCAAAATTGTCAACGCGTTAGCAATTAATTCATTGATGAATGTAATAAATCAAGGTTTCGAGGCGAAGGAATTTGTCCATGTGCAATTTTTAGATCTAAGTAAAGCTTTCGACTGCGTGCCTCACAATATTTTAGTAAACAAACTGAAATTTTGCCAATTCTCTGAGGGCAGCAGAAATTTAATTGTCATATTTGACTGGTCGTTATCAATTTATTCACTTTAATAATGCTGATTCTGGTTACATTAATATTAGATTTGGTGTCACTCAGGGTTCACTTTGGGGACCGGTTTTATTTCTTATTTATGTAAATGATTTGCCTAACAGTAGTCCCTTAACAAATTTCACTCTTTGCTGATGACACGAGCTTGGCTCACTCCCATATTGATTGTAACATTTTATTGTCTGAGGCTCAAAAAAGTCTGTCTATGGTTCACAACTGGTTTTTAAATAATAACCTAGTACTAAATAATGATAAGACAGAGACTATGATTTTCTCGCTACGACAGCACTCTGTACAGATGACCTCTCATTGCGTTAAGTTTTTGGGCGTTATTTTCGACAGGAAGTTGACACGGGAAGAACACACGTCCTATATTGTGAGGCGAGGTACAATGCCGGTTTAAGTGGCGAGAACTCGATCGGCGAAGTTAAGCAACGCCGTGAGAGTAGTTACTTGGATGGGTGACCGTATCTCATTTCGCCGTCCTGGTCAAGTGGTGGAAGTAGCATTAGCTAAACTTCACCAGGACGTTAAAATAAAATAAAAAATATCTGCAAAAATATATCACGTAATATTTTCTTATTGCGCAACTTAAAAATTTGTTTGTCACAATCAACGGTTTTAATGGCATATCATGCTATAATTCAATCTTCCCTTACCTATGCCATTTTAATATGGGGTCATTCGGCACATACTTTGTTGCAGGGCTCCCAGATAAAAGGGAATATGTAAAAAAAATTTAACTTTAGAGGCTGATATATCAGCAATACAGCAGGGTAGGGTGGTCACCCTGTGCCCTGAACAAAATTTTTATGTTTTACGTGCAGTCCCCTCTTTGCATTTAATTGGTGGCGAAAGAGGCTCACACGGCCGGCTAGACAAGTACCTGGGGAGTGACTTCGACAAAATTGGGGCTTTAAATGTACACTGGTGAAAACAAATACGCTTCTTACTATAACAGATTTAATAATTATATATAGGTACGCTTACAGCCAGAGATAACATTACACACAATCGATATTCTTAGATGTGTGGCCCACACTTAACCTAACACAAAACATATGATAACTTAAAACTAATAAAATCTTAACTAATAATAGGCAAAATATGACCCCCAAAATATATTAGCTTAGACGGTTACATTAAAATACTGAAAATAACATGAAATGATCAAAATAATGTGAATTGAGTAAGTGACGATAGGTTCAAGCGTGGTGTTCAAAACTACAAAAGTTAATTGGTCATATGCAAAATATGTACTGATAATTTAATTTAATGTCTACCGTAAGAAAGCTGACGGGCACTCTACGCCTCACGTAGAAGGTGGTATGTGATATAAGGTCCCTCGTTAGGTAATTCAAAGACGCTTACCTCCAGCAGGTTTCAAAATGTAACCACTAGGCCTACCAGGGGAGCGTAGCTTCCAATGGAACCAGGACGGAGAGTCTCACCAGTACACTCAGGATTCCAAATTCACAAAATATCTTGCCAACCAAGTTGCAGTAAACCAAATTCACATACAGCTGTACAAATCCAACAGGTAAGATGTGGGGTCAAACATACATGATGCGATGCCAGTAAAAGTCCAAGATAAAATGAAACCAAAAGAGCAAAAGGTACAAAAAGAACAAGAAAACCAAAAAAAACAAAAAACCCCAAAAAAGCCCTGCAATAAAGAAATAACGAATATTACAAATCTATTTTCTAAAGAGATTTCAGAGGTATACCTTAGATGTTGAGTGGGCTTTCAGAATTCCTTCGCCATGTGCTTCCAGCAAGTTGATTTATCCGGAAAATTCCGTAGCAGTATTTCCCAACAGAAAATAATACAAATAGCAAAATAAAATACTGCTAATTTGTCACTACAGCACTAAATCCCATTAAAGGAGCAAATTAACAAAATGCTATCCACGTGCTCAGTGACACAACTTCTCTTCGAGCCGGCAAACGGAAAAAATCCCCAAAAATGGCCCATACGGAAACCTCTGTCAAAATCTGAGAATGAACTTTGTCCATGGGTACGTTCCGAATGAACACTATACAACATAACCCACAAATCTGATAAATATCCCTTAATGACGTTTATATTCCTCACATAATACAGTATTTCATAATTCCATTAACAAAACAACAGGTTTAATTGATAATAACGGTCTTGAAAAAGTTATAATCGAGACGTTCGAAACTCGCTTCCTAATTAGGTACAGTTACAGTGCGTTGCTAGCAATGCGTTGCCAGCAACTCGCTGCTAACATCACTGTGCATGGCTCACATGGAGCACGAACGGTAGGCAACCAGTTATACTATATTAACATATTAAGATATTCAAATTTAAATGTACAGATACGAAAATAGACTGTAACAACTTCAACAGTTTCTTCACTGCCAAGAAAGTCTATCAGAATCGTTGCTGGGTTATCATATAGGGATGATTGTAGGAATGCTTTTAAAAGCCTCAAGATACTTACCTTACCCTGCGAAAATATTCGACAGTGCCTTGTATATATTAAAAGTAACTTAAATAATTACACAACATGTGAAAGTTTACATACGTACTCAACTCGTAATAGGGGTAATATATATTTGGATTTTTTGCGACTTTCAAAAATCAGAAATGGGACATGCTATTACTTAGTAAAATTTTTCAATGTGTTACCGATTGCTGTACAATCACTTGATTGTACTCGTTTCAAATACGCAATTAAACGATTCCTCCTTGATAGTGCATTCTATGATTTTGACGAATACCTGTTGACTGATTTTTCCCGTTTAATTTTATAAACCTACTCTATATATAATAACGATTATTGTTTATTCGTTTTCTATGTTACTATATTGTTATTTACTCATGTGTTATTTATTTGTTTTATTTATTGTGTATTTTTTATTACTATTGTTTAAGACAACCAATGTTTCGTTGGTTTCTTTGCTATATTTTACATTTATTTGACGTGTCAAAGCATAATTTGTGTATATATGACCAATAAAGATCTATCTATCTATCTATCTATCTATCTATCTATAAACACAGTGAAACGATAGAAACGTAGAAATACAGCTCCGTGGCGCAGTGCTAAGGTGCTAAGGTGTTTGGCTTGCGACCACGGAGTTCCGGGTTCGAATCCCGGCTAGGGTATGGATGTTTAGTGGCGTTTTTCATGTGTTATCGAGACGGCAGCAGTGAGCTGGACCGCTATTGAATGGCACAACATGTCTAGTCACTGTTATCTCTCCTGAGTTCGAGTCTCAGCTGCGGTAGATGGCAATATCGCAGGGAATGGTTGTTGTGTTGATGTCTATGTGTACGTGTCCTGGTTGAGTGGTAGAACAGCAATAGCTGAACTCTGCCAGGACGTTAATATGTAATATAATATAAAACAAGGCTATTAAAATCGTAAGCACTAATAGAGGGAGAAACAATAATTAAATAATAGAATCGTACACAATGAAATATTAGCGACACGTCCAAAGACGGGAGACGAAACACCTATTTAAAAAACTGAACAAGGTAAACTGAAAATAGGGAGGCTTATTATTGCTATACATGGGTAACAACAATTGAGAGGATTGTGAACAAATTAGGAATGGATTGTACCTACATATTGGGAAAGGGTGTCAAAGCAAAAGAAGGAATACAATATACAAATCTCAAGGATATACACGGTGCCAGATTTAGAAACAGAAGACTCAGAAGAAGATATGCAAGTACGTGATCATAGACAGAAACTTAAAAGTGGAATATCATCACTCCATATCACGATACAATACGACAATCATTTCACAAACACCTACACTTTCCATTCCATATTCCTACACCATGCGCCATGGGGCTCTCGCTTCTGACAACAAGCATGTCCCAAATCCAACCTGATATAAACGTAGCCAGTATAGGCGGTAAATCCAGAAGCAATGCCTACCTTACGCTGGCTAATCAATTAGTGAGAAACCTGATTGAAACAGGAACAATGTTTACGACTAGCTTTAGATTGGACACGTAATAAATAATGATTAAGGACAGAAAATAATTCACTAATTCACTTTTCCTCTTCGTCATGTATTTTTTGCGTAAGAGAATTATTATCCACGAATTATTTACTAGCATCAGGTCCCTAATTTCGTAATATTGAAAGTTCCGCGTGATTAAGGAAGTTTTATGATAAATTAATTAATGTAGGAAGTCTATAATGATAAGTTATGCAGCGCTTAATTAACTTGGGAATTCGAGTTAAACCCATAGATTACAGACAGCAATAAGGATATGGCTGATAGGCGTACTTTACAAAATTGTGGAGAGGAAATAAGACATCGTAATGCCGGAGACTATGTACAGGATACCTCGTAGATTGTCAAGCTGAACATTTGGAAACTATGGTGGTAATGGTTAACATTGCTTTATGTAAAACAGGATCAACACCATAAAAATGTTATTTGTGGTGTGACTTGAACGCGTTTTGCTTTGTAATGTAGGATCGCGAATAAGGATCGAAACTTGCTGTGACGCTGAAATTCTTAACATAATATAAATGTTTTGCTTTAAATTTTTCAGTTGTTTCTTGTGAAGGTTTTTGATTTTTTAATAATTAAACAAATTTCATTTTAATTTTAAAGTAAAATACCGATCTGGTATCGCAGTCAGTATATGCGTGAAGAAATAAGATTATTGTTCTTTTATTACGCGGAAAACTTCGTTATAACTTTTTAAATAGTAAACTTTGCGTAGGAATTTTCGTTGTTCCGACGAAAGTATGTTGAAGAATATAGCACGGTTATCTGAGAAACGCCTGCCTTTTTAACCGACTTTTTTTTTCTATGATTTTATTTAACTCAAAATGTATGATGCATGTTCAAATTTGGTGATCGAATTTCATGCTGAAATTTTTCACACGACTTAGGTTCTGACGACAAGACAATATAGTATATTCAATATTATGTTAGATTTAATATGGCGGCCACCACAAAATGGCGGATTACCTTTTTCCCCCTCGGCGTGGGTAACAAATGCAAGTGTATATAGAGTAGAATACAATAAGCTGTGTGACGTTATTCTAAATTCAGTATGGTGGCCGACACAAAATAGCGGATCACCTATTTCTTTACAACCTCCTCAATATGTGTATCAAATGAAAGGGTATATAAAATAGAATACAATAAGCTAGCTGTGTGACGTTGTTCTAAATCCAAATAGGGCGACTGACACAAAATGGCGGATTATCTTTTTCTCGATAACACCTCGATATGGGTATCAAGTGAAAGGGTATGACAAATAGAGTACAATAATCTATGTGACGTTATTTTAAATCCAATATGGCGGCCGACACAAAACTGCAGATTACCCATTTCTTTACAACCCCCTTAATATAGGTATCAAATGAAAGAGTTTGTCAAGGGTAAACGAAAAACTAAAAAGTAAAAAATAAATTAATTAAAAATAAATTAAATACAATGGTTTTCTTTTAAAACTGAATTGCACTAAAAAGTAGAAAATAATTTTCATTCAGTGATTAAATTACAAAATGATGATGAAATAGAAAACCATTGGGCGCTCATAAAGTATTGCTGTGGCTGTATTATATTACAATATGCTATTCACAACGTTCTATCTTAATGCGGATTGTTGATAAAGATAATATATTATATTTTATGAACGTCGAATGGTTTCATCATCATTTTCGCTGAATGAAAATTATTTTCTACTTTCTAGTGCAATTCAGTTTTAAAAGAAAACATTTTTTTTTTAAATCTTTTTATTTAAAGGGTGAGGTTCTCAATTCAACCCGTATAAATGTTTTTTCTTAAGTTTACAATTATTTGTTACATGGGCCGATGTTAGTTAACCTTGGCTTCCTCTGAATTATTCCCAACTTTTATATTTTATGTACCTATATCAAAAGTCGATTGTAAAATTAATAAGCTTCGCAAATTTACTCGAAAATGACCTTCGAAACAAAAACAACAATCAATACCAACAAATAGGCAGTATGGAAAGTTGGTAATGCTATAAACACGTGCGATTCAAACAGCTTTGGTGAATAAGAAGCAACAATCCGTTTGGGGGAAACTAAATACACACACCACCGGCGAGAAAGGAATAATTAATTAGCATTTTTTTACATTTTTTTTTCTCCTAACAAATGGGAACGGAATCTTTTAAAAGGAAAGGTTAATGATAGCTAACGCATTAGAGTTTGTTTGTCGCACTTCATGCCATTTTGAAGCCTCTTTAAAAATACTATTACAATGATGTTTTTAATACCGTATGTGTTCCCTACGACTCCTCATGACTGCATCCACCCTTATATACTTATTCAATTGTGTTAAATCTGGGGAATATGTAGGCCAAATTATTTTCAATCTTCTTACTCGGTTTAAAATCTCAACTACACAATGAGCGGTCTGTGGACGAACATTGTCTTGATTAAGAGGAAATTTTCTTCGATATGAGGGGCGAGAGGTATCACATGATCTTGTAGAACATTCCTTATATTATATCTATCTGCAGTTATAGTGCTTCCATCAATCACCATCAACTCTGTGCATACCATAATTGAGCCACATTTGAAAGAGACAGTATTAGTAAAATTGAATTGTTCATTTTGTTCTCTTGGTCGTCGATATACTCTTTTCCTACCATTAATCGAATTTAAACAGAAACGGCTCTCATCCGTGAACAAAACTTGACCCCACAGATCATCGTTCCAATTTTGGTGTTCTCGGGTAAAGGCTAATCGCGATACTCGATGTCGTTTTTGGAATTTTGTGGATTTTATGGATTGACCTATACGACTTCTAAGAGTCTTTTAACCGTATGCTCACTTGTTCTGGTTCCTCCAATTTCTTGTTTGAACTGCCGTTCGTCGCCTATTTCGGAGACTTTTCAACCTTATAAATCGATCATCTACAGCCGTAGTTGAGTATTTTCTGCCTTGACCTCGTTTTCTCACATACATTTTTTTTCTCAAGAAACCATGTATGGGATCTTAACGTACAAGTCTTCACCTTTAAAATACCGTTGTTTGCTCAAATATCTTTTTTTTTCTCGCCGAGATATTGCAATTTAAATAATTAAATGTATTGGGAGAGATATGATATGAACAGACAATTTTAAAAATTCGATATCTCAGCGAAAAAAAAAAGATATTTGGGCAAACTGTACGGCATTTTAAAGATGAAGATTTGTACTTTAAGATTCCATACGTGGTTTCTTGAGAAAAAAAATCTCAAAGCTACATAACCTCAAATGTGTCTAACTTTTAGGTTAGAATATGTCAAAATCCTGACGTCATAGAGCAAAACTAAAAACAGATTCGAATTCAGCGTCGAAAATACATAAGCAACGTATGGTCTGACCCCAGATCCAGACAACTTCTTTTTTTTTGTATACCTGTGTAATTGGCAAATTTAATTAAATTAATTGAAAAATTTGTTATCATACACAATATGCCATAAAATTAAACGAAAATGGTTCTCTCGGGTTTTTGGGGTCGCTGATCACGAAGTCCAATTTGGGAAATTCAAAATGGCGGACCGGAAATCGGGCCATTTTCCAGAAAAAATGAGAATGGATATCTTAGCCTTGAAAATCTGTACTCGGGGGGTTTTCGAGGTCTAATTTGGTAAATTGAAAATGGGAGACCGGAAGTAGAGTCAATTTCTCAGGAAGAACTCGTATTTTTTTCGTTTTTGGGCTGAAAATGGAAACTCGGGGGTTTTCGTGGTCGCTGATAACGAATCCGATGTCCAATTAGAGATAATATTACGCACCGGAAGTAGAGCCAGATCCTCAGGAAAACCTCGTATTTTTATCTTTTTTGGGCTGAAAGTATGAAAAATACGAGTTTTTCCTGAAAAATATAATACTTCCGGTCTGCCATTTTGGATTTTCCCTAATTGGACATCAGATTCGTTACCAGCGATAACGAAAACCGCCGAGTTCCCACTTTCAGCCCAAAGAAGAAAAGAATACGAGTTTTTACGGAGAGATTGACTGTTCTTCAGGTCTGCCATTTTGAATTTCGTAAATTGGACCACTGATTCGTGATCAGAGACGTCAAGAACCCCCCGAGTACTTATTTTCATCCCAAAAACGAAAAGAATACGAATTTTTCCTGAGAAATTGACTCTACTTCCGGTCCGCCATTTTGAATTTGCCCAATTACGCCTCGAATTCGTAATCGGCGACCTCGAAAACCCCCCGAGTACAGATTTTCAAGGCCAAGATATCCGTTCTCATTTCTTCTGGAAAATGGCCCGAATTCCTGTCCGCCATTTTGAATTTTCCAAATTGGACTTCAGAGTCGTGATCAGCGGCCGCAAAAACCGCCGAGTAACCATTTTCGTCTAATTTTATGGCATATTGTGTATGATAACAAGTTTCCACCAAAAAATAAAAGGTACTTACTTTGTTACTGTTTTTTCTAAATGTCGTTCTAGTAACTCTTTGCAATAAAAATGAAGTCAATTGTTCCTGTACTTTTAAATTTTAGAAGCAAAATGCCAAAATGACGCGACTACATGATGTATCGTCAATTTTGATTTACCAAACAACGCATCGGCAACATCACTGTAAGATCGAGCATTTTCGATCATTGCCGCAGCCCTAGCGATATCAATCAATGTTAAATCACCCACCAAGGGACTGTTTTCACAATCATCGTGACGATAGTAAAGAAAAATAAACAAATTTAAACAATCGCTTATGAAAGCACAAAGAACTTATAGAGAAAATACGCGTTTCAAATGCAATTCAGCAACCAACGGATCTTTATGCGTTGACATCATGTTTGACATTGATTAACTTGATAAAAATGTGCAAAATGAACAAAGACTGCAGTAAGAAATTCATGGCTGTCTAGACCACCATATTTGTTACGAGAAGAAAAAGTATATGCAAAAAATGACAATTTATCTCCTTTTCTTTCAATTTGCCCGTGTGTAGTAGTGGGTAAGCGATAAACCGAAAAACAAACATAGAGCAATACTCATAGACACTTGTATTTTAAGTATATTGCATATCATGAGGATAACCTTCCACTTTGTGCTCTCTTGCTATGCCCCAAAAGTGTTTAGGATGCCTCTCAATTGGTGTGAAAACCATGTTAATGCATTCCATGTAAAATCCGAGGACGGACCCGGCCCGGCTAGAAGCAAAACCGAATATATTTAAAAGCTTTCTCGTTCACTCTACTTTACGGAAAACTTTTTACACAGACATTTATATTTGCGTAAATGTGTGGGGTTATCTGATATTGGCATATTCTGATTTATAACTACCAAGTTGATAGTGAAGAGCTTCTTACCAGCCCGGAGTTGGCGAAGATCGTCAGTCGTGGACTCTTAGGTTTGAATTACAACTTTGACATGTGACACCGGTGATAAATGTTTGTATGTTCATTGTTTTAAAATTTTATAAGTCGCCGTCTCCTTAATCACAGACATTTTGTGATCCGCATTATTCTGGTTGGCCTCCCTTTGCTGTATAGCACGCCTGTCAGTATCGCGACATCTGTCGCGGTTGCCTGTTGGACGCACGAATGTACCATCAGCTCTTTGGTGATGTCAGCCCAACCTTTTGAACCGTCTATTATCGTTGTCGTCTCACCTCTCGCCGTTTGCGGTGTACGTTGTTCAACGGGTTGCTGTTCCTACTACTTGTACATAATTATGTTGATAAATCGCATCGGCATGTTTTTTTTCCATTTTTTATTTATCCTCTTCAGTATGCTAAATGTTACATTAGACATTACTTAGCGTTAATAAAAAGTATATGCGGCATTAAATTAAGTGAGTAGATATCCGGTCTTGTGCAATGCACAGCCATATATTACCAGTATAGATAGAGTAGATATTTAATAGGAATAATTTATTGTGGATAGAATGTTATATTTCTGAAGTCGAAACACTTCCCCATATTTTATCCCATAAATGTAAATCCAGGAATTTAATTATTAAATAAAGATAAATCAAAAATTTGTAAGACTTCTGATGCTCTAATTTCACAACTTCTTAAATGTAAATTAAAACATGTGTTCAAAGTTGTAACTACCAAAATTACTTACACATAAAGCCACACATAAGGAAACTGTTTCAAATCTATACCTACTTCAACATAGAAATGGAGAAATGGCGCTGTATCACATTACTCGTTCGCGATGAATAATTGCTGTGATAGGGTAATCTTTCCGCATGATTATTTTGTGGGCTCTAATTGGTTAATTCTTAATACCGGAGAAGAAAATATTTTGTTGTTTGAAATATTTAAGTAATAGTCGTACAATAAATGCCATTGATTAATTAAAACGAAGAACTATGCGAAGCTAAATAAACCAAAGGGACTTAAAACAAAAATTATTAATGAACTGTATCTATTGAAATAATTATATCAATTTTTTGTTTTAACCCACATGTAATCAAATTTAATAAATATATGTCTTACCATCAGTATTTATTTAATCATATTATTTTTTTGAAATTCGACAAGTTTTGTTTACGCGAAACAAATTTAATTATTGGTTGCTGCTTCACTGGCACATAATATTTTGAATGAACAATATTTTTTTTCATTTAACCAAAAAAAATCCAAAATAATTTTGCTTAAACTAATAAATCTATTCTTATCGTGCAGAAAAAGTGCAGACAAGTTATAAGAAATTGACTTGCTTGATATTTATTTTTATATGTAAAAGTGTCCGATCACTGATGCGAAAATATAATAAAATATACCCTTTTCATTCCATCTACATTCATTTTTCCATCAAATTTCAATCTCACGAACTATCGCTTCTGTCAAAAGCGATTCTGTTGATACGACTTTCCCCTCGAGATTAACCGAAGCTCAAATAAATCCAAGGAAGCCGGCATATGTTCGTTATACACGTCAGATATTCCTGCAATAACATCCTGTAGATAAGAGAAACCTTTGCAATTTCCCGAGCTTTATCAACCCACGAAGAAAACTGTAAAGATTATGTTTATTGGCTTTGTACGCCGCCTTTTCCCTGTTCTTTTTTTTATATATTGTCTATTACGATGAAAGTATCTGAAGCGGTGTTATAACGAAAATAATAAAATAAACATATGGTAGAGGGCAAACAGGATATTTATAATCGCGTCACGATCCTTGCGTAAAACCAAAACGGCGTGTCATAAAATAAACAACGACAAAGTGTGCGGTCCAGATGAAGTTAAAACTGTCAGAGTGGGTTTAAATATTTCTAACTCTCGGTGCCATACGTAAATATCGAGAAAAGGACATTTTTTGGGTATTTTGCAACAACTTTCATACCTACCATCTAATATTTAATATGAGAAACAACAAAATTGTTTATTCATTATGTATACTGTTGATCTAATTATGACTAAGCTAATATACTCATAAAATCAACAATGGTATAATTCTAAAATTATAATAGCTTTTTGTCTGAAAGACAACCCAGCGAGACCTGTCCCTTACGACGGCCCCTCTCTTAAATGGCCCTACGTAGAGAACTCTTGATGCGTGGTACACCACATCATAACCAAAGTATTCACGTCCTTTGAGAGTTAGGAATTAATAAAAAATAAAAATAAAACTGATACACAGAATAGTCCAATAATTATAAAAATTTTCATAACATATAATGTTATATGAGATTTTCTTTCGGTAACTGTTAGTGGAGGGATTATACATCACAAAACCACAAAAATCAGTTCTGGAGGTACCGCGCAATCCCCCCAAAAAACCACCCCTTCGGTGACAAAAGTCGTATTTTACTGATAACTCGTTAACCGTTGAAGATATAAAAAAAATTGCTCATCAAGCTTGACTAATTGCCTAAAAAAGTCCACTTGTAATTTTAGAAAAAATCGATATTGAAAAAAATTGCAAAATTTGTATTTTTAATGCGCACAAATTTTCGTTTATTTGAAATTTTTTACGCGCGACCTATACAAAAAATTGAATTGCTCGAAAACCAAACATGCTAGGAAGAAATATCAAAATGGGTTTTAAAGGGGATATAAAATAATATTTTGTGTTTCCATTTTTGATGGGTATTGATATATATCTATTAGTATATAAAAATAAAAATATAATTAACTATTCACAGGCCCATAAAAAAATAACTGACTTTAATATAAGTTATAAATGCATTATCTTTTAGTTCAAGGTAGTACTTCAATGCAGAAAAAGTTAGGAATAAAAATATTCATATTTACAAATTTACCAGCATGTTTAAGTTAGCCACATTTTGGCTAATTTTTAATTGTTTCCTAAAAATAAAAAAAAGACCCAAACATCTTGAAAATTTACCTCAAAAATTGTTTTTTGGGTTTATATATCATATAACTATTGTTTCTAATCATTTAATAGTTAAAAAATTGTATTCAAAAACTATCATAAAAAAACTGAATATGCAGCCGTTTTTGGATTTTTTTTTGGCTAACTTTAACATGCCGCTAAATTTGTAAATGTGAATATTTTAATTCCTACCTTTTTCTGCATGGAAATACTATCATGAACTAAAAGATAATGCATTTATAACTTATATTATAGTCATTTATTTTTTATGGGCATGTGAATAGTTAGATGCACAAAAAATCAGGAGATATATTATATTATTATTTTTATATACTAATAAATATCAATAGTCCTCAAAAATGGCAACACAATAGAGTATTTTATATTCCCTTTAAATCCCATTTTGATTTTTCTTCCTAGCTTGTTTGGTTTTCGAGCAATTCAATTTTTTCTATATTCCGTGCGCAAGAAATTTCAAATGAACGAAAATTCGCGCGCATTAAAAATACAAGTTGTGAAATTCTTGTCAATATCGATTTTCTCGAAAACCGTGGCGTATACAAGAAAATTACGAGAGGACTTTCTTTTAGGCAATTAGTCAAGCTTTCTTTTTTATGATGAGCAATTTTTTTATATCTTCAACGCTTAACGAGCTATCAGTAAAATAAGGCCTTTTTCACCGAAGGGCTGCTTTTTTGGGGGGTTGCGCGCCACCTCCAGAACTGATTTTTGTGGTTTTGTGTTTAATCCACGCACTAACAGTTACGGATGGAATATCTCACGTAACATTTTTTGCGAACTTCTGGTGTATTTTTTACTTTACCGACTGGACTAAAAGGTCTGATCTGGTATTCTATCGGGTAAAAACAATATAATAGTATTCTATTTACTGAAAACGTTTCACTAAGAAAAGTATTTGTGACCACTATAAACACATAATTTGGCGCCCGAGCAGGGACTCCAATTGGGAAAGTATAGACTTCACATTCCGCAGTCACCGAAGGTAATCGAAACACTCCAAAGAGGCGCTTATAAGCATGTGCGCCAATATTCTTGACTGAAGATGACGGTCTCGGATGATTAGGGGTCGAGCTTGAGCTCTTTGCCCCAATCATCGCTGTAGACCTGGACCGGCCTCGTAAGGGGTTGGGCCTGCTGTTTCGCCTATCCCCTCCGCAAATGCGGACGGTATTGGCGATGTTAGCAAACCTCCCCTGGTCCTGGCTGTTGGACCCTGCCAGCTGGGTCGTTTCTTCTGGCGCTCTTCTTTCTTCGCTGGCATGTAGGTAAGCATGTAAAGTGTCATTTTCGTCATAACCGAGCAGGAGGAACCGATTCCGACTAGCGCTGAACCGCTCAGACCGCACCGAAGGCGTTTTTAACCCCTTTAGGAATTTCCCCATACGAGGAGGCTGCTTTTTGAACCGAAAACTCGAACTCCGACCGAACACTTCCGAAGTCTCCCGAAGTTATCCGAACACACTAAATATCGTGTGGGGAGTCGTTTTCAGGGTAATCGGACCCAAGGAAGCGTTTGGTAACACTTGCAACCGGATCCGATCAACAGTCAAGTTACGGGTTTGAAATAAGTAGGACCCTTGCTAGGTGATAAACAGCACCCCGATACACCATCTGCACCGCCTTTTATTGACTGCCCGGATTTTGCCCACCGACTCCGGGGTCTGGAGTTACTAGGCAAGTTTAATAGTAACTCAGGGACCCTGGACTGATTGCCGTTTGCAATCGCAGCAAACGCGAGAAAGCGCAGAAAACAAGCACTGATAGGCATTGCAACACGCGTGCTGATGTTCCAGTATTCTACGTGATCGCACCCTAAGAGCTTTTTCAGGCTGCATGACACGATATCATTGTCGCCGAATGATATTCGTCATGGGTTTTATCCCACAAAGATAATGCATGAATCCTTTCTAGGGTATCGATGTGTAGTGGCGTTTGCCGAGACAACAGTTGACTAGACCGCGGTTGGGTGAGATAACACGGCTAGTCGCTGTTATTTCTCCTAAGAGTAGCTATAACAGGTGTCAATCTCGCAATAATTGTTGTGGTGTCTACGTGTGCGTATCCTGCTTGAGTGGTACGATAGCTGTGGTTAAACTCCACCAGGACTTTTTGTGTTCGGTTGAAGGACACTAGAGAACTAGCCGCATTTATTTTTATTTCAATTTCTAAATGCAGAACTGGTTATTGCGAAACCGCGCGGCAAGCTTCACTCCGAGAACTTAAAAGCAGTTCACCGGTTTAATTATAATAATTCCTAATTGCACAATACAGTTTCATCTACCAGCATAAAACATCCACCTACTCGACGTTGACAAAGTTTTTGCAACTCGCGCAAATGACGCCGTGCTTAATTAAAGTTTAATTTTCCAACTTTCGCCTACGTGGCGTGGCGTCTTTGGGAACATCTTGAATTTGTTAAAATTTAAACTAGAACAGATTTACGGAAGGAAATACTGGTGAAGTGTCGACGTGGAGGTACACGGCACAGGCCAGGATCTAACTTGTGCCAGGAATTTTAAGTAATGCATTAGCGTTGGATATTTTTATTATGCCAGCCTAACTCGACTATGTCACATTCTTTACTACTATGGCAATTGTAGACATATTTGTCAGTTTGAAAAGTAACAATTATATATACCAAGCGTTTTTCTCCCAATTTGTGGAAATAGCAATCGTGAAAAGGAATTATCGTGAAATAGCGAGATTTTTTTTAACTTGTCCTGGACAGTATTGAGTGTCTGTAGACCAATTATTTACTTTGTCCGCTATGCAGAAGCCATGTTATTTAAAGTTCTCAGAAAAGTCTTGTTTCTGCATTTGCATCTCAGGTTCTGTTGGTCGGATCGGAATGGGTCAAAAACCAGATTGTTCGGAACAACTTAAACACAATAAATTACATAACCTAAAAAAAATGAAAGGGGCATCGCTCAATAGTTTTTTGTATTTTTTTTTTTATTCAGCTTGTGAGCATACTTGGATAACAGTTTTGAAAAAGGTACTTCTCATGATTTAATTAATTATGAAGAAAAACTACTGAGTGCTGCGGTTTTCGTTTTTGTTTTGTTTTGTTTGGAGGTTTTAAAATTCATTTAATATTTAATGCTTACACAATTTTTAGTAACAGTTGTTCCGAGCAATGTTTGAAAAAAATGCAAGTTGACATAGTTAAATAAATTCAAAATTTAGACTATAAAATTTGTATTTAGGCTTTATTTTGGATTATAAACAACTTTGTTTTTTTTTGTCCAAAATAATAAATAAAGGTACTTCTCTCTTGAGGCATTTTCATTTTTTTAATTCGTTAACACCCTGCATATCTGATCTAAGATTTTTATATGGTAAATAATTTTTTTAAACAATTACTTTTCATCGTAAATTCAATAATATTATAACCTTACCTTTTAGTTATATTAAATACACAATCATAATTATAATTCAAAATAGTGCATGAGACCTCATGGGGCAGATTATCCTTGATAGCTTGGCTTAATATTGGTTATCACTTACCTTGGCAAATACTTAATAACAGGAAACTACCAAAAAATAAATACACAGCTCTACAAGGCTTAACAAAAAAGCGATAGTTGGACGCCACCTTATTTTTAGTTACTGGAAATCAAATAATATACAATTTCTGCTCACTACCATATTTTGTATCGCCCGACCTGAGCTCAATGACAGTTCTATGAAAACGTATAACTTACTCACTAAAATTACTAGGAACTGTACAACAAATAGCATTTTGACAAGGATTAACCATTAACTAATTACATAATTTGACATGGCACTGTAAATTTTAACCCTCAAAAGGTTTAACAAACGAATACCCAAATTGGGGAGGCATACAAAAAGCTTTCGGCGTGTAACGGTTTTTCTATTGTTTCTGGACAACCTTAAATGTTGCTAGCGAGCACACACTAATTAAGACACTATGTATGCATCTTGGGGCATCGAAATTGTCAACGAATCACGTCAATGTGGCCAATGTCTACGACTAACATGAAAGCGGTCATTGTCTACCGATCTCACTCGGGAAGGAAAAATAAATCACGAAATCAATTCCTGAACGGCACTAAAAATATTGTTTCTGCACGCTACCACAACTAGTAGTATAAAATAAATAGCTTACAGTTTCATTCCTGAACACATGAAGGTCAATGGACGTATGGCACTCAATAAAAATGAACGTACAAACTACAAACCAGGTACTTAAAATCACCATAATCATGGATGGCATTAAAGCAACTAATTCAGATTAATCACGCAATTTGCTGCTATTTAATACAGATTCCTTCTGTCATTTAGTTGACTATTAAATATTTGCACTTTGTGATTTACACATTACTCTGATGCACAATTTGACATAAAGCCTTGCTGTAACTATGGGCAATGTTACACTATAACACAGAATATATAAACTAAAATAAGTACTTTACTGATTGTATTCGCAGTTACTATTCACTATATACAGATATTTACAAATATATGGCGGCTTTTTAATTCTTACGGCCTACCGGCCAACCGCCTCTACGCCATCTTTTTACCGTCTCCCCTTGTTGCCGACTTGGCGTAGGAATATGCCCACTTACTATTGGCTAAACTTGGTCGTAGAAGCTACTACGCTATTGGTGTTTTAAAACGTGAGCGTTACAATATAGATGTTTTTCCTCACACACTGTATATCTACCATCTGCGACCTCAAAAATTTTCGGATACCAATTTTTAATAGAATTAGATATTCAATGTAAATAAATTGTCTGCCATCTTGAATTTTCCTATAAAAAAATGTTAAGTTGTATTGTCATGTGAATATTGTACACATGCAAAAGTTCAAATCAATGCGAAATCTGGACGTGAGTGAAAAGACTTTCTTACATACAAAGTTACAGGTCAGTGTTAAAACGAAGATACCGAATTAATCATAATATCAGACGTTACATTGACACCTGCATGTGTTTTCTTTTCCATTTCTTTCCATTACAGTCGATATAGAACGTTCAATACCTATTTATAAAATATCATCAATTGATAACATGAGGTTGGCAATACAAGCAATGCATTTTCTTTGTACAAACATAAAACACAAATACGATAATACGATAAAAACAAAAAGGCTATATATTTACTTGAAAGAAACTCATCTGCGATTTATATTTCTCTTTACCTCACCCTATATTTTTCTTCCATTATTCGAAATGCTTTGTTTCTCTTTTTTGAAGCGTGATTCCATAAATATAAACATTGTTTATGTGCACAAATAAAACCTCGCTTTTGTTTTCCATTTTTGGTCAGAGAAAAACAATAAAAAACACTTCATTTCATATGTTTTGATCGATGCGGAACAATTCAAATGATCGGCATCGAGGTTCTAAAAGCTTGTAATAACTCGCTTGGTGTTATACAAAATCAAATGTGAATTAATAATACAAGTATGCGTCGACAAAATCAGCGATGAATTTGTTTTTCATATAATTATTGTAATTGTCATCCTAGACAATCCCGAAGAAGTTTTCACCGATATTGCCTGTGCTAAGGCCGCCATCTTGGGATGATGTCGGACTTTTGTCTGTTGTGAGATTTTCCATAAAATAATTCCTAGGAGTGAATTTAAGGGCATAAAGTTTTCTACGATATAAATTTTCCTTGATATTTTCGAATCGGTAAAAAAGTCCCAGGAATGGGGGTAAATAGTGGAAAATATAGTAAGTTAGTAAGAGTCCAGAAACTTGATGTACATACTAGAAGCCCCTGGATCTTAATTTTTTTTACGACGTCTGGCACCGTATTTGTATAAAACGGACGATTTTTTTTTATTCAAGCGCAAAGTCGTGATATACTGCGACTGAGGCAAGAAATGCGTGTAGCAATTGACAAAAATATTTTGATGAAAAGCCAGAATAACATATTAGGCCAATCAACGAAGGAATAAATGATAGTTTAAAAAACTAAAAGAACACGCTTTAATAGCAAACCGATAAGAAGTAAAAAATAATTTTTTATTATTAACAAAATTTTTTATTTCATTGTAAAAAAGCGTGTGGTGCTTATTAATATATTCTTTTATACTAACTCTACTTTTACAAATAGCTACCAATGAAATATTTATACCAGTTGATATCAAGCACCCCTCGCTTATTTATAATGAAATATATTTTTTTGTTGATAATTAATAATTGAAAATTATATTTTACTTTTTAGTTCGGTTTCCTATTAAAGCGTGTTTTTTTTAGTTTTTTTTTAACTATTATTTATATTTTATTTTCTAGTCTTAAAACGAACTTGAATGTAATAGTAACCAGAGGACGGAATTTTTTTATGCTTGATCCGCCATTTTGACGCCACCATTTTGAATTGTCAAATTTGGACCAGATAATTCTAATCTGCAACATCGATAACCCACAGATACCGATTTTCAGTCGAATCCGACGATAATTGATAAAAGCTATCCGCCATTTTGCATTTTTAAGTTTTGATGACATATTTGTTTTTTATTTGTCAAGCTCTTTCCTTTGATACTCATATCAAGATGGTTGTAAAGAAAATGATAATCCGCCATCTTGGGGCGGCGGCCATTTTGAACATATTATAATATCGAGTATACTATATTGTACTGTCATCGGAGCTACACACAACTGCCAAGTTTCATGATGATACAACAATAGAAATGGATGAAAATTACGTTGAAAGATTCCGTTACATTGATAGATGTGAAGCTAATAAAAGCATATTAAATATAGGGGAAATAATTCGTGTAGTTGCCAATTTCTGTACAGTTGTTAGGAGGGAGTGTCCAAAACAACATACTAAAAGTCCTGACCAGTGGATGGTCTGCGGGAGGTAGGGGGTAATTTAAAGGTCCCCGTTTTACGTTTTTCTGGAATAACTCTAAAACTACGCGGTCTAGCGAAAAAATATTTATATAAAATATTAAAATAAATGAAATTTCGAACCAGTAAGTTCCTAATAATTTTTTTTCTAGGATCCATACTTTATGAGATACAGAGGGTGGAAAAATGGCATACCGAAGGGAGGTATCTTATCTGAGAAAGAATCACCCTTCGAAATTTTTTTCGGATTTTCATGTTTCAGGTGTAGATTACGAAAATATAGGATTTTTAATTTCGTCAGTCTTCTGTCTGTCTGTCCGTCCGTCCGTCTGTCTGTCGGTCTGCCTGTTGGTGCATTACCTAAAAAAAACTACTTGACGGAGAACAGTCAAAATGGTTAGACTTTCACTGGAAAATTTACAGGGTGGACCGTCTAAAAGGAATAGATAATGAAAAAAAAAATAGCTCCACTCAAATTTAAAACTTTCGCTTTTCGTGACATTCTAAACCTATTTCAAAAAAAAAAATGAAAATTTCGTCCATCGTCATTTTCCGAGTTTTCATGTATTTTTTAATTGTAAATGTGCAAAAAATCAATTCAAATTTTTTAATTACATATTTTTAAACCGCTACAATTTCAAAGAAAGGGGTAGTTTTTCATGTATTTTCGGAAAAACTCGGTGAACAGAAAAGTTGCAAATAGAAAAAATTCTTGTATTTCGACGATACATTTGCCTGAATTTTTTCAGATTTTTTTTTTTGCTTTTACATTTCCCCTCACCCACTTTTAGGAATTT